>CAUYUJ010018604.1:647386-672535 GCA_963575745.1 Prorocentrum cordatum
AAACACTACGAAACACACTCTGCCTCCAAATTCGGAGCATGCGCAGCGAACCCGATGCGGCCCCCCCCCACCCCCACACCATCCGTGTCAAAAAACAAGACAGAGTACACTTGGCGGCGGCGGCGGCTGCGGCGGGGGCGGGGGCGGCGGCGGCGGCGGCAGCGGTGGCGGCAGCGGCTGCGGCGGCAGCGGCTGCGGCGGCGGCGATTCGGCAGCGGGGGCGGCGGCGGGCGGCGGCGGGCGGCGGCGGAGGCGGCGGCGGCGGATTCGCCCCCAGTAGCTGCCCATCCAAACGCGACTGCTGCATAAGATGCGGTTCGGGCCAGGCTCGGGTGCTGCGTATGTGTTGGGTGGGCGGGTGAGAGTGAGCGAGACGGCTTGCGGGCGGGGAGGGGATCTTGATCACTGTTCCCTATTAATAAACACCCCCTCCCCCAGGCGACCGGGGGCCAACCCGAGTCCATGACGACCTCCCCCCACCATCCCTTGTAAAAAACAATACAAAACACACTCTGCCTCCAAATTCGGAACATGCGCAGCCAACCCGATGCGGCCCCCCCCACCATCCCTATCAAACAATGGAGAATACACTTGGCGGCGGTGGCGGCTGCGGCGGCTGCGGCGGCTGCGGCGGCTGCGGCGGCTGCGGCGGCTGCGGCGGCGGCGGCGGCGAGGGCGGCGGCGGCGGCGGCGGCTGGTTGGCGGCTAGCGGGATGGCGGCCGGCTGTCGGCGGCGGTGGTAGCGGTCGGCGGGCAGCTGGCCTGCGGCGCGGCTGCGGTTTGGCAGCGGGGGGCGGCGCGGCGGCGGCGGCTAGAGCGCGGCGGCGGGCGCGGCGGCGGCGGTGCGGGCCGGCCGCGGCGGGGGGCGGTCGGCGCGGCGGCGGTAGGGCAGCGGCGGGCGGGGGCGGCGGCGGCGGCAGCGGCGGCGGCGGCGGCGGCGGAAACGGCGGCGGCGGCGGCGGCGGATTGGCCCCAAGTAGCTGCCCATCCAAAGACGACTGCTGAATATGCCGAGGCTCGGGCCAGGCTCGGGTGCTGCGTATGTGTTGGGAGGGCGGGTGGGAGTGAGCAAGACGGCTTGCGGGCAGGGGGGGGTCTTGACCCCCTGACAAGTACTCAATATGAATATACTCTCCCTCTTCCCCTGATGGCGTCCGGGTGATGGCCGCGCACCCTCCGCGTACTGTTTTTTTACACACAGGATGCCCGGGAAATCCCGGGAAACGACTCTCGCTGAGGCGCCGGCGTCATTTTTTCCCAAAATGCTGCTCTCGCGCCGGCGTCATTTTTTCCCAAAATGCTGCTCTCGTTGAGGCGCCGGCCTCATTTCTGCTCCCGAATCCTTCCCCTGATGGCGTCCGGGTGATGGCCGCGCACCCTCCGCGTACTGTTTTTTTACACACAGGATGCCCGGGAAATCCCGGGAAACGACTCTCGCTGAGGCGCCGGCGTCATTTTTTCCCAAAATGCTGCTCTCGTTGAGGCGCCGGCCTCATTTCTGCTCCCGAATCGTTCCGAATCGTGCTCCCGCTGCAGCGTGGGCCTCATTTTCGGATCGGTGCTTGGCCTCCGTCGTTCAGGATGGCGTTCTCGCCCCAGCGCGGGCCTTTTTCTCGCGCGCCCATCCGCCCGCCACCACCGCGCCCGCACCGCCACCACCACACCACCACCACCACCACCACCCACCACCCACCACCACCACCACCACCACCACAACAGCACCAGCACCAGCACCAGTACCACCACCACCACCACCAGCACCAGCACCACCACCAGCCCACCACCACCACCACCACCACCACCACCACCACCACCACCACACACCACCACACCACCACCACCACCACCACCACAACCACCACCACACCCACACCACCACAGCACACCACCACCAGCACCACCACCACCACCACACACCACCACCACCACCACCACCACCACCACCACTACCACCACCACCACCACCACCACCACGACAACCACGCACACACGCACGCACGCACGCACGTGCACCACCACCCACTACGCACGCGCGCGCGGAGCCACAGGTCCGCTACGACACGCGTCCGCGCATGGAGAAAATCAGCGCCATGGTAAGGGATGGGAGGGAGGGGTAGGACGTCAGATATGACGCGAGCGCACCTAGCTTGTCCCTACCCCCTCCCCTGGACCTGGACAAGGGGGTGTCGCGAGTCGTCGGAGCGTCCAAAACGGCTTCGGCGAAGAAACCAAAATCATGGATTCCCAACCATCCTGTGGTGTTTGGTCTTCGTTTTGAAGAGAGACAACGCCCCGCGTTCCTTCTTCCTCCCGCTGCCCCCTCCCTCCTCCTCGCATCATCGTCATCATCATCATCACCATCATCATCACCATCACGAAGATCGTGGCCCCCTAGGAGCTCCACCGAAGGCGCCAGTAGCAAAGTGCGCATGGCGGCCTCGGGCCATTTCGGCACACCCCTCACGGCGCCACTAGCAAAGTGCGCATGGCGGCCTCGGGCCATTTCGGCACACCCCTCACGAGGATCGTGGCCCCATAGGAGCTCCACCGAAGGCGCCAGTAGCAAAGTGCGCATGGCGACCTCGGGCTATTCCGGCACACCCCATCACGAGGATCGTGGCCCCATAGGAGCTCCACCGAAGGCGCCAGTAGCAAAGTGCGCATGGCGGCCTCGGGCCATTTCGGCACACCCCTCACGAGGACCGTGGCCCCATAGGAGCTCCACCGAAAGCGTTAGTAGCAAAGTGTGCATGGCGGCCTCGGGCCATTTCGGCACACCCCTTCACGAGGATCGTGGCCCCGTTGGAGCTCCACCGAAGGCGCCAGTAGCAAAGTGCGCATGGCGGCCTCGGGCCATTTCGGCACACCCCTCACGAGGATCGTGGCCCCGTAGGAGCTCCACCGAAGGCGCCAGTAGCAAAGTGTGCATGGCGGCCTCGGGCCAATTCGGCACACCCCTCGCGAGGATTGTGGCCCTGCAGGGAGCTCCACCGAAGGCGCCAGTAGCAAAGTGCGCATGGCGGCCTCGGGCCATTTCGGCACACTGCTCACGGGGTTCGTGGCCCCATGGGAGCTCCACCGAAGGCGCCACTAGCAAAGTGCGCATGGCGGCCTCGGGCCATTTCGGCACACCCCTCGCGAGGATCGTGGCCCCATAGGAGCTCCACCGAAGGCGCCACTGGCAAAGTGCGCATGGCGGCCTCGGGCCATTTCGGCACGCGCCCCTCGCGAGGATTGTGGCTCTGCAGGGAGCTCCGCCGAAGGTCCCAGTGGCAGGGTTCGCATGGCGGCCTCGGGCCATTTCGGCACACCCCTCGCGAGGATCGTGGCCCCACAGGGAGCTCCACCGAAGGCGCCATCAGCAGGGTTCGCATGGCGGCCTCGGGCCATTTCGGCACACTCCTCGCGAGGATTGTGGCCACGTGGGGAGCTCCACCGAAAGCACCAGTGACAGGGTTCGCATGGCGGCCTCGGGCCATTTCGGCACACCCCTCACGAGGATCGTGGCCCCGTAGGGAGCTCCACCGGAGGCCCCCAGTGGCAGGGTTCGCACGGCGGCCCCGGGCCATGTCGGCACACCCCTCACGAGGGTCGTGGCCCCTTCGGGAGCTCCACCGAAGGCCCCCAGTGGCGGGGCTCCCATGGCGGCCCCGGGCCATGTCGGCACACCCCTCACGAGGATCGTGGCCCCATAGTTGTGCTGCTTCAACAACCGCGCTTGGGCGTCGTACTCCGCCTTCTCGACGTGCACCGACACCTCCTCCCCCATGGTTCTCAAAACCCTCTCCTGCTTCTGCTCCTCGGTCAGAGGGGCGCCGTCTTTGTCGTCGTCGGCGCCCGCGAAGACGGCCACGAACGTGTTCCTGAGCATGTCGGGCTCCGGCGGGAAGCCGTGGCCACGTAGGGAGGGCGGGCGAAGACGGTATTCACAATTGCGATATTCACAACTGCGTCCAGGCTAATTGTAATAAGGTTTTGGCCCCATTTTGGCCTTCCGAGGGGGCGACTCTAATCCGTACCCCCCCCCTCTTTGATCGATCTCCTCCGAGATGGCCCCAAGAGCGCTCCCAAGGCTCCCAAGGGTGCCCCAAGAGGGCTCCAAGAGGTGGCCAGGAGGCCCCAAGAGGCCCCCAAGAGGCCCCCAGGATGCCCCCAAGAGACCTCCAAGAGACCTCCAAGAAACCTCCAAGAGTCCCCAAAAGGTCCCCCAGAGGCACCCAAGACGCTCCAAGAGGACTCGGCGACAATGCCAAAATCGTTGATTTTACAAAAAGGTTTTGGCCACATTTTGGCCTCCTGGGGGGGACACCTCTTCATATGACCCCAGAAGCGCACGGGAGAGCCACAGGTGATCTCCAAGATGGCTCAAGATTTCCCAAAATGCCTCAAGATGGCGCCCACGATGTTCCAAGAGGCCCCAAGACCGTTCCAAGACGGCTCCAAGTGGCCAAAAAGCTCGCCCAGGAGGCCCCGAAAAAGGCCCCAATCCTCCCAAAACCTTAGGACAATCAGTGTTTTTCGCTTTCTCGCCGAGGCCTCCACATGGCTCCAAGATGGCCCACGAGGGCTCCAAAAGCGCTCCCAAGGCTCCCAAGAGCGCTTCAAGAGGGCCCCAAGAGACGTCCGGGAGGCCCCAGAATGCCTCAACAGGCGCCCAAGAGGCCTTCAAGAGGCTCCCAAGAGAACCCCAAGAGGCCAGAGGCGCTCCCAGAGGCGTCCGGGACGGCCAAAAGGCCCCCTAAGACGCTCCAAGCAACCTCCACTGGGGGACCCTTCCTCTGTGTGCTGCCCCGCTTCCCTGATCGAGGCAATTCCTCTGGGCATCGTTTCTGGATGGGCTGGTAGGGATTCTTTTTTCGGTCGCGGCCGCGAGACGACGGTCAGGCGGCAAGAGCAAAGTCCGGGACGCGAGCAAGGCGAATTAGCTAAGACAGGCGCAGGCCGGCTGGCCCGCTCAGACAGCAGCTGCGAAGCTGAGGGGGGTGGAGCTGACGGCGAACGGCGCCCTGCAAGCTCGGGCACGTGAACAGGACAAAGTGTCTCGGAATTCAATGCTTGCCATGGAGCAACCCACACAGAAGAGACGAGGACCACGATGGTCAAGTCCGTCGGCTGGTAGGGATTCGCGAAACGTCAGCAATTGCTGGACGGTCCCGAGGCCCGGTGAGGCTCCCCAGAGGCCGAAGACGGCGAAAAGCTCCCGTCGTCGTCGTCGTCGTCGTCGTCGTCGTCGTCGTCGTCGTCGGCGTCGTCGTCGTCGTCGTCGTCGTCGTCGTCGTCGTCGTCGTCGTTTTTTGTTTGTTGCTGTTGTGTCTGTTGTTCTTGCTGTTGTTGTTGTGCTTGTGTTTGTGTTTGTGTTTGTGATGGTGTTTGTGTTTGTGGTTGTTGGTGTTGGTGTTGGTGTTGTTGTTGCTGTTGCTGTTGTTGTCGTTGTTCTTGTGGTTGTGGTTGTGGTTGTGGTTGCGGTTGCGGTTGTGATTGTTGTTGTTGTGATTGTTGTTGTTGTGATTGTTGTTGTTGTTGTTGTTGTTGTTGTTGTTGTTGTTGTTGTTGTTGTTGTTGTTGTTATTGTTCTTGTTGTTGCTGTTGTTGTTGTTGTTGCTGTTGTTTGTTTTCTTGCTTGTTGTCTTGTTGTTTTGTCTTTTGGCTTGATGCCGCGAGCAGCGGGCTGCGCTCCGAGCGGCGGGGCCAGGGCCGTCGCGCGCCGGAGGCGGGCCCTCCGAGGCCCCGGCTCCTCCAGCAGGCAGCGCAGCTGCTGGTCCTCCCGGCCGCGGAGGGATAAGGAGCGGAGGAAGGAGCTGTAAAACGACGCGAGGATCGGGACAAAATCGGATCGGGATAATTCGAAATCTCTGAGAAGCGGCGGGTTTGGAGGATGTATTGGGCGCCGCGGCCGCTCCAGAGCGTTCCGGAACGCTCTGAGAGCGCTCCGGAACGCTCTGGAGCGATTTATCCCGATCCTAGCCCTGTTTTAAGCTGGGGGGATGACAGCATGCCCCGTCCCCCTCGCGCCGTGAAGAATCACGGCGGGAGGCTTATCCCAATCTTCGGCCTCCGGGGGCCCTGCCCCGGCCTCGGGAGCGCCGAAAAACAACTCTCGGGATGACAAACCGGCCCCCTGGAAGGGGTCCAGACCTCTGGGGGTCGACGTTTTGAATAAATCACGACGTCGGGGGTCTGAGTACGGTGAGGGCATTGGATAAAAACCTTTGCAAAAATCCATGGTCTGGAAACCTGTGTCTCCTATCGTGGATCGGCCACGGACATCTCCGCTGCCCGCATCAGACAAGGGACACTCCAAGGTCTCAAGCCCCCTGGCCACATTCCTTGACGAACGCCTCCA
Organism: Prorocentrum cordatum; assembly: GCA_963575745.1. Classification (NCBI taxonomy): domain Eukaryota; class Dinophyceae; order Prorocentrales; family Prorocentraceae; genus Prorocentrum; species Prorocentrum cordatum. The sequence goes on from CAUYUJ010018604.1 coordinate 653,730, forward strand.
CCGCATCGAGGACGAGTGGACGGCGGCAGAGACGGTCAGCAGAAGAGGAAAGGCACGCCCGACCAGTGACGATTCGGGCGGTAGGGTCGCTATAAGACCAGGAGGAGACGGCGTAAACTGCGACGAAGGCATCGGATGATGATGATGTTGTTGATGATGATGATGATGATGGTGGTGGTGATGATGATGATGATGGTGATGCTGATGATGCTGAGCTTGGCGATTATGGTAATGCTGATGCTGATGATGATGACGATGATGGTGGTGATGATGATGCTGATGATGATGGTGATGATGCTGATGGTGGTGGCGGTGGTGGCGGTGTTATGTTTTTGGGTTTTTGGATGCCCGCCTTGATATCACGGGAGCGTCAGAGCCAACCTTGGGCAGCTGACTGACACGCGCCAATGGCGACATGGCACGTGACAGCGCTTACTCTACGCTGTCGTTGGTGCTCTCGCCTCTCGTCCTACGCATTGGCATGCTCGCTTTCTGACAATTCCTCCTCGCCGCCTCCCCGACCTCTGCTGCCGTCCGTGCCATCTGCGCAGGCACCTGGTACCTTCGAGCATGTGGGCCGCTCCAGAAACAATACATCAAACAACGGTGTCACCTCTTGGGAGGCAAATTGTTGCTTCCGCCAGCCTTCAGCCAACGGAGGCGGCCTCCTCTTCTTTCCGCTGCCGGGCGGCCTCCTTCTCTTTCCGCTGCCGGCCGCCGAGGCCGAGATGCCGACTACAGCGATCCTCGAAGGCGAGGCCTTTTCTGGAGCGCCTCACGTGGGCCCTGCCCTGGGTGTTCCCAAACGCAGGTGCCCCCATGACAGCACCGTCCCTGGAGATGGCACCTGCGGTGCTCCGCATCGTCTGGCTCGCAGCCCTCCCTCCTCCTCTGTCCACTCGGAGCTCCAGCACGAGCTCCAGAACCGCCTGCCTTAGGCTTTGCTTTCTTTTGGGGCGCTGATCCTCATACTCTTGGCGGTTGGGCCGGTGGTGACGATAGTGACCATGACGGCGACGATGAAGATGATGAGGGTGGAGGAGCACGAGGATGGAGGAGACAGGTTAGAAATACGATGCTGGCGAGGAGCCAATGGGAAGGAGGAGCACGAGGAAGAGCCACGCGCCCAGTGCAAAGCGCCAGCCCCCTGACAGCTTCTGGCGAAGTCTGCCTCTCCTGCCGCGTCTGCAGGACAGGAGAACCCTGCGAGGAGGACAGGAGGAGGATCGGAGAAGGGTAGGAGGAGGACTGGATGAGGACAGGAGGAGGATAGGAGGACTGAGGGATAGGGGAAGGAGGAGGAAACGAGCGTAAGAGAGGAGGAGGAGGACGAAGAGGAGGAGGAGGAGGACGAAGAGGAGGAGGAGGAGGAGGAGGAGGCAGAGGAGGAGGGGGAGGAGGGGGAGCAGGAGGAGGCTTGACGCTGCAATGGATTGAAGGCCGACTAGCCCAAAGGAGGATGAGGAGGAGGAGGAGAAGGAGGAGGAGGATGAGAAGGTGAAGGAGGAGGAGGATGAGAAAGTGAAGGAGGAAGGAAATGACGAGGAGCACCAGGATCATGAGGAGGGGATAGGGGAGGAAGGCACTGCAGCGAGGGAAGGGGGGGGGGGCGGGGCGGGACGGGTTCAGCCACCCGGATGTTGCGATTTTTCACGACGTGACCCTCAGACGTCTGGACCCCTCCTCGCCCGCCCCCTCGCACTCCTCCTACCCCCCGCCCTCCTCCCTCGCCCTTCTTCCCCTCGCCCTTCTTCCCCTCGCCCTCCTCCATCCCCCCGCCCTCCTCCCTTGCCCTCCTCCCCCTCGCCCTCCTCCCCCTCCTTCCGAGTCGTTATCTGACGGCTCCAGAAGCCCAGTGAGGGCCCCCGGAGGACGAAACCAGCGACGAACCTCCCGCCGCGTTTTTTGTAGTTGTTGTTGTTGTTGTAGTTGTTGTTGTTGTTGTTGTTGTTGTTGTTGTTGTTGTTGTTGTGCTTGGTGTTTGTTGTTTGTTGTTGTTTATTGTTTATTGTTTGTTGTTTGCTGTTAGTTGTTCGTTGTTTGTTGTTTGTTGGTTGCTGCTGTTGTTGTTGTTGTTGTTGTTGTTGTTGAACATTATTACTTCTAAAGAATAATTATTGTTGGGACCCCTGGTGCGCGACCTCTGCGCCGCGCCTAGGCCGCAGCTACATTTTCATCATTTTTTCGCGAAAGCTTCAGAAAAGTGGATTGGTCCGGATCCGGTTTTTTGTTACGTGGCGTTTTCCCTTGCAAAAAACACTATAAAATGAAAATTCTTGTTCTTACTTGATCAAATTTCAAGAATCCCTTGCAAAAAATAAGGTAAAGTGGACATTCGCGCGCGCAAGACGAAATCCTTCCAAAACCTTAGGTTTCGTAACGATTTTAACATAAAAACATCAAAAACCCAATGGTTTTTTAAGAAAAAATTGTCAAAATGTCCTTCCGCGCGCGCTGTCCGAATCCCACAAAACCAATGGTTTTTCAACATTTATGTTACATGAGCTCGCGCGAGCTACTTTTTCTTGTTCTAACATAATCAAATTTCAATAATCCCTTGCAAAAAATAAGGTAAAGTGGACATTCGCGCGCGCAAGACGAAATCCTTCCAGAACCTTAGGTTTCGTAACGATTTCAACATAAAAACATCAAAAACCCAATGGTTTTTCAAAAAAAAATGTCCAAATTTCATCCCGCGCGCGCTGTCCGACTCCCACAAAACCAATGGTTTTTCAACATTTATGTTACATGAGCTCGCGCGAGCTACTTTTTCTTGTTCTAACATAATCAAATTTCAATACTCCCTTGCAAAAAAAAGTAAAGTGGACATTCGCGCGCGCAAGACCAACAAAAAACACGACGATCTCAGGAACTTGCCCCAAAAATGTGACCAACTCCGCTCTCTCTGTCTCTCTCTCTGTCTGCTCTCTGTCTCTCTCTCTGTCTGTCTGTGTCATGTATTGTATGTCACAATTGCAGGATGCTGGGCACACGCGCGCCCCGAATAAGTGACCAAGTTCTGTGGGTGTGTACCCCACGCCAGTGTAGTAGCCACGGTCGTCCGCACGCCACGAAGTGAAGTGTCCCAACGTCATAGGGCGGGAAGCTGGGTTTGGGTGGTCGCGAAGAGTCGTTTGGATATTTGGTAGAGCTTGAACTGCCCCCCCACGAAGTGGGGGTATTGTCTCGCGTCGCATGAAAACCCTGGCACTGGTGAGAACACTGAGCGTTCGGGTAAAATGATTGTTGTTGTTGTTGTTGTTGTTGTTGTTGTTGTTGTTGTTGTTGTTGTTGTTGTTGTTTTTGGTGTCTGTTGTTTGTTGTTTGTTGTTGGTGTGTGTGTGTGTGTTGTGGACGCCCTATCCGCCAGCGCAGTCCTTCTGCCTAGCCGCCGAAGCAACAATGTGTGTGTGTTGTGTGTGTGTGTGTCTTCTGTCTATCTGTCTGTCTGTCTGTCTGTCTGTCTGTCTGTCTGTCTGTCTGTCTGTCTGTCTGTCTGTCTGTCTGTCTGTCTGTCTCTCTCTGTCTGTCTCTGTCTGTTTGCTTGTTTGTTTGTTTATTGTGTGTCTGTGTGTTCTTTTCCCCCGCGCGATGGGGGTCTGGCGAGGGGGGCGGGGGAGGGGCGGAGGGCGGGGCCAGGCGCAGGCCACGCCGAGCGCCCTCCCGCCGAGGTCCTGCACGAAGAGGCACAGCACCTCGGCGGCGGGCTCCCCCCCCCCGGAGCGCGCCGCGCGCCCCGTGCAGACCGACGCCTCGAACAAACGCTGGCGCGGGCGGGGCCGACGCCCAGACCCCCCATCGGGCAATGAACAGATCACGACGCGAAGTTTTTTGGCTCTTTTCGGCCTCCGGGGGCCCTCCCTGGCCCCCGGGAGCGTCCCAAGACGACTCGGGACGAAAAACCTGAGTGCCGGGGAGCGGGCCGAGACCTCCAGGGGCCGACGTGATGAAACAAATAATGACGTCGGGGGGGCCTCCCAGAGCCTTCCAAGGGTGCGCTCTGGCCGGGGGGGGGGATCTCGGCGCGGAGCCAGCCGTGGCCAAGGCGGGGCCCGGGCTCGGCCCGGAGGGCGGCTGCACAGCTTCTGGGCCCACGGAGGGCCAGGCCAGGGGCCACAGTGGGCCGGGGCAGCCGGGCCTGGGACAGACGCACCTCCCTCAGGGACGTGAGGCCCTCCGCCGGCCAACACGCCCCCAGGCCATGAGAGCACTCGAGGGCCCCCCCCCCCCAGGAGGCACGAGAGCAAGCACGAAGAACATCAGAGTACCGTCCCAGAACCGACCTCGATGTGATACCTCGGTCCGACCGTGTGGATTTCGCCGCCCGCTAAAACGCCTGCCCCTACGACACGAGCCCGCCGTGTGGGCCTCGGGATCTACTGACCCGTGCCAACCCAGACCAGATCCTGCAGGATCCAACAAAATCCTGCGCCCAAGCCGGGGTGCGTGCAGCCCGGGCTTTACAGGATCCTGCAATATCTGGCGCTCTGGCTGACCCAGAGTCCCAGACTCCCGACGTCGTGATTTTTTCATGACGTGACCCCCAGACGTCCAGCCCATCCCAGGGAATGTTTTCTTTGACGGCCCCGAGGCCTGGGGGAAGGGCCCCCGGATCCCGAAACTAGCGCAGAGCGTCCCGCCGTCATGTTTCAACAACGCGAGGTCTCCTGCTCGTCCTCCTCCTGCTCGTCCTCCTCGTCCTCCTCCTCCTCCTCCTCCTCTTCCTCCTCCTCCTCCTCCTCCTTCTGTTCCTCCGGGTTTGCACCGACCCCCGTCTCTTGAGTTCCGAGGGCCTCGGAGGCAGGGCCTCCCGGGCCCGGAGCCGCCGGAGGAGGAGGAGGAGGAGGAGGAGGAGGAGGAGGAGGAGGAGGAGGAGGAGGAGGAGGGGCCTCGGAGGCAGGGCCTCCCCAAACCGCCCCTTCTGCCCCCCCTCTCGAAGGGAGGCGGCCGACCCCCCTGCGCGCACGGGGTCCGCTGCCCGCGCCCCGCGCCCGCTGCCCGCGCCCCCTTCGCCGCTCCGTGCCAGCGCGAGGGCAGGCCCCGAGCACCGCGGGCGGCCCCTCCCCGAGACCCAGACCCCCCTCGGGCAGGGACCAGACAAAAATCACGATGGGGGGCTTTCTGCGATTTTCGGACTCTGGGGGCCCCTACCCGCCCTCGGGACCGCCGAAAAACGACCCAGGATGAAAAACCGGTCCAGGGGAATGGGTCGAGACCTCCAGGGGTCGACGTTATGAACAAATCATGACGTCGGGGGTCTGGAGATCCTGGGGTCTCCCTTTTTCGAGCCGTGCGTTTTCTCGTCAGGGTGGGGGCCGTTGAGCCCTCGCAGATCCATCCAGCTGGAAAAATTACGCAGCAAGATGGGGTCCAGGGGGCTCCGGTCGTGATTTTCTACGATGTCGCAATTTCATCGCGCCGTCGGATCTCAGCGTCGTGCTGCCATGAAGGGCGCTGGATGAGGAACGACGCCGGCCAGCCGCAGCCGCGCTCCCCGCCCTCGCCTTCGCCCTGGCCTCGCCGCTCCGCTGGCGAGGGCAGGTCCGAGCACCGCGGATAGCCACGAGTGCAGCCATCGTGCTGCCACGACGAGCTCTACGCCGGGCGCGACACAGAGGGCTAAACGATGACATAAACATAACAGCTCGGAGGTCCGCGCGGATCTCTTGGATCGGTGCTGGCCCTCCCTAGCGGCGCCTCTGGCGCCGCCCCTGGTCCGAGCACCGCGGATATCCACGAGGGCGGCCATCGTGTTGCTATGGAGCGCTGGAGGAGGAACGGACCCCGAGCGACCCGAAGCGGTGGCTTGCGCGGGCCGTCCGCGCGGCACGCAGCACTGGGAACAAGGGCGCCTACGCGAGACTTTGCGCGTGGAGCTTTCGGGGGCGCGCAGACATGGATTAACGATCCATGGATTTGGCGCGCGGTCGCCAAATCCATGGACCGGGGGAGGTGCCCTCCGCACAATGCGGAAGGTGCCGCCTCGTTCGGCGGCGGAAATCCGCGATTTCCAATGGAAACGGGACCGTCGCTAATCCAAGCCCCCTTGATCCATGTTTGCGATCGCCTGAAAGTTGTGGGCCAATGTCGGCGCAACTAACCTCGTTTTTTTTTTTTTCCGTCGCTCAACGGGTGGAGCCTTGGCCCCCGGGGGGATCCGTCACGTCGACGATCTCTTAGGGGGGCGCCGAAGCCGATGGGCCACCCCCATGGGGGGGTTAAGGACCATTTTAAACTTTTTTCAGTCGGCGGCGAGGCAGCGTTGGTTGCACCAGCGATAGGGCTAGACGGGGGCACCGAAAAGCGAAGTGGCCAGCATGCAAGAGTGGGAAGAGGGCAGAGCGGGCGGCCGCGGGGGGGGGAGGGGAAGACAAGGCCAAAGACCATCAAAAATGGATCCGGGACGAAGAACCACCCCCGGGAAAGGGGTCGGGACCTCTGGGGCCGCGGATTGCAAACATTAGATTCGAGGGACAAAAAGCGGCATAAACGTGAAACTTTTGGCGCTCCGCGCGGATTTCTTGGATCCAAGAAATCCGCGCGGAGCGCCAACATTTTATGTTTACGGCGTTTTTCTTCTTCCTTCGAAGATCGGCGGATGTCTGGGAAGCCGACCAGCCACAGCTGGGGGAGCTGTGTTCCTCACCGCCCTGGGGGAGCCCCGTCATATCGACGATCTCTCGAGGTCGATGGGTGCCGAAGCCGATGGGCCTCCCCCTCCTCCTCCTCCTCCTCCTCCTGCTCCTCCTCCTCATCATCATCATCATTATCATCAATAGCATCCTCATCCTCATCCTCATCCTCATCCTCATCCTCATCATCATCCTCCTCCTCCTCCTCCTCCTCCCCTTCTTCCTCCTCCTCCTCCTCATCATCACCATCATCATCATCATCATCATCATCATCATCATCATCATCATCATCATCATCATCATCATCATCATCATCATCATCATCATCATCATCATCATCGTCGTCGTCGTCGTCGTCGTCGTCGTCGTCGTCAACAGCATCATCATCATCATCATCATCATCATCATCATCATCAGCAGCATAGCAGCAGCATCAGCAGCAGCAGCATCATCATCATCATCATCATCATCATCATCATCATCATCCATCATCATCAATATCACTCCTCATCATCTCCTCCCTCCTTCCTCCTCCTCCTCCTCCTCCTCCTCCTCCTCCTCCTCCCCTCCTCCTCCTCTCTCTCCCCTCCTCCCTCCGCCTCTCCTCCTCCTCCTCCTCCTCCTCCTCCTCCTCCTCCTCCTCCTCCTCCTCCTCCCCCTCCTCCTCATCATGCTTCTCCTCCTCCTCCCCTTCGTCTGGGGTGACAGGGCCGCGGCTCCCTCGTCTGTGGCCGCGGCCTGCGCTGTGCGGAGGCCTCTCCCTGGCCTCGGGGAGCCCTCGGCCGCGCAGAAGCCCGAGGATCGGCGGCGGGTCCGGGGCGGCAGCGGGGAGGGGCGGGCGACGTCCCCCCGCGGCTTCCGAGGAGCGTCTCGAGCCTCGGCCACGAAGAGGCGCCCCCGAGCCAGGCCCGAGGATCGGCGGCGAGCCCGGGGGGCGGGAGGGGCGACGGGGGCGGGCCTCCTCGGCGCCGCGCAGGAGTGACCCTGGGCAGGAGCGTAAGAGTGACCTCTGGCGCGCGGATTTCTTGGGGGGGGGCAACACGCAAGCGCGCGAGGCGCTGCCATCGCCCGACGTTCGGTGATCGGGGGGCACAAATGGGCCCGCAGCAGCGGTCACTCCGGCGAAGGGCCACTCCTAATTACGCAGAGCCAACCTTCTCAGAAGGCTTGGAAGTCCCCTGGCCTTCTGAGAAGCTTCTTTAAGCCTCCCGCGAAGACACGGAGAGAACCGCTCAGAAGGCCGGAGGGCTTCTGAGAGGCCCCGCCGCCTTCTGGGAGGGCCTGCCCTTTGTCACTTTCTCCTCCGCGCTCGCCGCCGAGAGGAGCTGCCCGACAGCCAGAACCTGTCCCGAGCCCGAAGCGGCCCTGAATCTCAGCGCCTCGGCTGCAGGCGACCTCACAGGCAGACAGCTTGAGGACCAGCAGGCTGCACACGCAGGATCCCTCGGAGGTCTGCGCGGATCTCTCCGACCGCTTCTGCTCGTGCAACCTGTTGGTCTCCGAGCAGCCTGGAGCGATGCTCGGCGACTTTTGAAGGCTCCGCGCCCGCGCAGAACGTGCGCTCACATGCGGTCGACATGCTACGTATCCGCTGGGCATTTTCTCAGAGTGGACGGCTCAGGGTGAACTCCACATGGGCTTTCGCACCTCGAAGCTCAATCCGCCTTGTGGTTCACCTTGTGCAGATGCAAACCTCGAAAATCAATCGAAACGGCGTTTCAGACTTCACCCTTTGCCCTCCACCCGAAAGAAAGTGCTCGGATCCAGGCCCCCGCTCACGCCCCGACCCCCACGAGGGGCCAGAGCGGGGAGTTGATAGAATTCCGGCCTCGTTTGCTCCATCCACGCCCTGCTGCACCTGGCGCCCAGAGTGCCGGGCAGCAGCAGGGGTGTGGATCCAACGCCGATCGCCGAGCTCAGAGCATCCTCGAGCGGGACACGGTGGCCGTGCTTCCCTGGGCAGCCTGGCACGAGCCGGGGGCAGCTGGCCCGCCGAGTGCTGAGGTATCGTGGCCCGCCGCCGATGCATCTGCAACACTGGGGTCCCGCCCCCCTCTCCCTCCCACTCCCAATCCCCCTCCTCCCCCCCCTATCCACCTCCTGCTCCTCGTCCTCCTTCTCCTCGTCCTGCCCCCTTCCTGGCGGTAAAGGTGCTGCGGTGGTGGGCTGCGTGGCGTTCGGTGAGGAAGCAGCGATGGCGCCGCCCGCGTCCGCGACCCTGGCATGGCACGCGTACCCGTGCGGACGTTGTGGTGGGAAGCGGCGGGGGCAAGCTGGCAAGTTTTTCTTGGCCAAGCCGGCCAAATGCTCACCTGGAGGACTGGCATCACTTGGTGGCCTGCTGGTCCTTCTGCTCCCACGGGGCCTTCGCCTCAAGGATGCAAGCGACCTCGGGGATCTACTGACCCGAGTCAATCCAGACCCGGGTCTGTCAAGCTTTGCAGGATCCTGCAAGGTCCTGCAGGATCCTGCGCCCCAACCCAAGTCAATGCGACCCTGGCCCTGCAGGATCCTGCAAGATTCGGCGCTCTGGCTGACCCCTGTGTGCATTGACCCCTGTCTCTTGAGCTCCGATGACCGCCGCGCTCGGGTCTGCTGGAAGTGTTTCCCACCTCTTCATCATGCCCTCAACGACGTGCAGGGGGATCTCCTTACCCGTCTGCGCCTGCCTTGCCAGCAAGCGCTCCTTGATCACGTCGAAGCCAACCTGCGATGACGCCATGACGTCCTTGACAATCACACGGTAGCCGTGCGCCTGCGCCATCTTGGCGTACTCGCGCATCTCCCAGACGCGCGAGTTCGTGTTGTCCACGATGAGCGGGGTGACGCCCAGCTCCATGGCGATGTCGCAGCGCGCCTGGTTCCGCTCGTGGTGCCGCCTGATCTTGCTCATGTCGTAGGACGTGAGCTCCTCGCCCGTCTCCTGGTTGATGGGGCTGAAGAAGTCGTCCGTGGATAACACGAAAGCGCGGCTCATCGGGGCGATCTCGTCCAGGCGCGGCCCCACCCCGTTGGCAGCCAGGTGCTCGCGCAGGATGCCGTGGGCCACAGTGGACTTGCCCGAGGCGGGGACCCCCCGCATGATGTAGAGCGTGCGCTGGAAATTGGAGGCGGCCGGGGGGTCTGAGCTGCACCGAGAAAATCAGCCAAGACGGGGGGAGAGGGGCAAATCTGCGCAGAATCTGCTCCCAGGCCCTTCCCAGGGTCTGACCTGGCTGGGGCCCCAGAAAAAATCGGTCAGAGGGGGGATGAAGCCACGTCCGCTCAAAATCTGTCCCCGGACTCCTCTCGGGATCTGTCTGGTGGAGTTTCTCGCCCCGGGTTAATTTTTCGCGGTCTCGGGCCCGAGAAAAAAGGCCCCCAGAAGCCGCAAAAGGCAAACAGCCTTCTGGACCCCAGAAGATCGAACCTGCCCGCCCTTCCTGCTCGCTGGAGCCAATGCTGGGTTTATGTTGTCCCCATCGTACTTAAGGACTACATGCGAGAAGTAATTTCGAGCACCCAGAGAAGTGTCGAAGCAGTGTCTGCCCGACACGCTGGCTAAGTGCCGAACGAGTATCGCCTCCCAGGGCCCGAAATGTGAGAAACCTTCAATTCTGGTACTTCCTTGGTGCTCGCAGTTCTTTCCGGTGGTCAAGGCTAAAGTAAGCTGGATGGTCTAAAGGAAGCAAGCACGGCGTAAACATGAACTTGTGGAGCTCCGCGCGGATTTCTGGTATCTGCGCTGGACCCCCCTGTTTGGCGCGCGGGGCGCGCTAAGGGCGACGCCAGAAGGGGGGCCCAGCGCGGATCCAAGAAATCCGCGCAGAGCGCCAAAAGTTTATGTTCATGGCGTTTTTTCCCAAACATACTGCGTTGGGTTCCCGTTTTGAATAGAGCAGCTGCGGTCGCGACTCTTCTCCTCTCCTCTCCCGCCCCCTCCTCCTTTCCTCTTCCCCCCTGCTTCCTACATCGCTCGCTCCTGCGTGCCAGTTTCTCTCCTACCTCACCATCCCTGGGGGGCTGCGATCTGCGAAACTGTCGCCACTTTCGAGGGCTGCTGGGGGGCCCACCGGAGTGGGGTCATACGCAGATTCAGATTAGACCTCGCCATCCCTGGGGGGCTGCGATCTGCGAAACTATCGCCACTTTCGAGGGCTGCTGGGGGGCCCAGCGGAGTGGGGTCATACGCAGATTCAGATTCGACCTCGCCATCCCTGGGGGGCTGCGATCTGCGAAACTGTCACCACTTTCGAGGGCTGCTGGGGGGCCCCAGCGGACTGACGTCATACGCAGATTCAGATTCGACCTCGCCATCCCTGGGGGGCTGCGATCTGCGAAACTGTCACCACTTTCGAGGGCTGCCGGGGGCCCAGCGGAGTGGGGTCATACGCAGATTCAGATTCGACCTCGCCATCCCTGGGGGGCTGCGATCTGCGAAACTGTCACCACTTTCGAGGGCTGCTGGGGGGCCCCAGCGGACTGACGTCATACGCAGATTCAGATTAAACCTCGCCATCCCTGGGGGGGTGCGATCTGCGAAACTGTCAGCACTTTCGAGGGCTGCTGGGGAGCCCAGCGGAGTGACGTCATAGGCAAATCCGGATTAGACCTCGCCATCCCTGGGGGGCTGCGATCTGCGAAACTGTCACCACTTTCGAGGGCTGCTGGGGGGCCCAGCGGAGTGGGGTCATACGCAGGACCTCGCCATCCCTGGGGGGCTGTGATCTGCGAGCCTGTCACCACTTTCGAGAGCTGCGGGGGGCCCAGCGGAGTGGGGTCATACGCAGATTCAGATTCGACCTCGATATCCCTGGGGGGCTGTGATCTGCGAACCTGTCACCACTTTCGAGAGCTGCGGGGGGCCCAGCGGAGTGGGGTCATACGCAGATTCAGATTCGACCTCGATATCCCTGGGGGGCTGCGATCTGCGAAACTTTCGCCACTTTCGAGGGCTGCTGGGGGGCACAGCGGAGTGGGGCCATACGCATATTCGAATGAGACCTTGCCATCCCTGGGGGGCTGCGATCTGCGAGACTGTCACCACTTTCGAGGGCTGCCAGGGGCCCAGCGGAGTGGGGTCATACGCAGATTCAGATTTGACCTCGCCATCCCTGGGGGGCTGCGATCTGCGAAACTGTCGCCACTTTCGAGGGCTGCTGGGGGGGGCAGCGGAGTGGGGTCATACGCAGATTCAGATTAGACCTCGCCATCCCTGGGGGGCTGTGATCTGCGAAACTGTCACCACTTTCGAGGGCTGCTGGGGGGCCCAGCGGGGTGACGTCATACGCAGATTCAGGTTAGACCTCGCCATCCCTGGGGGGCTGCGAAACTGTCGCCACTTTCGAGGGCTGCTGGGGGGCCCAGCGGAGTGGGGTCATACGCATATTCAGATTCGACCTCGCCATCCCTGGGGGGCTGCGCTCTGCGAAACTGTCACCACTTTCGAGAGCTGCTGGGGGGCCCAGCGGAGTGACGTCATAGGCATATTCAAATTAGACCTCGCCATCCCTGGGGGGGCTGCGATCTGCGAAACGGTCGCCACTTTCGAGGGCTGCTGGGGGGCCCAGCGGACTGACGTCATACGCATATTCAGATTCCCCCCCCCATTCCATCCTTCTCCTGCCCCTCGTTCCATGCAACACATGCGCATCCCATGTAGTTTGCGCAGCAAATTACCGCGTCTACACTGCCGTTGTTCCTGCTAACGTTGGCCTACTCCTCTTGCCACTTGATGCACATGGGTTGGGTACGTCGCAGAGTAATTCTTCCTCGACGATCATAATGCTGGGTCGCCTCAGGAGGAGGATGAGGAGGAGGATGAGGAGGAGGAGGAGGAAGAGGAGGAGGAGGAGGAGGAGGATGAGGAGGCGGAGGAGGAGGAGGAGGAGGAGGAGGAGGAGGGAGGAGGAGGAGGAGGAGCAGGAGGTTGAGGAGGAGGAGGAGGAGGAGGAGGAGGAGGAGGAGGAGGAGGGGGAGGATGATGAAGAGGAGGAGGAGGACGAGGACGATGAAAAGAAAAAAGAGGAGCAGGCGGAGGAGGGGGAGGAGGAAGCGGACGCCGACGAGGAAGAGGGGGAATGAGGAAGAGGATTTTTTTCCCCGCGGGACTTCAACTCTATACGGGCGTGAACAGCGCCAGCTCCACGTAGATGATGAGGGAGACCACGAACACCAGGAGAAGAAGGAACAGCATCACGCCCACGTCAACGCCAAGTACGAGCGGATAAATGACGAGGCCCATCTTGAGCACCCAATCCAGAAACCATCGACCCATAGCATGCATGACAAGCCCCTCAGTGCGACCAGCACAAAAATGAAGATAAAGACGGTGTACCAGCTAACCGCTTACGATACCCACGTCTGAAACAACCAGTGCATACAGACACGCAGAGAAGCGAAGCATAGCGTCCATGAGAACAGGCGTCACCCAACGACGATTTGGATAAGGGCCCCCTGTAACATACTCCACGCAGACGAGGAAGAGGAGCATGGCCAGGGAGACGTAATACCGACACCCTCCGTAGCCACGAACGCGACGAGGATTGCAGTACAGATCACCCCGGATAACATAGACACGAAGTGCACAGCGATGTGGTACGCCCAGGGCGAGCCCCCTAACAAGAAGGAACCTGTCGGCAACGCCCTGGGACAAACTTGTCCAAGAAGAGCAGGAAGGATGTCCCTGACCAAGGCCCAGACCAGCCGAGCTGCCCAAAGAACAAGCGCGACGAACCAGACGACGCGGTACGCCCAGGGCGGGCCCCCTAACGAGAAGGAGCCTGTCGGCACCGCCCTGGGACGGAACTTGCCCAGCAAGTGCAGGAAATGGAAAACCCAAGGACCAACCATACTGCACGGATAGGCAAAGCACGACGTAGCGAAAAAGCCAACTGCAGTTGCCAGAATAGCGAGACCACGAAGAAATACACTACCTGGCAACTGGCACAAGCTGAGCATGAAGATGCCGGAGAACGGGAGCAGAATTTCTGGAGCAGCTCCACCACCACCAAACACAGCGAGGCGTGGCAAACATCCCCAGCGTTCACCTCCGAGAAGCTCTTGTCCTCGGCGGCGCTCAAGTAAGCACACCCTTTGGTGGTCCAGCCCTGGGGCATCCGCGGTGCGAGCGAGCTTGAACCTAACTGGCTCGAGCCGAGATGGTACTTGAGGAAGGAGGAAGAGGAGGAGGAGGAGGAGGAGGAGGAGGATTTTTCCTCGGAGGCCCTCGGGGCAGAACTAAAAACAAAAACCCTGCCTACCCCGATCGACGGGAGGCAGCTGCGGCTTCTTCCCGCGCACGAATGCGGGCCGCCAAGGCCTCCATGCCAGGAGTTGACACGAGGCGCATTCGGGAGGCCGTCTGTCTACCACTTTGTGTGGCCGCAACCTCCAAGACAAAACCAGCAGAGCGACGGCAGGGGTCCGTGACACGATTATCATTGTAAAAGTGCGGGTGAAGCCCCTGCTTGATACGGGATAAGGTCTGGGATCTCGTGCCCAGCTTTCCACAGCACCGCGTCGCCAGCAAAACACACCTCCTCGAAGAGTAGGCCCCACACCTATAGCAAAACACTAAAGGTTCCTGGGCTTCGTTGTCAATCATTGAGCACGCTAAGAGGTGCCCCCGTTCTTCGGCATCCTTAAGATTCCGAAAAGCAGTGGGGACCCCCTTGCACCCTACCATCGATCTGTCCTGGTCCCAGGTGATCGAGAAACACTTGGTGCACCTCCATGCTACTCCCGAGTCGATCTCGCACCAGTCGTGCCAACTCGGATCTCTGACAGCCGCCGTGGTCCGAGGGCCTCTGGCAGAGCGACGGAAATCCATCTTGGGGTAGCAGGAGAGCACTGCGTCAAACATTCGAACTAAAACTTTCACACGCTTCACGCACACGTCCAGCGCCTCGAGGTCTTCAGACGGGGCCCCTGGGTGAAGTGTCAGTGCATGCTTGGCTAGCCTATCAGCATCAGCATTCCCCAGTGCAATGCGCCGCTCCAAAATCGGCAAAGCCAAAATGACCTCCTCAGACCTATGGGCGGGGGTGTAGGACGCAGGCCCCAGACAGCCCTGAGGGTCAGATTCTATAGCAAGCCTCCTAAGGCCAGCAAACATCTGCTTAGGGCAAAGCTGTTCCCTACGAGTCGCATTGTGCAACTTGACGGCCCCAGAGCAGTCACTGTGAGGTGTGACAGGGTGATCAATGACACAGCTGAGCATGGCTATGCCAAGATGCTCCGCCGACTGCGGGGTCTGAAAAAGGGTGGGCCATACTGTGCCCATCATCCTTGCCTGAATCTTGTATTCGGGGCCAGGTGCTAAGAACACAGCCCCGAACGCAGCCCGTTGGAGCTCCTTAAACACCTGCTGAGTTGCTGAGCCGTCAACCACGGGCTCACACCCACGGGTCAGCTCAAGAAAATCTTCAACACTGATTTCCTGGCCCTCGGAGTCCTGAAAAATCGGGTCGAGGTTCCAGGACGGGCCAGGGACCACCGGCTGAGGCAAAATGAGCCTCGTCCAGAACAACAGCTCCTGAGGGTCGGCAGCTTTCACCTGATCAATCAGCTCCTGACTAACATACTCGAGCCTCTGTTCAGCTACACTCGGACAGAGCCATTGCCGATGGAACAGGGAGTCGGGTTCCCTACACAAAGGACAGTCCCCCCCGTGGTCGTACCCGCACGCTCTCATCCGATCTCCCGTCCAACAGGCACCTGAAAAAACAGCCGAAAGCCAATATTTTTGTCTGGCCGTGGTCTTACGTGAACGAAACAACTTGGCGACAGGGTCTGGGCAGACTCTGACCTCGTTGAAATCGTCTAAATCGGTGGCCATCTTGCGCTCAAGGGCTCTCTGCACGCCAGCCTCGAGCTGCTTGGCCACTAAAGCTGGGGAGGTGTACATTAAATCAACGACGCGATCGCGGTCATCTTTCCGCAGCGCAAAATTATCAGCACGCCACCCGATACGATGGAGGGAGAGGAGCATTCTGTGCACAGGGCCTCTAGACTTACGCCAGACAGTAGGGCCTAGCTCAGGAGAGGAACTCGATATTGTGCGCCATATCCGAATATGGTCCCGAAACGAGAAGTGGGAAACCTTGGGCTCCGTGAGGCTCTGCCAGAGGCTGTTCGACCACTGAAGCGCTGGGGCCACCGCCTGACGCCACGCTGGGTCTCCATGAAGCACACACTTCGCTGTCAAGCTTGCTCCCCGATGGGCAGGAGACTTGCCTGACATCAGCACTGAACGTAAAGAGGCCGATTCATGATCAGAAAATCCTAGGACCATGCTGCCGAAACCTGCTGCTGGCCGTACTCCTGCAACATATATCTTGTTAATCCGCGTACGGTCCCTGGGAAGCTTCTTCTTATAGTGCTGGAGTAGCCGGCTTCGAATTCGCATGTCGTGAAACCGTTGCCGCCGCCGAGCTCTAGCCTTCTTGGCCGATAACCCCTGTCCAGGTGCTAGGTCCACCCCCAGCGACACCGTGGAGTTCGTGGCCGAGGAAGGGCATATTGGCTGGAGTCGCCTGCGGAGCTTGGAAGCTATCCTGCTGGACGACGAAAAAGATACTGCTTTGTCTTCCGCAAGTCGAACACCTAAACGTGTCTGAAAAACCCACTTCAAATCTTTCGCAGCCTTAACCAAGTCGTGCATAATAACACTTTCGGGACCATGGGCCGAAACCGTGTCATCGTCGACGTACGATCCCAGACTGACCCCAGGATTTCGGCTAGACCAGAGATCAAACTCGAACATCGCGTAAACCTTCACGAAAACATCATTGAAAATGTCCCCTGCTGGTAACCCGTTTTGCGCAAACTGTATAAGCGGGCAGTGATGAGCTCCCAGACGGAGTACCCTCGGGGACCTCCAGAGGTTGTACAGGACTTTTATGAGAACCGTGGGTATACGCCAGTACATGGCACGATCCCTCAGCCACATGAGCCGAAAGGACTCGTAGTACTTCATACCATCCCAAATGAAACCTGCCGTATAATCGCCCTTTTCGGAGGTCTCCTCGGCTCTCACACTTTGTTGCCATATCGACACTTCAGCAGACTGCCCCGCGCCAAAAGACCAGTAGGGCCGGGGGGAGGACGGAGGAGGGGGAGGAAGAAGGGAGGGAGGGAGGGAGGGAGGGAGGGAGGGATGAGGAGGATGAGGACGAGGATGAGAAGGATGATGATGATGATGATGATGATGATGATGAGGAGGAGGAGGAGGAGGAGGAGGAGGAGAAGGAGGAGGAGGAGGACGGAGGAGAGGATGAAGAGGAGGATGAGAGGAAGGAGGAGGAGAATGAGGAGGAGCAGAAGAGATCGATGATGAAGATGATGAGGAGGAGGAGGAATGAGGAGGAGGAGGAAGAGGCTGGAGGAGGACGATGATGAGGACGGAAGAGGAGGGCGAGGAGGAGGAGTCGGAGAGATGAGGAGGAGGATGAGGAGGAGTGAGGAAAGAGGAGGAGTAGTAGGAGAGGACGAGATGAGGAGGAAGGCGTAGAAGATGGGGAGGAGGAGGAGGAGGATAGGAGGAGGATGAGAGGATGAGGAGGAGGATGAGAGGAAGAGGAGGATGAAGGATGAGGATGATGATATGATGATGATGATGATGAGGAGGAGGAAGGAGGAGGAGGAAGGAGGAGGAAGGCAGGAGGCGGATGGGAGGAAGATGAGGAGCGGAGGAAGGAGGCGCGGCGGCGGAGGAGGAAGGATGATGAGGAGGAAGAAGGCGAGTAGGATGAAGAAGGAAAGAGGGAAGGAGGTAGGAGGAGACGGAGGAGGAGGATGAGGGCCGAGGAAGAAGATGAGAGGAAGAGACGGAGGGAGAGGAAGCTTAAATCGATACGGAGGTGACAAGGCGGCGGAGGAGAGGATGCGGAGGAGGAGAAGGCTAAGAGGCGAAGATGAGGATGAGGAGGAGAAGGAGAAAGATGATGAGAGGATGAGAGAGGATGAGGAGAGGCGGGGGCGGAAGAGGAGGGGAGAGGAGTAGGCGGAGGAGGAGGAGGACGAGGAGAAGGAGGACGAGGAGGAGAGAGGGAGGAGGAGGAAGGAGGAGGACGAGGAGCGTAGGATGAGGAGGAAGGGAGGAGGAGGAGGAGGAGGATGAGGAGGGAGGATGCGGATAATGAGGAGGGAATATGACGGAGGACTGAGGAAGGAGGACAGATGAGGAATGATGATATGAATGCTGACGGACGACGACGAAGGAGAAATGAGGAAGGGGGACGGAGGACGGAGGAAGGAGGAATGATGATGATGATGAGGAGGAGGAGGAGGGGGAGGAGGAGGAGGAGGAGGAGGAGGAGGAGGAGGAGGAGGAGGAGGAGGAGGAGGAAGAACAAGAGGATGAGGCGGAGGAGGCGGCGGATGAGGATGAGGATGAGGAGGAGGAGTAGTAGTAGGAGGAGGAGGCGGATGAGGCGGATGCTGCTGCTGATGATGATGCTGCTGATGATGATGATGATGATGATGCTGACGAGGATGAGGAGGATGATGATGACGAGGCGGAGGAGGAGGAGGAGAAGGATGATGATGATGATGATGAGGAGGAGGCGGAGGAGGAGGCGGAGGAGGGATGATGAGGGAGTAGGAGGAGGCATGGGGGGAATGAGGAGGACTGAGGAGGATGAGGATGAGGAGGAGGCGGAAGATGATGAGGCGGAGGATGAGGAGGAGGAGGAGGAGAAGGAGAAGGAGGAGGAGGAGGATGATGAGGATGATGATGAGGAGGAGGAGGCATGAGGGAGGAGGGATGCTGAGTAAGACGAGGATGATCAGAAGGACGTGGGCGATGCTGACGACGATGATTACGACGACGATGATGATGATGATGAAGATGAGGATGATGATGATGATGATGATGATGATGATGATGATGATGCTGATGCTGCTGATGCTGATGCTGATGATGACGATGATGATGCTGATGATGCTGATGATGCTGCTGATGATGGTGATGCTGATGATGCCGATGCAGATGCTGATGCTGCTGATGATGCTGATGATACTGATGCTGGTGATGATGATGCTGCTGCTGCTGATGATGATGATGATGATGATGAGGATGAGGCGGACGAGGAGGATGAGGAGGCGGAGGAGGAGGAGGATAGATGAGGAGCAGGAGGGAGGAGGCGGACAAAGGTGGAGGGAAGGAGGGAAGGACGGACGGCAGGAAGGAGG
>CAUYUJ010018604.1:672635-697635 GCA_963575745.1 Prorocentrum cordatum
AGAAGGAGGAGGATGATGAGGAGGAGGGATGAGGAGGAGGAAGAGGAAGGAGGAAGAGATCGCCTCAGACCCCCAGCCGGCTCCAACCGCTGGAAGGGGTGGTGCTCCCCCGAGGCGGCGGCGGCCTCCGCCGGTCTGGCGCCGCCCTGCGGCCGCGCATCATAGTACACGCTGGTTCGGGTGCTGCCCAGAGGCTGCCCCGGCCCAAGGTGATCCCCCAGCTCTTCCATGGCGCACAGCGCAGCTCCTCCTAGATCCTGTATTCTCCTCCTCCTCCTCCTCCTCCTCCTCCTCGATCCTCCTCCTCCCTCCTGCTCCTCCTCCTCCTCCTCCTCCTCTTCCTCTTCCTCCTCCTCCTCCTCCTCCTTCTCCCTCTTCTTCCTCCTCCATGGTGTTTTTGTTCTGTATTCTCTTGCACAGCTGTGTTCTAGAGCTCGGACCTCTTTCTTTTCGTCGTCGTCCCTCGTTCGTCGTTCGTCGTTCGTCTTCCCCCCTGGCCACGGAAGGAAACTCCTGGATGGAGGAGGCGAAAGCCTCCTGTCTCTCGCAGCTCCTTGGTGCAAGAGCCAGGGCAGGCGTGCTACTTGCTTTTCCTTCTCTCTGAGCTCTGAGCTCTGAGAGATAAGGGAAAGCTTTCCAAAAGGAGGAAACAGACGGCATAAACATAAACTTATGGCGCTCCGCGCGGATTTCCTGGATCTGCGCTGGACCCCCTTCCCTGGCGCGCGGAGCGCGCCAGGGGCGTCGCTGGAGGCGCCGCCGATGGGGGGCCCAGCGCGGATCCAAGAAATCTGCGCGCAGCGCCAACAGTTTATGCTCATGGCGTTTTTTCTTCTTCGATTCTATTTCCCAACGACATGAACCAATGACCCCCGTGCGACGAAAACTTTGCCAAGGCAAGAGGCGTCTGTCACGGTATACCTCTTGGAGGTGGTATCCCGAAGTATTTGTATGCCTGATGTGATCCAGACGTGGTTCAAAATGAATTGGCGCTGGAGGATGCACGACAAGCAACGTGCCTTACACGAGATGGCATAGCGACGTTGCGCGGTGGCTTACACCCCAACTTAGAGTTGAGAGAATTCTAGGCTAAGAACATTGACTTCGCTCAGGGCGTCTTCTGAAGCCGTAGTCCAGGTCCAGACCTACGAACATTCTACGAACGCAAAGAAGAAGCTCCAAGAAAACTCCGAGGGTCCAGTCCAGATTCTTGATCCTCTGAAGCGAGATCTGGAGTCCATGACACGCCAGGCTTCTTCGTCCAGACCTGCGAACACTCTTGGACAGCAAGAAGCAGCTCCAAGAGAACGCCGAGGATGCAGTCCAGATTCTTGATTCTTTTCGGCGAGAACTGGAGTCCATGACACGTCATGTTTCTCCTTGAGAATTCCGATGGGTGCACGCGGGCCGCCGGCGCCGCACGCCGCGTCGAACACGGCAGGCAGCTTGCGCGCCATCTCGCGCAAGCGCAGCCTGCGCGCGAATGTCCGCGCCGTCGACCCCCTGCCCTTCCGCCGCCCGGGTGGCCTCCCGGGCGGCCTTCCCCTCGGGGCCCCCGGGGGCCCCGAGTGCTCCGAGATGTGGCGGCAGAGGCCCAGGACATCCGACGCCTTGCCTAGTTCAGTGAGGAGCAGGAGGAGGCGCAGGAGGAGGAGGAGGCGGAGGAGGAGGCGGAGGAGGAGGCGGAGGAGGCGGAGGCGGGGGCGGAGGCGGGGGCGGAGGCGGAGGAGGAGGAGGAGGAGGAGGAGGAGGAGGAGGAGGAGGAGGAGAACGGCCTGCCGGGAGGTCTTCCCCTCGGGGCTCCCGTGAGGGCCCCGAGTGCTCCAAGCTATGGGGCGGCAGAGCCCTGGGACATCCGATGTCTTGCCCATGTCAGTGCTTGGTCCCCAGGCCCCCCTCGCGATTTGATGACACCAAGACCACGACGGGATGCCTTTCTCGCCACCTTTCGGATTCTGGGGGCCCCCGCCGGGCCTCGGGAGCGTCCGACGACGACTCAGGATGAGAAACCGGCGGTCCCCGGGAGCATGGTTTCCCCTGGGGCCGTATGCGACCCGAGGAGGAGGAGGAGGAGGAGGAGGATGAGGATGAGGATGAGGAGGAGGAGGAGGAGGAGAAGGAGGAGGAGGAGGAGGAGAAGGAGGAGGAGAAGAAGGAGGAGGAGGAGGAGGAGAAGGAGGAGGAGAAGGCGGAGAAAGAGGAGGAGAGAGTGGGACGAGGGGAATGGAGGAGGAGGAGAGGGGGACGAGGGAGATGGAGGAGGATGAGGAGGAGGAGGAGGGGAGGAGGAGGAGGAGGAGAAGGAGGAGGAGGAGGAAGAGGAGGAGGAGAAAGAGGAGGATGATGAGGAGGAGGAGGGAGGAGGAGGAGGAGATGGAGGAGGAAGAGGAGAAGGAGGAGGAGGAGGCGGAGGAGGAGGACGGGTCGCCTCAACCCTTTGGAGAAACCCTCCATCCCCCGGAAGGGGCCCAGAGCCCAGACTTCTGAGGGTCACGTCATGGCAAAATCACGGCGCCGGCTGGGTCTTTGGAAGCCCCGACCCTTTCCAGAGCCCGATTTCTGGATGGATTTTCATCCCGAGTCGTCTCTTGACGGCCACGGGGCCCGGCGAGGCCCCCGGAGGCCGAGCATGGCCCAGACCCCCCCCCCGTCCTGCTTACCTCCATCTGCGGGCCCAGAAGAAGTTGCGACCGCTTCCCCCGTGGGTCATTTTGCGTCCTGGATGCGTTTTCGATGGTTCTGGGGCCCGACAACGGGCCCCAGGGTGAGGTCGGGCATGTCCTCCTACAGGCGAATTTTTAAAGAAACATGTAAATAGTTAAGCCGTGTACAGAAATAGTGAAAGATCGTCCCCATACTAATTTCTAACTATTTTTCCGTCTTCCTCCTGTTTTTTGCATCTTCCTATCTTTGAAGAGGGCCCCCCCCCCAAAAATCCTCCTCCTAGGATTTTTGAAGAGGGTTTCCCTCCTTCCTCCTCTCAAAATCTCTAACTATTTTTGAAGCTTCCTCCCGTAGAGGGACATGCCCGACTTGACCCCAGGGGCCGACACCCGAGGAACAGCAAGCGTCCGGACTGAAAAAGCCCAGTCGCCAGAGATCGGAGGCCCGAGGTGGCACAGAAGAGCGGGTCCGAGGCCACCGTGGCCCGGGAGCGCCGCGGGCAGCCTCCGACATATGGCGGACTCCAAAAACCTGCACCAAACTTCTGTTGCTGCCGTCGTACTTAAGGACCACGTCCCAGATGTAGTTTCGAGCACCCAGGAAAGTATCGAAGCAGTGTCGAACGAGGGTCGCCTCCCAGGGCCCGACACGTGAAAACCCTCCAGTTTCGGTGCCCTCTTCGTGCTCGAAACTCTTTCTGGTGAGCAAGGCTAAAGTAAGTTGGAGCATCATAACACCAAACAGGTCGCCATCTCCCAGACCTCCTCGCGCTGTGACAAAAGCACGACAAGGCGTTTTCCGTTATTTTCGGGCTCCGGGGGCCCTTCCTGGGCCTGGGGGCCGTCAGAAAACGACCCAGGACGAAAAGCCGGTCCCCGGGAAGGGGTCCAGACTTCTGGGGGTCACGTCATGAAAAAATCACGACGTCGGGGATCTGGGTCTTGAAGAAGGCTGATGTTGACTTCCGCCGCCTTCCGCAACAGAAGAGACACCCACTCCTTCGACTCTCGACTTGGCGGCGCGCACAACGGGGCAGGGGGGAGCGGGGAAGGCTTCTTAGAATGAGGCTGCTCCTTAGAAGGCGCCGGCCCTACATAGATGTAAGGCCAGCGCCTTCTAAGAAACAGCCTCTCTCCAAGAAGCCCCCTCACCCCCGCCCCCCTCTGTGTTTTCGTCCCGAGTCGTCTTGATGACGATCCCCGGGGCCTGGCCAGGGCCCCCGGGCCCCTGGGGCCGAAAGCAGTGGACCCCCCCCCCAGCCTGATTTTCTTCCAGCACTCGATGGGGGCCTGGGTCTGCGCGTGGCCGGGGGGCCCTTTCTAGGAACCCGCAGGGCGTGGCGGCTCGGCCCTGGCCCCGAAAATGGCCTCGGCCTGGAGAGCCGCCAGAGTGCGGGCGCCTCTCTTCCTCGGCGGGGGGGCGGCGGCAGCAAAGGTCGGCCCTCCAAGAGATGACGACCGTTTCTGGTTCAGGGTTTTTTGAGGGGCAGTAGCAGGGGGGAGTGGCATAGGGCGGGACATCTCGACCTGGAGTCGGCGATACATCGCCGACAGATCGGCGATAGGCCCCCGATAGTGAATCCGCACGCTCCTGGGCAGACTGTGGCTATCGGGCCCCTATCGGCGATCAATGGGCGATTGGGGTCCATGCCCCCCTCCTTCCTCGTTGCGACGAAGACAGGACGAGGATAAAATCGGGTGAGGAGAAATCGGGAATCTTTGAAATCAGACGGCTCTGGAGGATGCATCGGGCGCCGCGGCCTTCTCAGAGCGTTCCAGAACGCTCAGATCGCGTCCAAGAACGCTCTGGAACGGATTCTTCCTCGTCGTAACCTTGCCCGGCCTATGCCTATCCCCCCCCCAATCGTTGCCCCTGATTTTCGGCTACCCGCAAGAGCGACACTGGGTAAGAGCGACCTTTGGTGCGCGGCTTTTCGGGGCCAGGGGGACTACACACAGGCGCGCGAGATGCCACTCTCGCATCGCGCTCGGCGATCTGGGGGGCCCAATGGGCCCGCACGAAGGTCACTCCGGCGAAGGGTCACTCTTTCGTCTAGTCGATTTCAGACAAACGCGTCTCACTACTCGCAAATTGACTACTCGCACATGGCCTGGATCCGCCGCAGGGGATGTACGATCCAATACAGCGAGGCAAGCAAGTGTGTTCTCTGACGTTTGCGAATCTAGAAAAAAACGCTATAACCAAAAAATTTGGCGCTCCGCGCGGATTGCTGGGATCTGCGCTGGACCCCCGCCCGAGGCGCCGCCCAGGGGGGCCCAGCGCAGATCCAAGAAACCCGCGCGGAGCGCCAAAAGCTGATGTCTATAGCGTTTTTTTTTCGAGGGTGGGCACGCTGCGAGCAGCGGAACGCGCCGCCCTGTGGATGACTTTTGGAGCCCGCCAGGCATGGCACCCCCGCCGCCCAGCGCGGCCCCGGCCAGGAACGCCCCCGCCGCCCACGGGAGGCAGCCGCCCCCGCTGGGCCCGCCGGCGGCTGCCGCCCGCGCGGAGCTGCAGCCGCGCAGCCCCGCCGCGGCGCCCGGCGCGGCAGCGGCCCGCGCCGCGGCGCGGCGCGCCGCGGACCTCGCCGCCAGCAGACGCCGGCGGCGGCGATGTCGACGACGCCGACGACGACGACGCCGGCGGGAACGACGACGACGACGACGACGACGACGACGACGGACGACGACGACGACGACGACGACGACGACGACGACGACGACGACGACGACGGCGGCGGCGGCGGCGGCGGCGGCGGCGGCGGCGCGCTGCGGCGCGCGCCGTACCGCGGACCTCGCGGCCAGCTGGGCGAGGGGCCGCTTTTCGAGTAGGGGATCGACTGCAGCATTGATTCACGTGCCCGAAACTAGAATTTCCGCCGAATCCACGAGAGGTGCAGGAGGAACCCGAGGAGGAGGAGGGAGGAGGAGGAGGGGGAGGAGGAGGAGGAGGAGGAGGAGGAGGAGGAGGAGGAGGAAGGAGGAGAGAGGAGGAGGAGGAGGAGGAGGAGGAGGAGGAGGAGGAGGAGGAGGAGGAGGAGGAAGAAAAGAGAAGGAGGAGGAGGAGGAGGAGGAGCCCACGCCTCGGAGGGGGGCGCGGTCTGTCAGCCGCCCGCGCCTAGCCCTCGGCGCCGACGCGCGCGCCGTCGGCCAGCTCAGTGTCGATGAAGCCGCCGACCTCGTCCAGGGCGGCAGCGACGGTCTCTCCGTCATGAAGTTCTTCAACTGGTGGGAGATCGCCAGCAGCACCTGGTACAGGGCGGACAGGAGCAGGCTCAGGCTGCATACCATGCTGTCCTTGACCCGCAGGAAGCTCACCACCAGGCAGGGACGCTGCCGCCGTACCAGCAGAAGGCGCTTCACCCACAGTGTCGGCGAAGATCTGTGCAGCCATAAGTTGATTGAAGGCCTCTTGATCTTCATCAGCCTCTCCGACATCGTCCTCAACGTCGTGCATGCTGCAAGCGTCCACGTCAAGCACTTCCAAACTTTCCGCTTCGGCCTGTGCCATCATGAGCTCGTCCACCCCCACCTCTCCGTCATCGTGGAACGTGACCTCGGTACCGAATACAGGGAGAGCGGGATCGACCTCTGCGTCGCCTTCCAAAAGAGAACCTGGGTTGTGTAACATCCAGACCACGAGTTCGCGCTGCGCTGCAGAAAGTTGGTAATTGTCATCCAGATACCGTGAAGCAACCACGAGTTGAGCAGGCGAAAGTGCATCTCCATGTTCCGCTGGAGGAAAAGAACCCCCTTGCGCCGCCGTAGTCACGGACCGAACTAAAGCACTGACAGTTTGGAGCGCCCGCAGTTGTAGCAAAGCTTGACGTTCATCATCGCCGTCGCAGTGAGAGGATGCTCCAGATCCTTCTTCAAGAGCGCTCCCCGCAGGAACCGCACCCCGAGGGGCCGGCTTGGGTGGCGGCGACGTTGAAGCAGACGCAGGTGAAGACGAGACTGTAGAAGGCCGAAGAGCCCCACCAAGGGAGCCGTCGGGGTAGATAACGCCAAACCCATAGGCAGCCATCGTTTGATTGAACTCATCGTCAGAGCTATCATTGGCAGCCACTGGCGCAGAAGGGCGCGCAGGTGAAGTCCGAGTTGGGGGGGGCCGACGCCGAAGCCGCAGGAGGTGCCGACGAAGAGGCCGCAGCATCACAGCCTTGATCGCGCCTGAAAAACTCCCGAGACCTGCGCAAAATCAGTTGTACTTGCGCTTCAAACTCTTCGTCGGTGAGGATGGGGCCGAAGTGATGCGAAAACTCTCCAGCATCCATTGTATCATTCTCGTACTCGGGCGGTGGCGATCCACCAGGTTCGGGCGCCTCCGTGACAGCGGCGGCCTCGACCATACTCTCGATGTCCTCGTCGGTTGGGTTGGGGTAGCCGTCCGCATCAATGCTTTCGTTGTCTTCGTCAGGCAGATGGGCAGAGCCAGCTGTAGCCGCTGCATCCAGAAGGGCTTGCTCGTGAAGGTGAGGAAGAAGGAGCAGATCAGGAGCCGCAGCCTTCGCAGGACCAGAAAAGAAAGTACGGCGAACCAGCTGAAAATTCTCGCGCTCTTCTGGTGGCATCCTCGAGACATCAGGGCACCAATCCAATTGCCGCAGGTGTGCCAACCCCTGGCGCCGTAGCGCTGCAAGACGGCGACGTTCATTGGGCGGCCACGGGTCGCTGAGCTGTTGACGAAACCGCTCCCTCGGTATAGCGCATTGATACTACCCATGCAAGCAGAGCTCAATGGCGAGCTCCCAGCGCTTCGCCCCGTCCGTCATCGTGCTGGCAAGGCATGGCAGAATATCTCGGAAGCCGCAAAAGCGTAACGTGTCCGCCGTGTAGGGAACGCACCACTCCATCCACTGCTGGAAGTCGCTGCCGCTGGTACTGGCAAGCAAACTCGGAACCCATCTCTGTGACCACATACCAATGCGATCCAGAAGTGCCATATACTGAGGGTGTCCAGGGAAGCGCGGAGGAAGAAGGTCACCTCCTGCAGCACCGACAAGTGGCCGAGCGCCGTCACGTCCTGAACGATTGCCACTGCCGCTTTCCACCTCCCAGATATCCACAGCCAACTCATCAGCACGAGAGCACAAGTCATCAGCAACAAGCGAGCCATAGTCCCGTAGTTCAGGAAGAATAGAACGAGGTTCAGGCCGAAGGAATTGAAGCTCTTCTTCGATGTCAGGTGTAACCGCAGCAAACGACGCAAGACCATGGGGCTACCAACGAAGATCCATGATAAGTTGAGCCCGCTCATGCGCCACCTTGAACCAGCTGCTCGAATGCGATTGCTGTAATTCTGCGTAGTGCTCAACGAGCCTGAGGCGGCCGACACGAGAATTGTGCCATTCCACATGAGCTACGCTTGACGCAAGTGCGGTTCGTTCTTCCAAGGCAGCGGCAGGATCGCCGAAAAGGCCCACGAAGTGCTTGTAGCGAAAGACAATGCACAAGAAGTCGGTTGCCCACTTCATCCAGTCTTCGAAATCCGTCAGACCATTCGCGGCGAAGAAGAACGAGCACAGCCAATTGCGCGCCCACGATTGCACCAAAGAGCCCAAATCAGCTAGCCGCGCACTCATGATGGGACCGATCCCACTCGGCTGTAAACTAGAGAACTTCGCTTCACCCCATGCTGGCGGATAGCGAACACGCCCAGGTAGAAGATCGTGCAGTGAGTGATGACCACGTGGAAGATCAACCATGAGTACAGGAGGCCACTGGACAGCAGGAGAGGGCGGTTCTGGTAGTTCCGTCGTAACAAGATGCTGCCGCGGACGAATGTGGGCCCGAGTCCGACCAGCCGTCGGGCACGCCAAGGCCCGAACACGAATAGCACCACGCGCTGTATGGAGAAGACGCTCAGGACCGACGTGATCCAGATGCCGTACTTCGTGGTAGATGATGGTGGCGAGCTGCAGGTTCATCAAGTCGTCGTCGTATGCACCGCGAAGGCCCCACCGATCTAGAATGTTGCCAGGCAATTGGGTGCGGCCACCCGTCTTTGCCATGGCGGTGCCCCATGCGAGCCCACGACAACCGAGATAATGACCGATCTCGTCCGAGCAGCCTTCGCAGCCAAAGATGCATGAGCGAGGCCCTGAAGGCGACGATATCCTCGACGACGTAAGCCAACCACCGCAAAGGCCGCGCAGCAGCGCTGAAGCCCAGGCCGTGGGGTAGGTGACCATCTTGTCCTGCAAACATTTCCAGTCGAGCTGTGTGAGATCATCCACCAGAGATGGAAACTATTTGGACCACCGTTTGGCGATCGTGACCACCAGCGGCGAGTCAATGTTGTACGAGTTGCTCAGAAACGGCCGCATCATGTCCTGAAAAAGCGCCGGATCGGCGGCACGTTGAACTGCGCGACGAGCTTCAGGGAACTCTGCGAGAAGCGCGCGCGCCGAATCAGCACCCGAAGAAGCCGTGCGTTGCGAAGCCAGAGCCAAGTATTCCACATAGGATGGCTGATCCCAGAAATGAGGAGACAGTCGATCTCGAAGATCAGCAAGGACACGGAAGGGAGCCCAGCGTTCTGCGGCCACCTGAAGACGATGGAGGTAACGAGCGTGTTCAGGATGAGTAGTAAGAGCCGAGCGAATCAGCGCTGAACCACACGCAGGACCAAGAGCACGAAGCTTGGGGCCACCCCACTGGCCAAGACAGTGAACATCCACATGCGGTAGAGCGCCACCAGGCAACCGCAGAAGCCGCACCAAGTTGTGGATATCTTGTTGAAGTAGCTGCTTGGGGAGTGGTGCGAATTGTGCCACGTAGGACAACGTGGGTAGCGCTCTGGCCATTTAGTTGATTGCATTCAGAGAAGCTGGCGCAGCCGACGAAGCAAGCGCCGAGATGCGAGTTCTGCATTTATCCCACGGGCTCAGCCAAGAGCATAAGTCAGAGACGGCAGGTCCCAACCACATGCCAAGGTAGAGCAGCTTCGCTTCGATACGAAAGGCAAGCCAGTGAGGTACCAGTTGTTCCAGACCATTTCGCAATCCGGCCCTCAGATCGCCTCCGAACCTCCCAGCGAGCGGGACGATAACGCACTTCGGCGGCTTGAGCTTAAGATTGGCAATTTTTTCCGCAACCGCCATGACCCGTGCCAAGAAACTCCATTCCACCAAAGCGAATAACACACCACCGATATCATCAGCGCATGCGCGAAAGAGACCACGATGTTTGAGCTCCAACCCAAGTCGAATATCTTCGAGAAGCGGCGAGGTAGCAGCCGCGAACAAGCTACCAGACAACGCGCACCCTTGGATGATGCCGCACTCGATGGCGAAGAGATCCGTAGTAATCCCACCGAGCCGTCCCGCAGCTGTGACAGAAGCATAAAGCGAGCAACAGGCTGAAAAGAGTGCACCAGGGAGGCAAAGCTGTTTGAGCACCGTGAAAAGGTATTGCTGACTCAAACTGGGGAACGCCTGGCCGAAGTCGAGTGCCACCAAGACCGGCTGCTGATCCCGTGCCCTAGGATGAAGAGGCGCAATCCTCGCCATAACGTCGAGCTCGAAAATGTTCGATGTAAACTGCCTGCCCGCGATGAAGCCCCGCTGCGTCCTTGAAGCAGTTTGCTGCGCGATCGGCGAGAAGGCCACGTTGAGAGTCGCGGAGATGACCTTCATATCAGTATTGCGAAGGCCGAGAGTACGCGCAGTGTCGGGGGGGCGAACGACACCACGCTCGTCATCGTCTCCAGCATGGCAACCTTTGGGAGGAAAAGCCTGCAGCGTCGCTCCCGCTGACGGGAAGAGCGTCTGACCATCCATCAACCAGCGACAAGCCTGCCATAATACCTCAGCTCCATGCTCATGTGCTGCCCAAGCTACATAGGGGGGGCCGTCCACTCCAGGCGCTGAGCGCGAGGGCGCCATACGCCGCAAAGTACGTTGAAGCATCTGAAGCGAAGGTGGGGGTAAATCGTCGAACACGCACGGCATGACAAACTTCTGAGTGTACCGCTCAGCATGTACAGGTACGAAGGTGGGCGAGCTGACATAGGTGCCCAATAGCTGACCAACGCGTTCAACTTCTCGGCAGGATCAGAAAGCTGCTGGTCGCCAGCCTGAATGGCGCGCAACGTGAGCCGCTTGCCGAAGGGGGCCCAGAGCTTGGCTTTCCTTTGTGCTGCAGAAAGAGTACCAGGGGAAACCTTAGCGCGGCCTTTCCCATGAAGAGCACCCTGTTGGAGGACCGCCACTTGTTGCTCAGCCACTCGATGTTGTATAGATTCCACCCATGCTTGAAACGCCGCAGGATGCACCAACTGAACCAGTCCCTCGGAGGTGATGTTAACGCAGCTGTCGAAGACCTCGGACGAGTTGGCAACCTTCTGAGCAAGACGCGCGTCCTGCCGCCAAATAGCGCGCGCAGCTTGCCGAGCAAAAATCAATTGGGCTTCAGGTTTGTCAATGTCAGTAACCAGAATTTGTTGAAGCGTATCATAAGCCGCTGAGTCCATAAGCACCTTGTACCTCTCCATCTGACGATGGGGGAGACATATCTGTGAGGAAACGGCCATCTTGGCACAGAAGCCTGTCGAGTCGAGCGCGAAAGCCATCACAAAGATACACAAAACGCGGAACAGGACGCCGATAGTTATCATCAAGAAAGCGATGCTGAAGGTGAACCCGAAGTGCTGCATGATCCGAAATGTGCTGCTCGCTGAGGCGCTCAGGTGACGAGACCACTGCTGCGGAATGATGAAGTTGGCAAGCGACCCATCCAGGTTCGGATAGCCAAAGACGGTCAAGCTGAGCAACAGTATGAGAGTCCTTGCAATAATGCGTAGGGTCTTCCGCCGAAATTTCTAGCATCTTGTCCAGCGCCTCCATCCAGCTCTTCATATTCGTACGATTGTTGTTGGTCGGACGGGTCGATCGCTTCAGACGCGGTTGAGCAAGAGATAGTGGCTCCGATGCTGCAAAGTTGAAATCACCACATACAACCACCAGTCTTGACTGTGGATCGGCTTGTGCCCACTCTAAGTCAGTTGCAATCAGAGAAGATATACGCTGAACGTCGTCATGATGAAGGTCATGGTTGTGCACGTTCTAATGGCGAATCTCAGCTTGTGACCCAACCAACCACGTCTTGAGCACCCGGCCTGGAACCAGCGAGCGAGATGAGGGCGCCGCCACCGGCTGAGCAGAAAGCGGTACCACCGTCGCAACACCACCACGCGTATGGCCGTAGTCGTCGGTGTCGAACGAGCCGAAGACGGTAACCTCTGGAGCGATCCGCCGCAAGAAGAAGCGAAGCTCGTCCAACGATTGATGAACCTCTTGCAGAGCAAAAACGAAAGAAGAAATCCCCGCCAACTGTAAGTAAGCCGCCTTAGCCATCGCTTGCATACCTCGCCAACGTAGTAGTGCACGAGCGTTCCACGTGACGAAAGACAGCTCAGAGCACTTAAGAGGGATACTGCCAGTGGCATGATGCAGAAAGATGTCGTCGAATATGCTAAAGCGCCCACTCAGGCGCAATCGTCGGCGCAGCGATTGGATCAAGGAGGCGACGTAGTTCAGCTCGTGACCATTGCCGTGCGGTGATCGCGGCGTCGTGCCAGAAGATCTTCGTGGGGTCGCGACCAGGCTGCGGTTCGATCCTGACAATCGGGTTCCAACTCTCTGAGATCCACCCATTTTGGCGATCGAAGTAGAATTTGGCGTCTTTGAACTCATCGCGGAGGGCTGCAACCATTTGTTCCGTGTGATCTCCATCTTGATCTGATACGGGTTCTTGTCGGGGCCGATGTGCAGCTGGGTGCTTCCCCCGCTGGCTGCAGGTATGGGGAAGCGCATCCATTGTCCTTTACCTGGAAGACGCAGCGCTGATAAAGCGGCAGCGACCTTCTTTCCAGCGATACCCACTGCACCAGTGAACTGGATCGTGAAGAGCTTGTCTTGGTCGTCGCCCTGAATGGTGAAGCCGTCGATGCTTGCGTCCTTGAGCCACTTATCCACAGAGCCCTGAACGTCACACTTCTTGACGAGAGTAGGAGCGACGACCTTGAGAATCGTGCCATCCACCGCTCGAGTGAACCCAGGCGACGGCTTAGGTGGAGGCGGCGACCGATTTGCGACCACCAACTCTTTGCGAAGCTCATCAACCAGGGACTTGAGCTGCTCCATGTCCGTGGCCAGCGTCTCTGTGCGGGTGTCGATGTCTCGGACCTGCGACTGGGCGGTGTCGATCTGCAGCTGTAGGCGTCTCTGCATGGCCTCGAGGAGGAGGAGGAAGAGGAGGAGGAGGATTGTGACACCGGATGGCCTTAGACAGCTGGTGATCAAGACAGCAATAGAGAGAGAGAGAGAGAGAAACAACTAAGAAAAAGTAGCTTTCCTAGATCGCTAAAAGTAGCTTCTACTTAGCTCCCAGAGCGACGGGAACGCGCGCGCGGGATGGGCAACGTCGAACCCGCGGCGGCGACGCGCCGAATCAAACCACGGCCCCGCGCGCCAGTAAATCAACCAGGAATGCCCTGCGGTCTCTGCAAGCGACGCCACGGCGATGGTCGCGGCGCGGTTTCGCACGCGACACGCGCCAATGCCTCTTTCACCTTTCCCCCCTCAACCCCTTCACCAGCCTTCCCCTTCCTCGTCTCGGCCCCTCCTCCTCTTCCTCCTCCGCATCCTCCTCTGCCCGACCTCCCACCCCTCCACCCATCGCGCGCCCATCTCGCCGTGCCGCGGCGGCGCCTTCTCCTGCCGCGAGCCCCTCGCCCGCCGCCCCCGCCCCTTCCCCTTCGCCGTCGTTGTCTTCCTCCGCCGCCCCCGCGCCCTCCTCCTCCTGCTCGCTGCTCGCCCGCTTCCCTCCTCCTCCTCTTCCCCTTCCCCCGTCCTCCTCCTCCTCTCCTCCTCCTCCTCTCCTCCTTCTCCTCCTCCTCCTTCTCCTCCTCCCCCCTCCTCCCCTCCTCCTCCTCCTCCTCTTCCTCCTCCTCCTCCTCCTCCTCCTCCTCCTCCTCCTCCTCCTCTTCTCCGCCCGCCCCCCGCCCCGCCGCGCCCATCGCTCGCGCCGGGCCCGGCCGCGCCGGCGCGCGTCGCGCATTCGGGCCCAGCCGCGCCGGAGCGTTTCATCGTCGGCGTGGCCGCGCCGGCGCGCCATTGTTTATTTGGGCCTGGCCGCGCTGGCGCGCTTCGTTAATCGGGCCAAGGCCGCGCAGGCGAGTTTTTTTTTTTTTTTTTTTTTTTTTTTTTTTTTTTTTTTTTAAATTATATATATTGGGTTTTTCCCCTTCGAAAATCCAGATCGGCCGCGCCGGCCCCAGCGAACCCCGCGGCCGCCGGAGGTTCCCTCCGGCCAGCCGCCAGCGGGCCCGGCCAGAGGGGCCCCCGGCCAAACCCGGCGACCCGCCGGCGGGCCCGGGGGGCGCCCCGGCGAGCCGAGAAGAACCCCCCCCCGTTCTTTTATAGTTTTTTTTTGGGGTTATTTTTTTGTGTGTCCTTAATATATATATATATATTATATAATATATATATATATATATATAGATCCTAACTTTTTCTAGCTTAAACTAGCTTTTTGTAGCTAAAGGTAAGTTTTTCCAACTTTCATGTAGCTTCTTCTATCTTACAGCTAGCTGTCGGGTAGCTTCCAAGTAGCTCGTTTAGCTCGATTTTTTTTTGTTGTTTGCTCCCCCCCCCTAGGGGGCCCGCGGGCGTCCCGGGAGATAGCTTTAAAGTTGCTTTGAAATAGCTTTAAAGTTGCTTTGAACCTAGCTTGTAAGTTGCTTTTTCTAACCCCCCCCCGGCGGCCTGCTGGCGCCTGGAGGCGCCGCGCGCGGGAGTTCCGGGCCGGGCGGCGCCCGCGCGCTTTGCGAACCTGGGCCGGCCGCGCTGGCGCGTATTATTATTTCAAGCGGGGCCGCGCCGTCGCGCGTTGCAAATCCGGGCCCGGCCGAGCCAGCGTGCTTTGCATGTCTGGGCCTGGCCGCGCAGGCGCGTGCAAATTTGGGCCTGGCCGCGCCTGCGCGTTTTGCAAATCCGGACCCGGGCCGCGCCAGCGCGCGCAAATATGGGCCGGCCGCGCCACCTCTCGAGGGCCCCGGGCCCGCCGGAGGTCCACCCGGCCGGCCGCTGGCGGGCCCGCGGGCGGGTCGCGGCGCCCCCCCCTTGAGGGCCCCAGCGGCCCCCTGGCGGCCCCAGGGGCGCCCCGAAATTGCTTTCTAAATCAGCGAAATAATTTCACCCGCTGGGCGCTGGCCCGGCGGGCGGGGCCCCGCCACTTGCTAGGCCCCGATAAAGAAGGTGCAACCGGCAGAAAGCGGCGCGCGCCGTGGGGTCCGCGGGCCGCCCTGTAGACTACAAGAAGACGCCGGCGCTGCGACCCCGCATTTATGGCCCCCGACACTACGCGCTTGTTTCGCGCAGCGCGGCCCCGCGCCTGCGAACCTCAATGCGGCGCGCCGCAGCGCGCCTGGGATGGCCGCGGCAATGATGGTTGCAATGCGACGCATGTGCAGCGCGCGTCCTGATCAACCCGCAAATTGGCATTGAAATGTTATGTCTACGCTGGGAAAAGGATTTACTACTTTACACTACTTTTTCCTACTTAAACCTATCATTTCTACTTTTTTCTAATCCGAGTTCTTACTATCCCATATTGATCAACATGGCTGGTTGCTGTCTCAGGATTTGTTGTCACAAGAGGAGGAGAAGGAGGAGGGGGGGGAGGAGGAGGAGGAAGAGGAGGAGAAAGAAGGTTTTGGCCTGAGATCCGAGGGTGCACATCGATACAGTATCGACTCACTTGCATCTCTTTTCAGGCTGACCTCAGCGTGCGCCCACGTGGCCCGCGCCTTTTCTTCATCCTACGCGACATTCCAGAACCGGCTTGGCGTGGGCGAGATCGTGCCCAGCGGCGCCAGGCTCGTGTGCTCACAGCGGTGCGCCGAGCCTGCGTCCAGCTCGCCGAGCACCGCAGCTCCTACATGAACAGAGGCAACCAGCAGCAGCAGCAGCAGCAAGGGAAATGGAAGTGCAACAACTGCAGCAAGTTGGTCAACAATTGGCACAATCGTTGTCTCTGCGGCCAGTACTACGGGGACTCGAGGCCACATCGAGCTCGATCCCAGAGCCGAGGCCGACAAGAAGACGCGATGGTTCAGAGCTACATCAAGAGGCTGCCCCCCGTGCCGAATCGGGCAGCCAAGACTCACTCGGCCTACAGAACTCCTCCCACGCGGGAAGCGGATCAGGCCACGTTTCGACAGGACACGTATGCCTTGATGGAGAAGATTGCGAACATGGCCATCCTGGCCAAGAAAGCGGACAAGTCATCAGATGCGGGGAGGCACGACATGGAGCTCATGGTTCTCAAAGCTTCGTTGAACTCTTTGTTGCCTGTCAAGGATCAGAAGAAGGACGTCAATTGGAGGCTGGGCAAGGCCAAGGACAGGCTCGCGGCGACGCAGAGCAGGATGAGGGAACTTTCCATCCAGGAGCAGGAGATCGAGGCAGAGATCGCTCAACTCCATTCGTGTCAGAGCGAGTAAGAGGAGATGCAAGACGAATTAGACGAAGCGCAGTTGGCAGCGGCTCCGTGCGTTTCAGGTGGCCCTCCTGGTTCGTGGCCGTGGCATGCTCCACAGCAGGCGCCGCGTCCGCACCAACCGCAGCAGCAGCAGCCTCCTCATCCACAGTATTTTCAAATGCATGGCGACCACCAGCCCTTCATCGCGCCGCAACGGAAGTTGATACCTGGTGTGGCGGTGCCAGAATCGAGATGCAGTACGACGGCGCCTATGGCGGTGGATCTCACAGGATCGGCCAACAGTGTCCCACCAGCTGTGCAGCCTCCTCAACAGCTTCTACCTCAGCCAGCTCAGCAAGTGGCCCAACAAGAAGGTGTGACAAACCTTCAGATGATACATATATTGAGTGGGCTGGATCAGCGTCAGGTAAGACAGGAGCAGATCATGAACACTTTGGTTGGTTGGTTTCATCACTTCACTTCTCCAGAGTCGGGGTTTCGTGCAGCGGGTATGGGCACGATGCCGCCTGGAGCCCAACCAGAATCGTCGGGAGCTACGGCAGCGCCAGCGGGTCCTTCGACTCCAGCGGCAGCGAGAAGAAGTACGGCATCTTCCATGGTTACGGGCACGGCTACCCCCAGTGGGTTCGGCAGTATCCACAACGCCTCCAGCGGAGCAGAGAACGCCCATCAAGAGCGTGAATCTGGTGACCCCGTTCGCAGAGAGGGACTCTGCAGCAGCACAGCCAGTTCCGAGCACGCCGACGCAGCCGAGATCAGACGCTCCGATTTCGCCAACGGAGCCCATGTTCACCCAGGAGGACCCCTACCTAACCAGGATGGCGCCGCAGCAGTCGATCACAGAGGACTTGACATCATCGCAGATCGAGAGAGAGGTCCAGAAGATCGAGGAGGCTCACCAGAAGAAGGAATCCAAGGGGGAGGACCTGCCCAGCCTGGGCAGGGCTACCGCCAGAGCGATAGACGATGCAGGCAAGGTGGCCAGCAGCCCGCCCTCCAAGATCGCCAAGACAGACGACGCGATCGGCTAGCTCAACAGGTTCAGCCAGGAGTACCAGCTAAACTGACTGGTGGAGCCCAGGCAGACCAGGCTACTAGTACGAATTCAAAGAAGGTTTCTGTTGCTTTCTCTGGCGCCTGTCCCCGAGTTGGACAGGTGGGTGTCTCCGCGGGATCCTGGGGGCGTTCAAACCTCCCATGCGCTGTTGGCCAGATGCGTGGGCATGGGGTTGCCCCAAGCCCATTCTCAAACAGAAGGGCCGAATCTCACCAACATGTAGTTCTAGTCCTCCCAGGCAAGCTTCGAGCGAAGGGATCCAAATCGCTCAGAGGCCCATTCGAGGCGACAGCCGTGCAGCAGGGGGGTGCCGACGGGCGGCGCCAGCTCCACTTCGTCTCCTGATCATCTCAATGACTGCCTGGGTCAGTGCGTCAACGAGAGTGAAGCGGGAAGTTCCAGTAGCAGTCAGCAGGCGATGCATGCCATGCTTTTCTCCTTTCCTGCTCCTGTCCCCATTCACCAGCTTGCCAGGGAGGGCTCCTTCGTTTTTGAAGATCTCACATTGCATCAGCTTGCAGCCGCGGGACTTCTTGAGCGTGAAGCTGAAGTAGCTATGAGGGCTTACCCTCGACAAAATGATGCATCTTGCCCAGGCGCTATCCACCTTTTCACCAGCGGCAGTCTCTGCCAATATGGGGAAGGGATGGGGGGGGGGGGGAGCAGTTACCATGATTACTCAGCAGCAAAGCACGTATCAGTACAGGGGAGTCACGAGGGGGAATCTTCAGAACACTAGCTCGATGAGTTTAGAGGCCAGTTCTGCCGCCAACACGACGCTGGCACTTTTGGCTATCATCCTCAGCTTGCTGTGGGCGATCCCAGCGCATCCACAATGTTTAGTCACTCTAGACACCGACAGTCTGACCAGCATCAGGGCGGCCAAGGGGGGGGGGCGCTGCCAGCATCAGACAAGGATCTCGCCCAGCTAGCCCAGGTAGTCTGGGATCTTGCGCAAGGTGAACTCAACCTCAACCTCCAGCATGTAAAGGTCCATGATGGCCATCCGTGGAACGGTCTGGCGGGTAACACCGCCAAGATCACTGCGAGGGCCCTTGGGCCCGTTCCCCCCCCCTTCCTCATCAGTGGGTTCAGGCCGTCTCGTGCCAGACCTCTCGCCTTTGGGAATGGGCGCGAGATCTGGGGGAAGACGGCCGCGCCTACCCTCAGTTTTCTTTCCCGGATGACACCTGCCAGGTCAGGGGGGCCAGGCCAACGTGCATCGATCTGTCGGGCTCGGACAGCATGGTTTCGAACCCTAGGGGGTTTCAGCTGCTTTAGTTGACGTGCGTGTTGCGTCTTTCAGCGCACAATCAATGCGCACGCAGCATCGGAAGGGGTGGAGGGGTAGGAACCGCACTCGCCGAGCTGCCGCCTTGAGAAGCCAACTCTACAGAGATGGCTGGCACATTGTTGGGATCCAGGAGGGAAGGAATGAGAAGGGGGTGAGGAGGTCAGGGGGAGGGTTTGCGTTTCAGCAGGACATGTTGACTTCGCCCTAGGTGTAGAGCTATGGCTCAACGTTACCGCTCCTTATGGCAAGGCCAAAGGCAAGGCGCTTATCTTCGATCCGCGGCAGCTGAGAATGAAGTGGCCGTCGCCGCGCATCTTAGTCTGCAGGTTAGATGCGCAAGCTTTTAATGCCAATATCATTGTCGCTCATGCCCCTCGCTCTGGCAACTCCCAGCAAGACAAGGGCCCATTTTGGGACAACATGAGGCATGTTTGCGAGCGGTGGCCTCACCACATCACGTTCATAGGCGGCAATTGCAACCTGGTCCATGGGCCTGATTGCGACTCCGTTGGCCCCAAGGGTATCCAGGGGGAACCATCCAAGGGCTCTGATAAGATGTTGGTTTGGATGGACCTTTTTGGGTTCAGAGCTATGAGTGCCTTTTTTTTGGCGCAGAAAACGATTGCACTTTCGTCTCTAACAAAGGGGGGGCGACCCACAGGATAGACTGCATTGTCACGGACGAACTCCATTTAAACACTGTAAGAGAGGTAGATATACAGCACCAGATTGACATGGCGCGCAAGGCTGATGACCACTTCCCAGTATGCGCCAGGCTTTCTTGGACTCGCTCTACGCAGGCAGCGAGGCACGGCCCTCCAACGCTTGACCAGAGCAAACTGTTGAAGGAAGAGTTTAGGGCCAAATTCAGCCGAGCCTGGAGTGAGTCCCAGCTTGACAGTTGGCAGACCGACGTGAATGAGCAGCCTGCTAAAACTAACGAGTATATCATACAGGCTGCCCGGATAATTTTCAAGAGAGAAGCTTTCAGGCCTAGGAAGGCTTGCATTTGTGAGCACACCTTTGCCTTCATCAGAGTCAGGAGGGTTCCAGAAAGTGCCCCACAAAATCAGACATCAAGGAGGTATAGATGCTCATGTGGCTAGGCTTTTCTACATAGCTCACTCAGCTTGCAAGGGTGAAATGAGTCAAACTCTCAAGCCGTTGGTGCAGGGTTTTTTCTCTCTGTGGGAGGATCTCTCGCCATGCTGGGCGCGATTGGAAATTTGGGCCAACTGTTTCTTGTGGAAGACCTGCCCGCCCGAAGAGTGGGCCCTCAATATTGTCTCCTTCTTGTCATCTTCTAGGCAGATTCTTCTCAAATCTCTCGATCGGGACCGTGGCCAGTTTCTGGGGGAACAGGGAAACGCGATTTCTGAAAGCGTCGATTGCAGCAACCCCAGGGATGAGTGGAGAACGGTTAAGAGACTTCTTGCGATGGGAGGACGCAGACATGCGAAGCCCCTTGTGTTCCCCCTCCGCACCACCCCTGAAGGCGCTCCCATCCTCAGCGCGCAGGAAGACGCGGCGGATCTACTGAGACACTTCTCCCAGGTGGAGAAAGCGTTGCCGGCTACCAAACAGCAGATACAGCAAGCTTATAATAAGCGGGGGACTTGTCTTTCAGATCAGGTCAACATCAACGTTCAGAATTTGATTCCCCGACAGGAGCTACAGAGAGCTCTTTCGAAGTTAAAAAACCACCGCTGCTCCTGGGCCAGATGGGGTTGGGAATGATATTTTGAAAATCAATCCTGAAGCCGCGGCCAGGTTGTGCCACCCCAATCTCATGAAAGCTAGCATCTGCGGCAGGGAACCCTGTGGGTTCAAAGAGGGGCGCGTCACCGCCTTTCCTAAAGGCAAAGGTAACCCTGCTCTTGCCGAGGCGATGAGAAGTATTCTTTTGAATAACTCGCTGGCTAAGGTGCACCGCGAATTCATCGGATCGAGAGTCTGGGCTGTCGTTGCCACCACTCTCCGTGATACTCAGTGTGGAGGATGCAAAGAGGGATCCACGGATGTGACTTCACATTGCGTTCGGAGCAAGATTGCTGCTCACAAGGCCAGCAAGCTTTCCACTGTGGCAGTCTTTCTTGGCCTCACCGCGGCTTTTTACTCGGTCGTGAGGCAATTCGTGATGGCTTTGCCTGGGGAGTTTATATATGTTTTTTTGTGTGCAGGCCATCGAGCAAGGCATGGTTCGCGAACGAATGAATTGGCAACCTCAGGGTCAGCCATGCAGATTTTCGCTATCTGACTGGGCCAGTCAGGACAGCGCTGTTTCTTTTGTGGACGATCTGACCTCAGTGGCAGTCGTTCCTGATCCAAGGAAGGTTGAGGAGAAGGCGGCCATTCTTGTTGATGTGGTGTATGCGTCTGTCTCACGATGCGGTCTTCAACCCAATGCCAAGAAGACCTTTATTCTCGTTTCTCTCGTGGGCAGGTGCTCCAAGCAAGTGAAACAGGCTTTTTTCCAAACGGCCTGGGGGCCTCAAAATCGTTTCGCCCATTTTCAGTGTGGAGGTCCAGGTCGTAAAAAAGATCAAGGGTTGAGGGGGCATGTTTGCGGATTCTGTCGCCCCCCCTCGAAGTTAGTTATCGTATAGCGCAGATGCGACAGGAGCTTCGCCCCCTCCAAATGGGAATCGGCAAGAGAAAAGCCCTCAGCACGCACGCCAAGGCTAAATATACCGATGCACTTGCCCTGTCTAAGATGAATTTCAATTGCTGTGTCTGGGGGCCAGTCAGTGCCAGAGTCCTTGCTAAGCTCTCAGCTGCCCAGTCCAATGCCTACCGTGCTGCGCTAGGACTTCCGCTCAGCAATTCCGTGAAGCAGCATCGCTCCCAGCAAGGCATCCCCAGCAGAGTTAACCGGTTAGAACAGAAGAATGTGATGAGGATCTCGAGACTCAGATGCCTTCCTCGAATCCTGACGGCTGCGCCTGCCCCCCTCCGCGTTCTTTTGGACTGCCTTTGGGACGTGCCTGGGTCGTGGGTCTCGGCGATCTTGGAGGATTTTAGGTGGCTTAACACCTTGTGCAACAAGCAGGATGTCCCCAGGTCTGGGGAGGCGGAAGACTGGATTCAAGCTGCTAGAGCGGCACCCAAAAGGTTCGTCAACCTTGTTGTTGAGGCGGGTAGACGTGCTAGGTTTTTGCAGCAGCAGGAGTACCGCGAGCACGTTCTCTCTGAGACGGTCAAAAGCTTGGGTCTCTGCAGCCAGCCCCCCACTAGTCAGCCGTCTGAGGAGCTCGACATTTGTTTCGTCTGCTACGAATGCGGATTCACCTCGAAATCTGAGAAGGGGCTGGCCATCCACAGGGCCAAGAATCACCAAAGCGACAGTGACCCGTCTCGTTAGGTCACTGGCACGTTGTGCCAGGTTTGTATGTTTCAGTTCCACTCCAAGTGCAGGCTTATCAAACATTTAAAGCAGCAGCAGGGTTGCCTCCAAACCATGGCTTGAGACTCAAAGAAAGGACCCCAGAGACGTCATTGACGATTGCGCTGTTAGGAGCATGCAGGAACAACAACGAAACAGGGATGGTGGCAGGTTGGAACATTTTGCCGAGAAGGCAGCTTACAGAGAGCAAGGCCGCCCATCTGTTGCAGGCAATTTACTGGAAGGTCGACAGTCATTGCTGCCCCAGTGACCCGTGCGTTGAGCGCTGATGAGGCACCCATTGTCAGCCGTCCATCTTCTCACATGCCTGTTTTTTGATCGTCAGTCACGGCGATAGGGCTGACAATGATTTTCATGAAGTTCTTTCGGCCCAGTTGCGGCAACAGTCGGAGGATTTCGAGAAATGTCGCTGTTCTCTCGAGGAACTTTCCGATGACCGTGAGGCATGGTGCCAGAAAATGAGGGAAGGGGATATCGTGGGAGGGGTGCACTTTCTTCCACCTCTCTTCTCGTCTGCCTCGCATGCCTCTCGTCTCCTCCGTGATAGTGTCCATCCGTGGGGCTCTCCGTT
This sequence comes from Prorocentrum cordatum, assembly GCA_963575745.1. Lineage (NCBI taxonomy): Eukaryota > Dinophyceae > Prorocentrales > Prorocentraceae > Prorocentrum > Prorocentrum cordatum. The sequence goes on from CAUYUJ010018604.1 coordinate 695,133, forward strand.
GCTTTCATCTCCCTCTAGATTGCTCGTACATGAGCAAAACAGTCGCATCCAGGATGCCGTGGTTCTTGTCGCGTGTGCTGTCACCACTTGAACCCCATGGTGTGTTGCGACAGACACACAGATTAGCGAGAGGCTCTATTTTGAAGAGCTGCCAGTAGTTCGAGACATGATCTCGAACCGTCATCTAGCCCACGTTAATTTTGACCAGTGCGCCATGACTGACTCAATGAATTGGAAAGCGTGGTCGATCGTCACTTGTTGTGAAGAAGTTAAGAGCAGCTTCGAGGAGCATGGAGGATCCCTGTGCAAGTGCAATAGGCCTCACCTCGAGAGCGTTCAGGTTCACAACATTCAGCAAGAATGGCCGACTAGAGTTTATGATGAACTGGCCATGGCTATGCGGGGCAGTGCGAAAAGGAAGGTGTTGAGGGACTTGGATCTGGGACTTGTTGCTTCCTGGTCTGCCTGGCGTCCCCAGGATCCGTTTTTGCAGTGATCCCGCTCGTCTTGGGACGGTTGTGGGGTGGGTACGGAGGGACCCTTGTTGGCACATCTGCCTGTTGCACGGTCAGTCCCCTTTTTTATTTTCATTTTTTTGAGCAGGCTGCGAATTTCAACAGCGTTGAGGCGAGTAGTAGTAGTAGTAGTAGTAGTAGTAGTAGTAGTAGTAGTAGTAGTAGTAGTAGTAGTAGTAGTAGTAGTAGTAGTAGTAGTAGTAGTAGTAGTAGTAGTAGAGGAGAAGGAGAAGGAGGAGGAGGAGGAGGAGGAGGAGGAGGAAGACGGGTCGCCAAAACCCTTCAGGAAAAAAAAAACCCACCAGGAGGGGTACCTTCTTTGCAAATCTACGAACATGATGGGTACCTTCTCTGCAGATTCGACGAACAGATCAAGCTTGGGGCGCACTCGTTGCTGCAGTTGTCGATCTCCTGCTCGAGCTGGGGCGGGTGTTGCCAGGAGCCCAGGCGTGCTCGCGGTCGTGGCACATTGATCAATCTCGGAGCACGCGGGGCCCTCTGGGGCCCCGAGAGGAAGCCACCCGAGCGACGGAAGGGCGCGGGATCCGCTGCGCGGACATTCGCGCGCACGCTGCCTGCGTAATTCACAGGGCGGGGCCCTCTGGGGCCTCGTGGGGGGTGCCCTGGGAGCCACCTGGGCCTCTGCCGCCCCATCTTGGAACACTGGGGGCCCCCGGGGGCCCCGAGGGGAATGCCGCCCTGCGGGCCACCTGCGCGACGGAAGGACCCGGGGTCGACTGCGCGGACACTCGCGCGCAAGCTGCTGGCGTGAGATGGCGCGCAAGCGCCCCCGCGTCCGACGCGGCGTGCCGCGCTGGCGGCCCGCGCACACCCATCGGAGTTCTCAAGAGAACACACGACTTCTCGTGGACTCCAGATTTCGCGTAAGAGAATCAAGAGCCTGGGCTGGACCCTTGGCGTTTTCTTGGAGGTTCCTCTCTGTTCTTAGAATGCTCGCAGATCTGGACCTGGACTGCCCTGGGGCCCTCTAGGGGCCGCGCGGGGAGTGCCCTGGGAGCCACCTGGGCCTCCCAGGAGGCTCGTTTTGCATCCCGAGTCGTCTTTTGACGGTCCCGGGGCCTGGCGAGGGCCTCCTGCTCCAGGAGCCGAAAATCGCCAATCACCTTCCGTCGTGTTTCTTCTTTCGGCGGCGAGCCCGGGGGGGGGGGGAGTGCGAAGGAGCAGGCCTTCTCATCAAAAGGCTCGGAGGCGCCCCTGGCCTTCTGAGAGCAGGCCTTCCCCGAAGACGCAGGAAACTCCTGAGAAGGCGCGAGGGCTTCTCCGAAACCCCGCCGCCTTCTGAGAAGGCCGTGCTCCTTCGCACTTCTCCCCCGGGCTCGCCGCCAGTCTCCACGACGCGAGCACGCCTGGGTTGGGCCAGGCCCAGACCCCCGACGTCATGATTGCTCCATGCAGTCTCCCGCCTGTCCCAAAGAACGATGAATGAGGAAGGAAACCCCTTTTTGTCCAAGTGGCTCTATGAAGCCCGAAGGAACGGCCGATGCTTCGACCCACTTCCGAGGACCAGTGTTTCACGCCGAGTCGCTTCTTGACGGCTCCGACGCCCGGGCCAGGGCCCCCCCCGAGGCCGATGAAGCCGACAACGGCAAAAGGCCTCCCGTCGTGATTTCCATCGCCCAGGCTCCCTGGGGGAGCCGCTCGAGCGGGGGCGCTGGGAGAGGAGGGGAAGAGGGAGGAGAAAGAACAGGAGGAGGGAGGAGGGAGGGAGGAGGGAGGAGGCGGAGAAGGCGGAGAAGGCGGAGGTGGGAGGAGGAGGAGGAGGAGGAGGAGGAGGAGGAGGAGGAGGAGGAGGAGGCGGAGGCGGAGGCGGAGGCGGAGGCGGAGGGAGAGGAGGAGGAGGAGGAGGAGGAGGAGGAGGAGGAGCAGGAGGAGGAGGATGAGGAGGGGGAGGAGGAGAGGAGGAGGAGGAGGAGGAGGAGGAGGAGGAGGACGGCGGAGGAGGAGGAGGAGGAGGAGAGGAGAAGGAG
>CAUYUJ010018604.1:705135-755135 GCA_963575745.1 Prorocentrum cordatum
TCCTCCTCCTCCTCCTCCTCGTCTTCGTCCTCCTCCTCCTCCTCCTCCTCCTCCTCGTGCTCCTCCGCCGGCCGATCCGAGCCGGCGGGCGGGCGGGCCGAGCCGGGGGCGACGACGACGACGACCTCCTCCGCCTCCAAACCATTACTAGCTGGCACTCAGTACTCGCACGAAGCGTATGCCGGGGGCCTCTGGGGTGCCCCAGTGGCCTGCAAAAAGCCAAATGCTCCAAAGCCTCGAACCTCGAATCTCGGCCCTTGAACCTCGAAGCGAGGGCGGCGGCGGCGGCGACGGCGGCGGCGACGACAACGACGACAACTTCCGACCCGACGACGACGACGACGACGAGGACGACGACGACGTCCAGGATAGCCCGGACCAGATCGGAGGCGCGGCCAATCGCAATCCGGAGCGTGCCACAGCACATCCAGCCGTCCGCGGGCGGCGCCGTCGTCGTCGTCGTCGTCGTCGTCGTCGTCGTCGTCGTCGTCGAATTCTGTGAACATGTTCTGGCGCTGCTCTGACTGCCAGGAGACCCAGAAGATGTTAGCCAGCGTCGTCGTCCCCGCCGCCGCCGCCGTCGTCGTCGCGGTCGTCGTCGTCATCGTCCCGCGGGAACGACGCGGGACTCTGCCAGCGCTCTGCCGGCGGCCGGGCCCGGACTCGGGGGGCAGGGGGGTGTCGTCGTCGCCGTCGTCGTCGTCGCCGCCGTCGTCGTCGCCGCCGTCGTCGTCGTCGTCGTCGTCGTCGCCGTCGTCCTCGTCGTCGTCTTTTACCAACGGACGCTGAGCCGCGCAGGAAGTCCGTGAACATTTTTTGGCGCTGTACTGACTGCCAGGAGACCCAGAAGATGTTAGCCAGCGTCGTCGTCCCCGCCGCCGCCGCCGTCGTCGTCGCGGTCGTCGTCGTCATCGTCCCGCGGGAACGACGCGGGACTCTGCCAGCGCTCTGCCGGCGTCCGGGCCCGGACTCGGGGGGCAGGGGGGAGTCGTCGTCGCCGTCGTCGTCGTCGCCGTCGCCGCCGTCGTCGCCGCCGTCGTTGTCGTCGTCGTCGCCGTCGTCGTCGTCGTCGTCGTCGTCGTCGTCGTCGTCGTCGTCGTCGTCCATTGCCAACACACCCTCAACCCCGCACGAAGTCTGTGAGCATTTTCTGGCGCTGCCCTCACTGCCAGGGGAGCTAGAAAATGTTAACCAGCGTGGGCCCCGCACAGTGCGTTGTCCAGTATACGCGATGCTGCCTACGCGGTGCATACCACGTAACCCTGTAGATGTGGCGCAACCTATGCGGCGCAATATGCGCGGTGCGAGCCACTTGGTGCAATCTATTCGGCGCAACCTGTCTGGCCCAGTCTACGTGGCGAGAATTTTTTAGCTCCGATGACCCAGAGTCTCGCGCGTGCAGGCGCCGCATGGCGGCAGGACTGGCGAAGGAGATCGTCGCGGCAGATTGTCCAACACTGCTTCCACCACGGCGGCCGGATGGCCGTCGCGCCCGGCCCTGTTCTCGTGCACCTTGCGGGCGCGGCGGATGGATGTCGCGTGCTTTTTCAAGTCGGCGGCCGAGAACTGCCTGGCCCGCGTGTCCAGGAAGAGGCGTAGGAACATTGAAAAATATTCAGGCGCGCCCTCGTATTGCAGCTTTTTCACCAGCTGCGCGGCCGACGAACACCGCAGATGTTTCCCGATGCGAGTAATGTAGTTTCTCTGGTCGGGGAAGATTGCGGCGAAGGCGCTCAGGGAGAGCTTCTTGTCGTGGCGCGACGGCTGGTCTGCAATGCCTCGTGCCATCCTGACTCCAATCAGCGTGGCGCGAGTGAGCCAGAGTTTGCGGTGGGACTCGTTTGTCATGCCCGCCTTTCCGACTGCCGCCTTCCAGTCCGACACCATCACCAGGGTCAAGTGTGTGTGTTTGATACTGTTCTTACTGTGAAGGATAGTAGAATGACCAATCTTCTGAAGAAAACGTGTGCCCCCTCCTTGTCCTCCTCGAACGTACGATTCGAATAAGACGAAAAGCTCGGTCGACTCGTCCTTTTCCTTCCTGTTCTGACTTCTACTCCTTTCTCCGGTCGGGTACCGCGGGTAGCAGTGCTCAAGCAAACGGTTTCTCCAAGCTAGCCTCGCACGGCCGCTTCCGCAAGGCAGTGGCGCCACCGGGCGCACGTCGAATGCCAGGTGCACTCTCTGCTGCTCTCTCTCCCTGCTTGCTGCTGCTACGAGTTACTGGTGTTGTCGTACTCGCTGCTCCTGCGACTGCTGCTATGGCCCGCGGCTCCGACAGTAGGCTCCCTGGCCCCCTTGGGAAGGGCCTAGGATGGTGTTTCCACCGGTGCCCTCACAGCTTAGGCGCCTACAAATCTCTTGAACCAGAAGCAGAAGCCAGCGACTGAAAGAGAGACTCCAAGGAAGAAGGGTCTGGCGCTGAGCTCGACTATCGCTCTCAAGCAAAACATCAAACAGAGCAGACACACCATCAGCATGCACTGTGCTGTACTGAATGCTATGGAACACAAGTTAAACTCAACAGTGAGATGGAGTTCAAGAGGGGATACTGTGATTAGGGTGGGCGGTAACACTTCAGCAGTGTAAACTGCTGTTAAGTGTGTGACCCATCGATATGTAAAGGCAAGTCCGAAACACGCTAAAACAATCGCTCCACAGCCTGTGATGACTACGGCAACGGTCATGGCAGCCTGTCTCGGACAGCAGATGCATTTCAGAAGCAGGTACACTGCGTCGGCACACAATGCCAAGATTGCCAATACAGGCAAGAATATGTAATCGAGAACGTTCATGCTAGTGACATGGATGGGGAATGAGACGAAAGGACAAGCGAGCATGCTCATGGCCCGATCTCCCGGCGCTGGGTCTACGCTCACTGCACGCGCTGTGCTCATTACGTTCCGCGCGCATGGTCAATCAAAGCATTCACCTTCTTCTCCTTGGTGTTAGGTTTGCTACCTGTGAAGCCGTTCGCTTCCAGCACCTTGTCGAGTTGAGACACGGACATGCTGCTGACCACGTGTGCCGTGAGCGCTGCGACATTCTCGAACTCGCTCACGTCGTTGTCAAGACTGCAAGCCAACAGAACTTTCTTCATCGCTTCGGTTTCGGCTTCCCCCGGGGCTGAACTAAGATCCGGGGCGACCAGCATGCGGCCCTTCGGGGCCGCTGCTGCGGGGGCGGGCTCCTGCCTGCTGCCTTTCTTATCTTTCTTTTCTTTCTTGTCCTTCTCCTTATCCTTCTTGTCCTTCTCCTTATCCTTCTTGTCCTTCTCCTTATCCTTCTTGTCCTTCTTCTTATCCTTCTTATCTTCTTTCTTCTTATCTTTCTTCTCCGAGCCCTCTTCTTCACGCTCGGGTGCGCCGCTGGCCCGTTGCATCATGAAATTCCGCCACTGCTCGAACATCAGTCCCATGGCTTCTGGGCAGCGCGCCTGTTTTCGATCCGGACTGGAGTCTGAACCTGAAGTGGAGGATGACGAACTCGAGCTGGAGCTGGTAGATCTGCGTCGCTTCCTGCTTTTCTTCTTGTTCTTTTTCGATCTCGAGCGTGACCGATGCCGGCGCTTATCGTGCTTGCGCCCATCATGTGCTGGCTGCTGCCCTGGAGCTCCGGCACCGCGGTGTTGCGCATTACCTCCTTGTGTCATCTGCATGAAGCCGGACATGAACGGAAGCATACTTGCTGCACCTGAACTGTAAGATCCGGCGCCGGGCATCATCGTCGGTGCTTGCTGGACCGGCGCCGGGGTGGGCGCCAGGGTTGGAGGTGGCATGCCGAAGGCCTGCATCACGCCCTCGCTGACGCAGTTCTGCAATACCGCCTGCTGATCTTCGACTTCTTGCTGCCTTCGGTACTCCGCATTCTCAGCTTGCGCAGACCGGAGTGCACGCATGATCCAGCTCTGATTCGTGGCATTTCCGGTTCCTTTTCCACGTCCTCCCTTTCCTTTCTGCTGTTGTTGCTGGTTCTGGTGGTAGGCGTTGTACTACATGCTTTTCTGTCCTTTCTCGCCTCCGCCCATCACGGAGAAAACTGCATGATACTTCTCTATGTTTTCGGGTTCCCTGGAAACTGCTAGAGCCAAAATGTCACCCATACTGCCGCGTCGGAGGACTCGTGCAAAATTCCTCACTGCATTCACGAATGGGGAACGAAATCGTCTCGGCATACTCCGCAGCGCCTTCTGGATCCAATGCGCCGGCCACTTGAGTTCCAGGACTTCTGAAACCAACCCGAATACAAAATAAAACATGCCCATGGCTTTTCCGAGGATGATCTGGTCATACGTGACGATCTGCGTGATTAAGAAGTTTCGAAGTTGATCGTAAGACTGGATACTGGGATGGTAAAACACTCCTAAACGCAACACCTTCTGCCGATCACTAATCCGTAAACTGAACCAGATGTTAGGGTGAACCGGGTAGAAAGAGAGGGACGAATCGGGGTGAATGGCGACGACAGCTTGCAAAACGCGCATGATAGGTCCTTCCTCCTCCTGTGCGAACCCCACGTCTGCTGGGAACATGCTCTGGACACGTTCGTTCAAGCACCGTGCGCAGAAGATGTAGCTAAAGACGCCTAGGTCATCTACGTGCAAAGCTCCACACACTATATGGTCAAGTGCCAACTGGTGCCCAGGGCACTGCCACCCACAAGAATGCATATGTTGACAGCTCGTGTGGCAATCTAGTATGCTCTGGCCGAGGTCGATCATCGTGCAAGGCTCGCTCAGGGACGCGCCCATTGGCCAACCTCCCTTTCGCTTGATAACAGTGTCGACGCCCAACAAAAATCGATCGTCATGTAGAGCGTAATCCAATGTGTCATATATATCCTGAAAACGGAGTGTGTGGTATGGTACGTGCGCGCCATGCCGAACATGATTTGTTTCTCTATCAATTCTGACCAAAGTTCCGTCCATCCGTGGAGTTTTTTTCACACGTACTGCGTTCATGCCAGATCGCTGCTCTACTCTTTGCAACATGGCTTTAACTCTGGAGATACCCCGTTCCACCGACGCGGCCTTGAAGAATTGAGCAGCATCGAGTTTCGTCATTTGGAGCGCCCTGTCTTTTGACGCGCCGCACGGGCACCGATGCCGAAATTGTTCTACAATTCGGAGTTTGGCCACGCCATCGCGAACATGTTGCTGGACCTGTAGCTGTTTCCAAACAGTCCATGTCTTTTCGTTGGATAAGCGTTTAATCAGACGAATGGAACGAACAACTAAGCGCAAGTACCTCTTATGTGGATTGTGTTGGTCGCTGATGATCTCACGATCATGGGAATGATCTCTATTACATTCCAGCCCGCCGGCTAGACCATGACACTTGTCTTTGTAGTTGTGGTAGCTGTATTGCAACTGTTGCTTGGAATACTCAACATGTTTTCCCTTCCAGGCCTGCGGGATGTATCGAGAGTACAGCTCCGACTTGCGCTCGAGAAACTGCTCCGCACTTTCGTTGGTCACACGATAATGCTTCGGGTCAGTGTAGCCCAAGGTGAGACGTATAAGGTAAGCACGCCGATTAACGAAAACCTTCATGCGAACGTTCTTATCCATGACGACTGCAACCTGGTCCTGGCCACACACTGGAAACAAACAACTTAAATCGCAGATGTTGTCGCCATGCCAATCAAGATCGTCAAAATGCGCATGAAGAGTGCCACTGAAATCTGACACATTGTATGACACAATCATCTCCCGCAACTGCTCGAGCACATCCGTCTTCATGTCCTGCCGGTATTCCGAAGTAGGCACGTTCCAGAAATGAGGGTACTTTTGCACGTCATGCCTCAGGTAAGCTCGTATGAATTCGTCTTCAGTGACATCAGCAAGCTCCGCAACGCTGAAAAATCTGGCAGCCTGAATATGGCTGGGCAGGGACTGCGCAACAGTGGGTGGTGCAGTCTGCACAACCCGCATGCGGCTCGCGAAGAAGATGCCCAACTCAGTGAAATGCACCTCTCCGATTAAACGGCATAGTTTCCGAACCACCTTCGTGATCTGTGCCATCAGATACTTTGAAGAAGTGGCCACTCGGATGGTGAACTTGTGTGTGCGAAAAATCCCACTGCTATTCAGAAATCTCAAGACCTTCCTTTGTACTCTTGCCGCTTTGACGAGACTCATCCTTTGAGAATATACGTAAGTCTTAATCATCAACTTGATTGGGTTTACGTTGTCCCACACGCTACGGTAGCAGAGCCGGTTCCTCGGGTCGCTTAGATACAGTGCCAACCACATGTAGAACACGCTGCTGTACATTAGCCTGATAGTTTCTGCATGCCCAACGGAAAAACATGTACGATTCCGTGTTACCAGTTGCTTGAAATCGTCGTATTTGTAATCGGTGTTCACACATTCCTGAAGACTTGTTTTTGTCTGGGCGTGGTGCCCAGCATATTTATGTTGGATGTAGTTCGCAACGTTCAACTGAGCTTCCCTAACTACGGTTGGCCGCTGACGGAATCGAGGAAAAGGTCGAAAGCGCTCAACTCGATTGTCTACGCAGAGGTGGTGCCGCTGTTGGGTAGGGGCGGCGAGGTACGTAATGACTGCATGCTCGTACTGTAAAGCTCGATGCTCACTGTCCCATACTCCTACCAAGTATCTGTAGTCGTAAGGGTGAAAACGGGCCCACAACACATACCGTCGATAAACACTACGTGCGCCTTGTACCATGAAACCTGTCACGTGCTCCCTGTAGCGCTGGAGTATGCCTGACTCGGTCCTACCATCTTTATGGTGCCGTGTGGTGTTTGCTTTTCCGACATACCAAGACGACCCATCGTGCGACATCCACGTGAAATACACAGCTGTTTCACAAGGTATGTTTTTATTATGCCATATTGCTTCGAATTGGTATTGTATATACTTATGCCATGCAGGGTGCGATAGTTGACGATGCAGTAATATGTGCTGTATTGTCGGTGTGAGTCCACGCATGACCGTGCGGAGAAACACTCTACGTTCTTGTTGGTGTACCAAGTCGTACAACGTGAGCGAAATACAGAACGACATACACAGGCTCCATATACATGATGACCCCCGACATGTTTTCAAGCATCTTTTGAATAGCCATTCAATTAGTGCTCCGAAACACATGCGCACAATGCGGAAGTTGAGCTGCGCGTCCTCAGGGAATCCATCCTGGCACCATCCGCACATCCGCGCGGCCAGATATTCGCCACTTTCTGCTGGTTGGGCGTTCGCTGGTAAAACGAATCCGCAGCATCGCGCGACGCCACGGATCATCTGCATGTCAGTCAATGGCCCAACCTTCTGGTTCAACATCTCTCGATCGTACCATCTGCTTCTCTCTTGCTGGATGCCTAGTAGAGTAGTAAGGAACTTGGAGTCAAACATATTGAACGTGAAAACGTGATAGATACGTGTGTGTGTTCTTCCTGAACCGCCACCCGGGGATGGAATCAAGCCCAGTAGTGTGTTTGATACTGTTCTTACTGTGAAGGATAGTAGAATGACCAATCTTCTGAAGAAAACGTGTGCCCCCTCCTTGTCCTCCTCGAACGTACGATTCGAATAAGACGAAAAGCTCGGTCGACTCGTCCTTTTCCTTCCTGTTCTGACTTCTACTCCTTTCTCCGGTCGGGTACCGCGGGTAGCAGTGCTCAAGCAAACGGTTTCTCCAAGCTAGCCTCGCACGGCCGCTTCCGCAAGGCAGTGGCGCCACCGGGCGCACGTCGAATGCCAGGTGCACTCTCTGCTGCTCTCTCTCCCTGCTTGCTGCTGCTACGAGTTACTGGTGTTGTCGTACTCGCTGCTCCTGCGACTGCTGCTATGGCCCGCGGCTCCGACAGTAGGCTCCCTGGCCCCCTTGGGAAGGGCCTAGGATGGTGTTTCCACCGGTGCCCTCACAGCTTAGGCGCCTACAAATCTCTTGAACCAGAAGCAGAAGCCAGCGACGGAAAGAGAGACTCCAAGGAAGAAGGGTCTGGCGCTGAGCTCGACTATCGCTCTCAAGCAAAACATCAAACAGAGCAGACACACCATCAGCATGCACTGTGCTGTACTGAGTGCTATGGAACACAAGTTAAACTCAACAGTGAGATGGAGTTCAAGAGGGGATACTGTGATTAGGGTGGGCGGTAACACTTCAGCAGTGTAAACTGCTGTTAAGTGTGTGTGTGTGTGTGTGGTTCGGTGTTTGCGGCGCCGTCTATGCGTTGCAATCGATGTGGTGCAAGCGATGTGGTGCAATCTACGCGTTGCACGCAACGGTGGGCACTTGTGCATACGAGCTTGCTATCGCAAGCACCGTCCTGGAGATACTTGCACGTGCATGTGCAACGCTGAGCCCTCCGAGGCGCCCCCCCCCCTGCTGAACGCTCCAAAGTTTCTACAGGGCATCCTCCAATGCTGAGCCCTCCGAGGTTTCTACAAGGCGTCGTCCCTTGCTGAGCCCTGCGAGGTTTCAACGGGGTGAACTCCAAGGCTGACCCCCGAGGTTCAACAGGACGCCCTGCGATGTGTCAGCAGGGAGTCCTTCAATGCTGGCCCCCAAGGCTATGCCTCTGGTCGTGGCCGCTGGTGTTGCCAAGGCGCTTCGAGCATGTCCAATCGTATCCTGCATCCATGCCCCAACGCCAACTCCAGATCAGCTCCGGACGAGAAGGCGAGAAAAGGATGAGACGATAAGACGAGAGGGGGCTGCACCAGACGATAAGACGATAAGACGCTACAGAGATGGCCCTTTTATCGTCTTATCATCTTATGGTCTGGTCAAGCCGCATACCGTCTTATCGTCTTATCGTTTGGCGAGACCCTATGTCGTCTTATCGTCTTATTGTCTTATATCGTCTTATCGTCTTATCGGCTGGCCTAGAAATGCCAACCCTTGTTTCCCACCACAATGTGCATGCACACGCACATATATGTACACACGCATAGCAAGCCGTGTTTCGAAATCCTGTGACTTTCATACGTTTTCTGAGCGCTTGATTTTGGACTCGGCCGACCTTTTGTGGGTCTCTAGGCGTGTGAAATTATCCCCCCCATAATTCCCCATCCCCCGGGACCCCCAACCGGCAATTTGACTCCCCCCTTTTGCCCGGCCCGACCCCGGACCGAACGCGCCACGGGGGAGCGAAGGGCTCCAAAACGGGCCAAGGAGGCACCAAAACGCTCCCCAGACGGTCCCAGAGGGCCACGAGTCGCCGAAATATCGCTCCGTGACGCCCATGATGGCCTCCAGACGGCCTCCAAAGCTGCGAAGACGCCCCAAAAGGCCCCCAAGATGCGTCCAAAGAGGGTCCCAAGAAACAGAAATCGTCCCATTCCCGGGGAAAAAACACACAGCCTTTTTCGCATACTCGCCTTTTCGGCTTTCACAACGTCCAAGACGGGCAACGGAACCTTCAATATCGCCCCCGGACGGCCGAAGGGGCCCCCAAGAGGGGCCGAAGAGGGTCCAAAAACAGCCCACGAAACCCCCAAGACAGCCCAAGAGGGCCCACAGACGGCTCCAAGAGGGAGTACGGATGGCACCTTTTCGAACCTGCCCTGAAGGACCCCCAATATAACCTCAAAGGCCTCCAAGAAGCCCCCAGGAAGCCCCCAAGAGGCACCAAAACTTGGCCCAAGATGCCTCGAGGCGGCCGGATATGGCCTGCTGACAGGCCAAGATGCCACCAAAAGGCCACACAAAAACACCAAGAGGTACGATAACAACAGCGAAGCAACAGGAACGATGTCGAGCGCCTTATCATGATTCGGATAAGCCTCGTGAAATGCAGTCCTGGAGGCGCAATAGTTTTTATAGGGCTCGGCGGATGTGGCGTGAGCTTATGGAATCACTGGATCTTGACATCCTTACGAAACAAGAGTTTTTTCAAGGATTTCGGCATGCGCGCGACAACGCGCGTGTGTGCATCTCGTCCCGCTTTTTGAAAAGGGTTCTTGAGCAATGATGTTTTTTATGAACAAGTGTGAGCGCATAGTATTTGTTGCAGGGGATGGCTGGGGGGGGGGCAGATACTGGCCCCGTGGGATGGTGCGAGTTCATACTTAGGATGGACGATAGGGGCAGGATCACATGTAATTTGTAATACACGAGGCCGAATTGACAACCCCAGGGTGGTGTTGCGGGTAGAATCTCACTTATTCGGAGAAAGGAGAACCCATACGGTGCAAGCTCTGCGTTGCAAACTATCTAATTCAAGCTGTTTGATGCAAACTATTGGATGCAGTCTGTATGACGAAGTGTGTGGTGCACCCAACGCACGGGCCGCCTATGACGCGCCCGCTGCCCGTCACAAACCAAGGGCGTCCAGGGCGCCAGCCGAAACTCCGGCGGATCCACCTGACGCACGAAGCGCTCACGGGGAGCCCACGAATGGCCACCAAACGAAGCCCTAGTGGACCCACCCAGCGCACGGGGCGCCCACGAAACGCCCACGACCGGCCACCAACCGATCACCATGCGAAACCCCGGCGGACCCGTCAATTAATATGAAGACAAGTAAGAGCCCCTAAATGCAAACACTGTTTGGAAAATGACGTCTTACTCTTCCTCTTCACTCCCTTCTTCCACCTTCCCTCTCCGTCTCCATGCGTCGGCCCTTATCCTTTTCACAGCTGCGATGGTGACAGGGACTGCTCGTGCAATGCGAAACGTCTTCCTCGAGATCTGAAAATAATAGGAAGACGAGGACGATGATCATTATCATGCTGCTGCTGGTGATGATGATGGTGATGATGATGACTGATGAATGATGGTGATGATGCTGCTGGTGATTATGATGACGACGATGACGGTTGTAATGCTTACAACGATGATTTCGATGTTAATGTCGATGTTTGCAATCAGGGCTATACAGCAACAGTTTGATGATCATGAGGAATAATACAATGGAACATCAATCTTTATGTGCAACAAAAGAAGGACAAAGAGGGACGATCTAATAGGAATATCATGTGCAATGTGATGAGCAGAACGACTACGAACATGCTCCGGGTGAGTCGGATGAGTGAAGAGAAAAGGAGGAGGGGTGGGATGAGGACGAGGATGAGCACGAGGAATAAGCAGAGGTGTAATAGGAGGGACTAGAGAAGGATGGGGGAGGAGGAGGAGGACGACGAAGAGGAGGAGGAGGAGGAGGCGGACGCGGAGGAGAAGGAGAAGGAGGAGAAGGAGGAGAGGAAGGAAAAGAGCCAACAATGCAGCCATGCGGCGGAAAACACCGCAAGAGGGAAAGGGCAAGCGACCCGTCCAATAGTACGAAGACGCAGACGAAACCCGAACCCCGCTCGCTTCGCGCTTGCTTAGGTTGTCATCGCAGGCAGTCGCCTTAATCATCCCAATCGTCTTATCCTCATGCTGTTCCTGCTCCGACTGGTGTTCCCACTCGTTTCTTTATTGCTCGTGTCCACCTTCCGTCCTCGTCCTCCCCCTCCTCCCTCCCGTTCCTGATTCGCCTGCTTTTTCCTCCTCGGTGTCCTGCGGCTCCTCCTCACCCACCTTCCCCCCCTCCCCTGCTCGCGCGCGCTGCGCCGCCGCCAGAGTGCGAAAAAGGAACGCGAAGGACTGAGGAGTAGTTCTCTGGTCGGGCAGGTGATCCTACAGGCGGATTCTGGAATATATTCCTTTTCATATATTCTTATTACCCGGACCCCCCCCTCCAAGGATGCCCCGGACACCCTTTCGGACGTCTCAACGGCCCCCGTGACGCCCTTGGAAAAGGTCCGCTGGCCCTTCCAGGCCTCCCAGGGCGCCTTGCCGGGCCTTGCGAGCAGATTCAAAGCGATCAGAGGGGTCATCGGAGAGGCGCAAGAAAGACCCAAAACAGCACAAGAGCGCTCCAAGAGGAACCTCGATGGTCCGAAGACGGCCCACGAGGCCCCCAAGACGCCCCAAGGGGCCGTTAAGACAGCCCCGAAGAAGCAAACTTCGTTCCATTTCCTGGGGAAAAATATAAATCTTTAGCATCTCAATTTTTTGGGGGGTCTTCGCAGCGTCCAAGATGGCCCGATGGGTCCCCGATGTCGCTCCAAGACGGCCCAAGAGGCCCCCCAGAGGGTTTGAAGACGGCCCGAGAGGGCCCCAAGACTGCCCCAGAGAGCCCCGAGACTGCCAACAAGAAGCCCAAAATGTCCCCAGAAGGCTCCCAAGAGAGACACACGAAAGCCATGGGAAACCCCCAAAAAGGCCACTGGAGGTCCCGAAAACGGCCATACATGGTTTCAGAAGACTTCTGGGGGGCCCCAGCTCCCAAAGACGGCACAAAAAGGCCCCAGGACGGCCCAGGAGGGCCCCAGAACGGCCCCGAAGAGCCCCCCAAACGCCCAGACTGCGTTATCTGTGCGCTCGTTCTCTCTCTGTCTCTCTCTCTCTCTCTCTTTCCGTTCCCCCCTGTGACTCTTCGTCGACCTCCACGTTCGTGGCATTCGATGGCCATCCTCATTCGCCCGTTCCTTCCTCTGAACCTTCTCCCCGTTTCTCCCCCACTCCTCCCCCCTTCCGCCTCTTCAGTCCCCCCCCGCATCCCTGCTCCCTACCCGTTCCCCGTTCATGGACAGGTGCCATCGCAACAGTTTGATGATTCGTCGTTTGTCAGCACATTCGCGCGTGAAGAAAACAGCATTCCCTCCCCTGCGCACATGCGTGCAAGCGCATCGGGAGAGTGCTGTGTCAACAAAAACCACGGATCTCATAAAAATGAACCGATCGCCCGTCCAAGTCTCGAGGTCCCCCCTGCTGAAGCAAGCGGTGACTTGTTTTGACTGGGAAGCGTCCGGAACAAGGCGCATGGCGCGAAGCGCCACTGCAGTCTTGTATGTATGTATGTGTGTATGTATATATGCATGCATGTGTGTATGTTTGTTTGTTTGTTTGTTGGTTTGTTTGTTCGTTTGTATGTTTGTATACATATATAAATATAGCTGAACACATGCTCCAATCCAGTCAAACAAAGCACGAGCAGTCGTCACCATGCCATTGCTCCCCAATCATCCTATGGTGTTGGGTCCTCGCTTTGAAGAGACAGCGCCCCGCGTTCCTCCTCTCCTCCTCCTCCTCGTCCTTCTCCTCGTCCTCCTCCTCCCTCCTCCCGTCACCTCTGATGTCGGCGCACCCATCACACGGTTCGTGACCCCATAAGGAGTTCCACCGAAGGCCCGCCCCCAGAGGCAAAGTCCACATGCGCCCACCCCTCCCACCGAATGCCAATTTCGACGCACCCCTCACACAATTCGTGGCCCCAAAAGGAACTCCACCGAAGGCCCAACTGGCAGGGTCCACGTGCGCCCACTCCGTCAACCGCATGTCCATCACGGCACACCCTTTGCACGGTTCGTGGCCCGTAGGGAGCTCCACCGAAGGCCCCAGAGGCAAAGTCCGCATGCGTCCACTCCGCCATCCGCATGTTCATGTCGGCACACCCCTCACACGGGTCGTGGCCCCATACGGAGCTCCACCGAAGGTCCCAGAGGCAAAGTCCACACGCGCCCACCCCGCCCGCTGCATGTCAATTTCGGCACACACCTCACGCGGTTCGTGGCCCCATAGAAAGGGCTCCACCGAAGGACCCCGCACGCCGCGTGTCCATTCCATCACGCCCCTCACGCGGTTCGGGCCCCCGTGGGGAGGCTTACCGAAGGCCCCAGAGGCAAAGTCCACATGCGCCCACCCTGCCCACCGCATGTCCATGTCGGCGCATCCCTCACACATTTCGTGGCCCGTTCGGAAGCACCACCGCAGGCCCCAGAAAAGATTTGTGAATTCAGGCGGGCACTCCAGGGTCGTATCGGAGGCCCCGAAGTGCCGCTGACCCCTGTGGTCTATTCTCGGGTGCAGAAACTCGTGATAAAGAGACCTCCGAACTCTCCAGGACAAGGTTGGGTGGGCGAGCGTTAAACATGAAATGGCCGGGCTTGCAACCTGTCTTGCTACTTCAGGGGCGTCTTGGGGTCTTCTGGTGGCTCTTCAGAACCATCTGTGGGTTCAGGAGGGCCCCTTCTGGCGGTTCTTGGGAGTGGGGCCCTCTGGTAGCGTCATGGGCCTTCTTGGTCTGCCGTGGGGCTGTCTGAGATCCCTCAACCCAGACCCCCGACGTGATATTTTTTTTTTTCAAAACGTCGACCCTCAGAGTTCTCGACCCATTTCCCAGGACCGGTTTTTCATCCTGAATCGTTTTTTGACGGTCCCGAGGCCCAGTGATGGCCCCCAGAGGCCGAAAATAGCGAAAAATCTTTCGTCCGGATTTCTTTATGACTCGAGGCGGTCTGGGAAGTTGGATGGTTTGGGCTTCTCGGGGGCAGTGGTTGAGGAGCTCCCCAGCCAACTGGTGCAGCTCTGAGGCCGGCTCGGGGCCTCGTGGTGGACGTCTGGTGGACGGGGTTGCCTCGGTAGCCTTCCGAGGCCGCCTGAGGCTGGGGGCCGTCGTGGGGTCTCTTGGGGTCGTCTTACAGCTTTCTGGGCCGTCTTGGGGCCATCTTGTGCTCGTGAGCGTTTTCTTATTCGGCGTTTCGGCATTGGGCGGAATGGCTTCGGACCTCTGCTTAGTGCGACTGCTTGCAAACAGTGCGTCCTGTGGGAGAGACTCCACCTGCTCCAAACAGGCGCCAAACATAGCCAAGATCTACTCCATGGGGGGGGGAGGGTGGGTGCGAGGGCCCGCGCCGATCGATAAAACAATGAATAAGAAAACGGGGACTGGGCCACCTTGGTGGTCTTTTGGGTCTGTTTTGGAGCCGTCTTTGGCGTCTCCGGCGCTTGGGTCATCCTGGGCCCGACCGGCGTGGGCCTTTCTTGGGACCCTCGTGGGGTCCCTTCTTGGAGCGATGCTTGGGGCTTCTTGGGCTTCCTGGGACGCTCCGGAAATCGAAAACGCGTTCGAGCGAAAATGTGTCAGGCGCTTTCGGGACATCTATGCATTCTGCGTGTCGGGGGCTGGGATCTTCTTGAGAGCTCTTCGGGGCCGTGCTGGGGCTCTCTTGAGCTGTCTTGGGCGCCCTCGAGGCCCTCTCGGGCGGGGCTCGGAGCAGTCTCGTGGCCGCCCCGGGGGCTCTTTCTCTGGCAGCCCTCGGGCCCGACCTCGGAGCCCCACACTGCGGGCCTGGCCCTCGCCACACGCGCGCACACACACAAGCACACACGCACGCGCACACGTGTTCGGCTGTGGCACCGGGCACGGGGCCCCCAGCCCTGGTCCCCCGTCATGTGTTTGTGTGTGTGTGTGTGTGTGTGTGTGTGTGTGTATGAGTATCGTTAAACCCATCCCCATCCCCAGCGGCGTGGCCTGGGCCCCACGGGCCGATTTACCCCCCCCGGATGGGGACATAGGCCGCTCCCTTCGGGTTTCGAGGGGTGCATCCCCAACTTGGGTGG
Source organism: Prorocentrum cordatum (assembly GCA_963575745.1). Lineage (NCBI taxonomy): Eukaryota > Dinophyceae > Prorocentrales > Prorocentraceae > Prorocentrum > Prorocentrum cordatum. The sequence goes on from CAUYUJ010018604.1 coordinate 720,492, forward strand.
TAGTTTGGTGGGGGTCTCGGAGGGGACGGGGACGGGTAGCGGGGTCGGTTCAACGATACTGAGTGTAGACGCGCGAGGGGCGGCGAGGGGAGCAGAGGAAACGGACAGCCACCTGCGAAGACGGAGCTGGCCTCATCATCCGAGCGAGGTTCAAAGGCGGGCCTTGCGCGAGACGGCGCAGCGCCCTTACGCTGCGGCTTACGCGGGCCGCCAGCGCGGCACGCTGCATTGGAGACGAGGGCGCTCACGCGCGGCCTTACGCGGGCAGCTTACGCGCCAATGTCGGCGCAGACGACCCCGTTTTTCTTGCGTCGCTCATCTGCTGTTCCTGCGACTCTGGCGCGACGGCGCACTGATGAGACGCGACGGGGCGGCCAGCTGTGAGGTGCTGTCTGCGAGCAGATGTCCTTTCCATTCACCTCCTTCTCGTCCTTGACGCCGTCCTCCTCCTCCTCCTCTTCTTTTGTTTGGTCCTCCTCTTAATCTTGCTTCGCCTCCTGCCGCCTCTGCGCTCCCAGTCGGTGACCAACGATCCCAGACACCTCTGGAAGTCTGGAGCCCTTCCCCGAAACCTGCCTTTCAGCCCGAATCTGGCGGTCCCCAGGCTGGATTGGCCCCCCCCGAGGCCGAAGGAAAGTACACACCTGTTCCGTCGTATTTCTGCTGGACGCGAGGAGTTCCTGGTTGCGTGATAATCGACCCCTAACCAAGCAAGAACTGTCCATGTCGGATATAGATTGGCAACTCTCTGCCGCTACTTACGAGCCACGCCTACATCGCAGAGCGGGAGGGGGGGGGGAGGGCAGGAAGGGGCATGCCACTCCTTGACGAACACCCTGCCCCGACTTGTGGCCGCCGCGATCGCCGCGGCGACCTCCCAAACCGACTCGGAGGTCTGGTTCGGGCCCGGACGCGGCGAAAACCTTGGACAAAAGGCACCCTTCGAGGAGGCATCCGGGGCCTCGGACGCCCGTGCCACGCCACGCGAGGCCTGGCCCTGGACCTCGCCGCCGCCCTCCTCAGACATCAGGAGGCCCCCAGGGCCCGAGGGCCTCACTGCGCACAGGACTCCACGAGCGCCCCCGACCGCAGCTCGGAGGGGGGCTCGCCGGGCACGCGCCGCCGCCGTGGCGACGGCGGCCCGGCCCGCCGCGTGGCCGAGCGCGGCGCGCAGTGCACGTAGAAGTCGAAGAGCTGCACGATGCCCTCGGCGCGCCGCGGCCCCCCTCTCCGGCGGCCCTCCGTGCCTGCCTCCGGCAGCTGCCCGCAGCTCGACGACGACGACGACGACGACCAATGCCACGACCAGGACCAGGACTAGGACCACGACCACGACGACGACGACGACCACGCCGAAGATGATGACGACGACGATGAAGTCGGCGGCGACGACGACGACGCCTGTCCGCAGCTCTCTTTTGCACCGCCTAAGTTGGCAGCTCCGCAGAAGAAGGGCAAAGGCACCAACTCTTTGATTGGAGGCGAGCTGGGTGCAGCAAGCGGTCGGCTAGCAGCGGGCGCGCGCCGGAAGCGAGCTGGACACCAAAGCAGGGGAAGGCGGGAAGAGAAAGAAAGGGAGGACCGCGGGACGGCGGGACGGCCCTCAGACCCTGAAGACCCTCTGGATGTGCCAAAGTCAGGCTCCCAATGCTCGGCCCTGCCAGTGCGGGCGCGGGTGCACCGCAAATCCAAGGTGAGGATGAAGAATCGTGCGCAGGTCACAGACAAAAATCGGGGAGACGCAAGCCTCGGGTGCGGGGGACTCGGGTCGGCCTGACGGGGCCATCGTAAAAATGACGAGGCCCAATCTGAAATTTGACGCCAGCTCCCGCTGAAGACTTCCCACGAAGACTGGACCGTCAAAATCTGGGTCACGCTCGTCAAAAAACGTTGGCAAACCCGAATTCCAGCTTACTCGGAGGGAACCCGAGTTTCGGCTTACTCGGAGGGAGGATGGAGGAGGAGGAGGAGCAGGAGGAGGAGGAGGAGGAGGAGGAGGAGGAGGAGGAGGAAAAGAAGGAGGAGGAGGGGGAGGGGGGGGGGGAGGAGGAGAAGGAGGAGGAGGAGGAGGAGGAGGAGGAGGAGGAGGCTGACGTTTCCCCGATTAAGCACGCGGTCGAGAACTCTTGTCCAGTTCGTCGCGGCGGGACTGGTGCTCGGGAAAGCTGGGGCGGGCTCCGCGCGTGGCGCGCCGAGCCGTGCTGGGGCAACACCCGCGGAGCGGCACGCCGTACAAGCGTTCCATACGATCGACGATGACGAGGAGGAGGAGGAGGAGGGGGAGGATGAGGAGGAGGAGGAGGAGGAGGGGGGGAGGAGGAGGAGGAGGAGGAGGAGGAGGAGGAGGAGGAGGAGGAGGAGGAGGATTAGCACGGACTGACAGTTGGGTGCAAGAATGGGTTCCCCATTCGCCGGACCCTCGGGGTAGGGCTGAGCGAACAGGGGGGGCCCAAATCAAGACCCAAAACTGGGGAGGGTACGGATCCACGGACCTGACAAAGCCAGCAAAGGCGCAGGGGCCGAACACACAATCTCCTGCAGGTAGAAATCCTACTGGTCCGACTGGTGGTCCTCCTTACCCTCCCTCCTCACCCCGCAGCCCTTCTTAGCGATCCCCGGATCTGGGCTCCTAGGGGGTGGCATCCCGAAGGGAAGTGAACTTGCGGGGGCAGAGGTCCACTAAGACACGGGGGCCAGGCACGAATAGACAGGGATGCGGTCGCGCAGCTCAAGAAGTGCTTCGGACTCCCGATTGTCAGCGGGGGGGTCGGGGTGTGCATGGCCCAGTGGCGCCCCTGAATGACAGCCAGGGCCCCCTCGATTAGGGCGGGGGGCCTGGATGCCCCCACCACTGAATTGGGTGCTCTTGAGGGGCGAACGCCCCGGCATCAGCATGCAACGCACGAGGGGACAAGGTCCCAGCATGCATTAGGCAACAGGCAACGCATGAGGGCTTATGATGGCCAACGACGCTCTCCCACTAAGTGGGATTGTGGGTGGCGCAAAGCTGAAACGGACAATGGGGGAACCGACAGGGGGTCCTCATAAGCACTGGGCTTTTCAGGCTCTCCGGCAGATCGGCGAGCATTACGCGTTTTTAAAACACACTTTTCCACTACCCCTGTAAGGTCCGGGGCAATATAATGCAGGTTTTTCAAAAGGGGTATATTCCTGCACTATGCTAGACTACTGCAGATGCTACTTTTCCTTACCCCATGGGCGGCGCCAGGCATGAACTGACAGCCAGGGCCCCCTCGATTAGGGCGGGGGGCCTGGATGCCACCACCACTGAATTGGGTGCTCTTGAGGGGCGAACGCCCCGGCATCAGCATGCAACGCACGAGGGAACAAGGTCCCAACATGCATTAGGCAACAGGCAACGCATGAGGGCTTATGATGGCAAACGACGCTATCCCACTACGTGGGATTGTGGGTGGCGCAAAGCTGAAACGGACAATGGGGGAACCGACAGGGGGTCCTCATAAGCACTGGGCTTCTCAGGCTCTCCGGCAGATCGGCGAGCATGGGGAGGAATGCGGCGTAACAGACCGCCGGTTCCCCGGCTGTCCGTTTCAGCTGGTCGGGTCCGCGGATGTCCTAGACTACTGCAGATGCTACTTTTGCTTACCCCATGGGCCTTTATACCCTTTGTGGCGGATGCCAAGTTGGGGGGCCCTAGGGTAGCCCTAGGGGTAGGCCCTTGGGGTAGCCCTAGGGGTAAGCCCTAGGGGTAGCTCCTTTTTGGGGCTTCTTGGGACCCCTCTTTGGGCCTCCCTGCGCTCCCACACTGCTCCCCCCCAGGAGCCCCGCCGCATGGTTCCCTTGGACCCCTTGTAGGGTCCTCTTGAGCCCCTCGCGGGGGCTCCTTGATTCCCTCATGAAGGTTACTTGGGTCCCCTTAGGGGGACTCATTGGGACTTATCTCACGCCCGGTGTTTCACCAGGCCCGGCCCAGAGCAGCCGCTTCGCACCGGTGAGCTGCCCAGCTCACCGGTGTTCCCACCAGGCACGGCGGCAACAGCCGCACTACACTGGTGGGCTGCCTAGCGCACCGGTGGCTTTTCCAGGCGTGGCCAATGAGCCCCACCTGACCAGCCGAAGCAGCCACCGTACTAGAACCGATCGCCATCGGGCGGGAGTAGTTTTGCCCCCCTCGGATTCTGAGTGCCAGCGGGTCCAGAGCTCGGAACGCACGTGGGTTGTGCAGACCCGCCCTACTTGCAAGCAAGCTTGTATCTGGGGGCAGCGAACAGAATGTCCCTTCACTCTGGCCCCTCTTGTGAACGGAAGCGGGCGACGTGTGAGCTTCCCCCCATAGCTTGCAATAGAGAACTCACAGCTACTTAACAGGGGCAGCGAACAGACCTCAGTCTTGCATGCTTTGGCCAACACGTGAACCGTTCGCACGGGCATACCTCCCGCGCCAGCTTGCCCTTCACTCGGGGCCCTCTTGTGAACGGATTAGGAAGTACCCAACCGATGAGGACGGGTGGGGGGGCGTGTATATGAGTATGTAACGGAAGGCGGTGCAAGCTATATAGTACAACGCGCAAGGGTTAAGAGACAGAGACATAGAGACCACGACAGAGACGGCGACGAGGAAGCGCAGTTATCTCGCCCCGAGCGGGGAGGATAAATAACGAATCGCCCCCCCTCGGCCGGCCGCACACCCGAGCAGACACGCACATCACTGACCCAAGAGCTGCAGCAGCGGCAGGCGGCTAAAGCGATGTGCTTGACGATGGCTGCGCGCGCGGCGGCTGGTAGGCTGATCCAGTCGAATCAGCGGGTCGGGGGCTACTGTGAACTTGCTATGCAGTGGTCCTTAGTCCCCGACCCTTTGGGCAATGGGCGTGGGGGGGCAGCATATTGAATGGCAAGCTGATCCGGTCGAATCAGCGGGCCAGGGGCTACCGCGAACTTGCTGTGCAGTGGTCCGTAGTCCCCGACCCTTAAGGCGAAGCGGCGGTAAGCAGTACGCATGATGCACATACAGGCCACCCGCGTGGTGGTTACGGCAGTGAGATGTTCAACTACTACTTGGGCCCTGGTCGCTCCTGTCGAAACGACCGGCTGAGTGCTGCATGCGAACTCCGTGAGTCCGTAGCTCTTTGCCTCCGTACCCCAAACTCCTATCCCGAGCATCGGAATATGGGTTTGGGTCCCCGGGCCCCAGTCAACCACTGTATGCTTACTGACGCTCCGCCTCGAGCCATGGCAGGCTCCAATCATGCACGAGCTGGCCGAATTAAGCCTTTGTCGCCCCGACCCCCACTCCCTGGCCCTCGTGGTCGGGGTGCTCGTCGGACCCCAGCAGGGATCCTTAAAGGCTGCCCCGTGCGTCCCCGACCACATCGAGAACCAAGAAGCCTGGGGGGTCATTGGCACGGGGAGGAGGAGGAGGAGGAGGAGGAGGAGGAGGAGGAGGAGGAGGAGGAGGAGGAGGAGGAGGAGGAGGAGGAGGAGGAGGAGGAGGAGGAGGAGGGAGGAGGAGGAGGAGGAGGGAGGAGGAGGAGGAGGAGGAGGAGGAGGAGGAGGAGGAGGAGGAGGAGGAGGAGGGGGAGGAGGAGGAGGAGGAGGAGGAGGAGGAGGAGGAGGAGGAGGAGGAGAAGGAGGAGGAGGAGGAGGAGGAGGAGCAGGGGAGGAGGGAGGCGGATTTGTTGGGCCGACGCTGGGCCCCCCCTCCGAGGCGGCGCTGTCGCGCGCCAGGGGGGGGGGGGCTCCGACGCCGACCCAGGAGATCTGCGCGGACCTCCGCGAGAAATCTGTGCTCGACTGCAGCCGAGAGAATTGTGCGGACCTCTGAACATCTGTGCTTGACTGCAGCCGGCAACATGATCGAGAAACACTCGTCCCGCCTCGCGGGGGGCCTCGTCCCGCCTCGCGGGGGGCGCGCTCCAGCAGGCTGCGCCCTCGCCGAGGGCGCCCGCGGGGGCGGCTCGGGACGGCCCCAGGCGGCCGCGGGGCCCCCGGGCACGGCCCAGACCCCCCTCGCGCTGCGGACAAAAACTGCTGCAGGAGGGTTCTAAAGAGTCTGGGCCGGCTTCCCCGAGCCTTCTCAAAGCACACCTGGGCCGGTGTCTGGCGGCCTCGACGCTGGAGGGGGCGAAACTGGGAGCTGGTCGAGGCACGCTGGCCCACTCTTTGGGAGGAGGCTTCTGGATCAGATGCTCAACCGCATGCCTTTTCGTAGCTCCTCGTAGGCTGACAACCATCCTCGCCCCTGGCCGCACCTGAGCGGCCCCGCTTCCCCCCCAAAACCCCTGACATCGTGATTTTTTCGCAGCGTCGACCCCCAAAGGTCTGGACCCCTTCCCCGGGACCGGTCTTTCATCCCGAGCCGTTTTCTGACGGTCCCGAGGCCGGGGAATGGACCCCGGAGGCCCCAAGTAGCGAAAAAGCGCCCGCCGTAAATTTTCCGCGAACGTGTCGCAACGCGAGGAGGTCCCGCTCCTCTCGTCCAAACTGAAGGGGCCCCAGAACACACAAATAAATATACAAAAATAAAAGATTCCACATATTTTCCAATATTTTCTGGATTTTTGTCTTCCCCCCCACTTCCCATATTTTCCAATATTTTCTGGGGGATCGACGATTCATTGTGTCTGTGTGTTTTTTCCCCTCCTGAGTCGCGCGTGCCCCGCTGGGGAGCCCGCCCCTGACCAGCACGGCATGGCGCGGAGGCCGCAGCCCATACCGAGGCAAATTTGAAGGGGCCCTGGGACACACAAATAAATGCACACAAATAGAAGGATTCCCTATATTTTCCTATATTTTTTCTGGGTTTTTGTCTTCCCCCACACTCACCATCTTCTCCCATATTTTCCTGGGAGTGGACGATTCAATGTGTCTGTGTGTTTTTCCCCCTCCTGTAAACTGACTGATCGAGCATGCCTGGACAGGGGGGGAGTGGAGCGAGAGTGCCACGCACGAGGAACAGGGGGGAGGATGGCGAGGAGAAAGCGGACATGTTTGCACGTGTGTTGGGTTTCCGGCGGGTTCTCGTCCCGCTCCTGTCGGCCGTCGGCGCCGCCCACGGCGCAGCGGTACACCGGACGGCTCGCTGAGGGGACGACGACGACGACGACGACAACCAAGTCGCAGTGGGCAGCTGCTTCCCTCGACGGTCGGCGGCATGTGCAGGTCGACAGCGCGTCGCGATGCCTCGCTGTGCAAGATCCATGGGGTGAGGGGCAACGCAACGATGGGGGGGGACTGGCATCGGGGGAGGCACATCGACCTGGAATCGGCGGTACGTCGCCAGTGTATCGGCGAGAGGCCCCCAGTAGTCTCCGCACGCTCCTGGGCAGGTTTTTGGGCTATATTGGGCCCCGGGCGGAGCAAGGCCCCAGGCGCGGCTTCTTCCAGCACATGGCCCCTCCGCAGCACGCGCGCGGGCCTTCCGCACGTTGGTGGCACGCCTCTGACACCGCCTGGGCACAGCCGCGACGTGACACACCACGTCCCTGGGGCCAGTCGAGCTCCGAGCGAGCTGGGAGTCAGTCGAGCACCTGCCCCCTGCAAGGCCCAACACAAACCGCCTCGGGGTTGTGGGTATAATTGTGTCGGAGCTCCCGAATTGAGGGGCCGACCGTCCTGGCATTCCTGCAGGCCCTCTGGCCGAAGCCCTACCCGCCGCCACGCTGGTCCCGGGCAGGCTGTGCTTCCCTAGGGCCAGTTTTTCTTCCTGCATCGTGTTTCGAGGCTCCCGAAAGCTGGCGAGGGCGCCCAGAAGCCGAAAACGCCCCCAAACCGGCCGCTTTGGGGCACAGCCTCGACGTGACACATGCGGGGCGATCCTCCGACCCTGGAGGCCGAGATCTTTGCCGCCCCCGACGAACTCCCGCCCCCTCTCCCAGCGCACCCGCGCTGGGCCTCGGCGCCGCGGGGCCGCGTGCTCGGAGGCCCGGGGTGGGAGCACCGCGGGGCCCCGCCGGCGAGGCCCGCCGCTCGGGCCCGGGCCCGCTGCTCGGGAGTGCCGGCAGCTCGTGGCCGCCTGCTCCTGCTCCTGATGGCTCCTCATCCTGCCGATCCCCCTCCTCCTGCTCCTCCTCCGCCTCCTCCTCCTCGTCGCCGTCCTCGTCCTCGTCCTCGTCCTCGTCCTCGTCCTCGTCCTCGTCCTCGTCCTCGTCCTCGTCCTCCTCTTCCTTCTCCGCCTCCTCCTCCTCCTCCTCTTCCTGCCGATCCCCCTCCTCCCCCTCCTCCTCCTCCTCGTCCTTCTCCTCCTCCTCCTCCTCCTCCTCCTCCTGCCCCTCCTCCTTTTCCTCCTGATCCCCCTCCTCCCCCTCCTCTTCCTCCTCCTCCTCCTCCTCCGCCTCCTCCTCCTCCTACATTCTGTCTCCTCATGAATAACTCCTCCCTGTCGCACCCGGAAGCCAGTCGGAAGGGCGGGCGGGTTGTTTCATCCGGGATTTCCTTCCCATTCGGATCCTGAAATTTAGCAGATGCAAGAGTTTCACGGATGCAAGGTGGGTGGTTTTCAAAATTATGGCTCTCGCCTTCGCGCCGCGCACATTTTTTTGTTTCTTCCTCTTTTTTTGTGTTCCCACTTTTTTTTGTTTTGTGTGTGCGTTTTGTTGTTCTATATAACATTCGCAAGAGTTTCACGGATTGAGGGCAGGCGGCTTTCAACATGTGGCTCTCGCCTGCTCGTCTTCAAACCTTGCAGGGGTTTCGCGGATCCAGGGTGGGCCGCTTTCAGAATGTGGCTCTCGCCTTTGTCCTAACACTGTGCAGGATTTTCACATATTGACGGCGGTCTGGTTGGAACTAGTAGCACTCGCCTTAGCGCCGCGCGCATGTTTCTGAAACCATGGCAAGAGTTTCACAGACTCGCATGACTGGCGTACCATACACGGTGTTTGGAACGATTCAGGGTTGTCAAGGCGCAACATGTACGTTGATTCGCGGAATTGAAATCCCAGGAATGATGTCCTGGCGCGATCTAGGACCGTCAAGACGCAATCGTCAAGTCGATTCGTGGCGTTCGAGTCCCGGTAATTGTGTTCTGGCACGCTGCAGGATCTTCAAACGGTTCTCCGAGCTCCTCCTCCTCCTGTTCCTCCTCCTCCTCGCTCCTCCTCCCTGCCGCTTGCCCTCCCCACCCCTGCTTCTCCTCCTGCTCCTCCTCCTCCTCCTCCTCCTCCTTCCTCTCCTCTTCCTCCTCCTCCTCCTCCTTCCTCTCCTCCTCCTCCTCCTCCTCCTCCTACTCCTCCTCGTCCTCCTCCTCCTCTTGCTGCCCTGCCCCTCGCCCGAAGTCTCCCCTGGCGATGGGGCCACCCCTGTGCGTGGCCGAGGGGCGCCCGCGGAGCCCCCCCAAACGCTCCACGTCGCAGCGTCGCAGCGCAGAGGCCGTCCTGTTCGCGACCTCGGGCGGGCCGAGGAGACGGCAGGCGCCAGTCGTCCGGCGGCAGGGGTGGGAGGAGGAGGAGGAGGGGGAGGGGGAGGGGGAGGAGGAGGAGGAGGAGGAGGAGGAGGAGGAGCAGGAGGAGGAGGAGGGGGAGGGGGAGGGGGAGGGGGAGGGGGCGGCCGCGGGGCGGGGGAAGGGAGGGAGAGCGCTCACGCGGCGGAGACCCCCCCCAGACCCCCGACGTCGTGTCTTTCTTCACGGCGCGATGCCCCCCAAAATCGGTCGGGCGGGTGGTAACCGGGGGGGTGGCCTGCATGGGGGGCTAAGAGCAGGGCCCCAAAGAGGCCCTCTAAAGGCCCCTTTAGGGTCCCCGTTGGCGCCAAACTGGGCCCTCCAGGGGCCCCTTAGGACCCTTTTCCTTCGCGCTCCATTGAATTTAGGTCGGGCTGTCCCCCTAGAGGGGGACTCTGGACGAAAAATAAAAAATACCCCCAAAATATTCCCAGATGGTCAAAAGATACTCGAAAAATCGTCCCCAGACTATTTTTTGACTATTTCGGCTTATTCCTCCAGTAGAGGGACGGGCCCGACTTGAATTTAAATCACCCCCCCTGCCACCCGCCCGAGTCTGGACCCCTTCCCGGCGACCGGCTTTTGAATCCCGAGCCGCTTATTGACGGGCGCGAGGCCAGGCAGGGGCCCCCCGGAGGCCAAACATACGATCGAAACTCGTGGTACGGATGCGCGGTGAGGATGCAAGGGACGTGGGCGCCCATGCCGAGGCTCTCCGAGCGGGCCCGGCCATCGGAAGTGGTCGAGGATGGACCGAAGACGACCGAAGAGGCAAGGATGCAAGGGCTAGAAGCCTCCTCGATGGGGTCCGAATAGATGGGGTCGGAGGATCGCGCCGCATCGCCGATGCATCGGCGATACATCGCCGATGCATCGGCGCCATCGGCGGGCAGAAAATCGGGATCCACATCGAGCCGCACCTATGTCGACTCCATATGGGAGGCCTAGAAGCAGGGATGCAGGGGTACCCTTGGGAAGTCGCTCATCCCTACTACCGGTTTCGATTCTATGTCGCCGCGCCGTTTGTTCCCGACGCGCCCAAGTTGACGACGCCGACACCACGGCAAACCCACGGCAAACCCACGGCGAGCCCTGCGCCTAAGGCGGCATTTACCCTGGTGGCCGCGGCGCCCTCCCCAAGACGGAACGCCGCGCACCAGAATAAACGGCGCGGCGACTGTATGCAAAAACCTCCACACCTAGACATCCGGCTGCTCGAATGTTTTCGATGCGTGGGCCCCGGAGGTCTGGACCACTTCCCTGTGGCCAGTTCTTCGTCCTGGATCGTTTCTCGACGCTCCCGAGGCCCAGCGAGGGCCCCCAGAGGCCAAAAAAGGGCCCAAAGCCGCCCGTTCCAATTTTTGTCGGATAAGCAGCGCGAGGGGCGCTCAGCTTTAGATCGGCTTCCCCTCATGGGGGCCATAACCGCATCCACCGACAGCGAGCACGAGCACGAAGGCGACAGCGCGCAAACACCTCCAGATGCGCTACTCCTCGTCCTTCCCTTCCCCCCCCTCCTTCTCCTCCTCCCTCCTCCTCCTCCTCTCTCCTCCCTCCTCCCTCCTCCCTCCTCCTCCTCCTCCTCCTCCTCCTCCCTCCTCCATCCTCCCTCCTCCTCCTCCTCCTCCTCCTCCTCCCTCCTCCTTCCTCCTCCTCCCTCCTCCTCCTCCTCTCCTTCCTCCTCCTCCTCCTCCTCCTCCTTCTCCTCCTCCTCCTCCCCTCGCTCCTCGTCCTGCTAGCGGCCTCGACCGTATGCAGACACCTCCTCGGGCGCGAGGGGGTCTGGACCCGCCGCGCGCGCGGCCGCCTCGAAGATCTGCGCGGCCAGCTGCGGCAGCGCGCTCATCATGCGGAGGTGCCTGGCGCGGGGCGGGCCCGAGCGGGCCGCGGCCCGAGCGGCCCAGGCGTCCGAGCGCGCTGGAATGTATCCATAGATCCGTCCATACATCTACCTACAGATGCGTCCCTCTATCCATGCATACATCCATCCATCTATCCACGCATACATACATCCATGCATACGTCCATCTTTCCATCCGTCCATCCGTCCATACATTCACCTAGCCATGCATGCATGCATACATACATAGGTACATACATACATGCACACATCCATCCATCCATCCATCCATCCATCCATCCATCCATCCATCCATACATACACATACATACATGCATACACACGTGTACGTATATGCATATATACATGCATGCAAACGTGCATGCACACATACATCCATCCATACATGCATACATACACACATTCGTAATACAAGCACACATTCCTGCATACACACATGCATGAACACACACATACATACAAACACCCATGCACACATGCACACACATCCATCCAAACATATACACACTCCAATACATACGCGCATGCACACATACATACATGCATACATACATACACATACACACGTACCGACCTACACACATACACAATACATACACTTACATACAAACATCCATACATACGTACATGCATGCATACAGACGTACGGACGGACGTGCGTACGTACATGCATACATCCAAACCTACACACTTACATACAAGCATATAAACCGGCATCCTCAAATACGTGCGTGCATACATGCATGCATGCATGCGTGCATGCATGCATATAGGTATACATGCATACGCGCATACATGCATGCATGCATACATACATACATACATACATACAGACGTAAAAATACCGAGCCATTATGGAGGGGAACTTCGTACAATGTGACAGCCGAAGAGCAAGCCCGAAACACGTAGTCCACCTTTGTCAAAGTGACACCGGCAGGAAACAAAAACGCGGCCGTCTTCGCCTCGCCCCTGACGCGGGCCCCGTCAGATCCGACGCTCCGTCAAAAAATTGGAGCGGGCAGTGTTTGGCCGTTTCCGGCCTCTGGGGGCCCTCGTCAGGCCTCGGGAGCGTCGAAAAGCGACCCAGGGCGAAAAACCCGCCCTAGGGAAGTGGTTGGGACCTCTGGGGCCCACGCATCGATAAAGTGGGAGCAGACGGATGTCTAGGATTAGCTCGTGCGCGCTCGGCGCCTCCTTCACCAGCTCTAATTGCACGGTTTCCCCCGGGGCCGTGGGCGACCCGAGGAGGAGGAGGAGGAGGAGGAGGAGGAGGAGGAGGAGGAGGAGGCGGAGGAGGAGGAGGAGGAGGAGGAGCAGGAGGGGGAGGGGCAGGAGGGAGAGGAGGAGGAGGATGGAGGAGGAGGAGAGAGGAGGAGGATGAGGAGGAGGAGATGGAGAGGAGGAGGAGGAGGAGGGGAGGAGGAGGAGGAGGGAGGAGGAGGAGGCGGAGGCGGAGAGGAGGAGGAGGAGGAGGAGGAGGAGGAGGAGGAGGAGGAGGAGGAGGAGGAGGAGGAGGAGGACGGGTCGCCAAAGCCCTTCGGAGAAACCCTCCAGCTCCAGGTCCCGTCCGCATCTGCTGGAATGAGGCTGCGAGCCCGCTGCGACGGAATCGCGAACAACATCTTGACTTAATTGTTGACATGTCAGCGAGCAATTTTCCGTTGTTCTCGGCGTTCGGGAGCCCCTCGCCGGGCCCCCGCGCTGTCAAAAGACGATCCTGGAGCTATGTTGCCCCCATCGTGCTTAAGGACCACATCCCATACATAATTTCGAGCACCCAGAGAAAGTATCAAAGCAATGTCGAACGAGTATCGCCTCCCAGGGCCCGACACGTGAAAACCTCCACTTTCGGTACTTTCTTGGTGCTCGATTTTTTTGTGGTGACCAGGGCGAAAGTAGGCTGGAACATCATCTGTCTAGGATTCGCTCGTGCGCGCTCGGCGCCTCCTTCACCAGCTCCAGGTCCTGTCCGCGTCTGCTGGAGTGAGGCTGCGAGCCCGCTGCGACGGAATCGCGAGCAATATCGTGACTTAGTCGTTGACATGTTCGCGAGCATTTCTAGTTGCTCTCGGCGCTCTCGGCGGCCCTCGCTGGGCCCCCGCGCTGTCAAAGATGATCCAGGAGGAACACATGGTCCTCGGGAAGTGGATGGAAGTGGTGCAGGGCGCGGGGGATTCCATGCTGAACAGGGCAAGACGTCGGAGGTCTGCGGAGCGCCTGGTTGGAGGGTTTCTCCGAAGAGCTTAGGCGACCCGTCCTCCTCCTCCTCCTCCTCCTCCTCCTCCTCCTCCACCTCCTCCTCCTCGTCCTCCTCCTCCTCCTCGTCCTCGTCCTCGTCCTCGTCCTTCTCCTCCTCCTCCTCCTCCTCCTCCTCCTCGCCTCCTCGCCTCCTACTCCTCCTCCTCCTCTCCTCCCTCCTCCTCCCTCCCTCCTCCTCCTCCTCTCCTCCTCCTCCTCGTCCTCCTCCTCCTTCTCCTCCTCCTCCTCCTCCTCCTCCTCCTCCCTCCTCTCCTCCTCCTCCTCCTCCTCCTCATCCTCCTCCTCCTCCCTCCTTGTCCTTTCCTCCCCGCCTCCTCGTCCTCCTCCTCCTCCTCCTCCTCCTCCCTCCTCCTCCGCCGCTCCCTCCTTCCTCCTCTCCCTCCTCTCATCCTCGTCCTCGTCCTCCTCCTCCCCCTCCCTCCTCCTCCTCCCTCCTCCCCCTCCCCCCTCCTCCTCATCCTCCTATCCTCCTCCTCCCTCTCCTCCTCCCCCTCCCCCTCCTCCACCTCCTCCTCCTCCTTCTCCTCCTCCGCCTCCTCCTCCTCCTCCTCCTCCTCCTCGGGTCGCCTACGGCCCCGGGGGAAACCGTGCACGGACGGTGCGGCGGCAGTCAGCGCGATGGCCTTGAAGTCCGCAGAGGCCTCGCCGCACCCGGCGCCGCACGGCTTCAGGATCTGTAGGAGGCCCCAGGTGCTCGAGAGAACTTGCCAGCGCTGGAAAAGTGAAGGGCTAGAGCTCCACATTGGAACGCCATCGGAAACAATCGATGCCATCACGGCCCCCTCCGAAAGACTGTTGCGGGACGTTCGTGGACAATGGAGCAGCCTCGAGCAGTCACCAAGAACAATCCAGCGGGCCTCGACAGACAGTCGAACGCAATCGGCAGCCATCGTTGGGCACTCGAAGGGGGGGCGACGAGAGCCATAGCGCCTCGAATGGTCATGATGGTCTTCCTACGTGCCACGCCGCTGCTGCGGAGAAGAGTTGGCGGCGGCTCGGCCATAACCCCCCACGCGCAGCCCCCAAGTGTAGTCCCCTCTGGTGTCGCCCCCTTGTGTGGCCTCCACGTGAGGCCCCTGGGTGTGCCCCCCACCTCCCCCCCCAGTGTCGGCCCCGTGTGTAGCCCTCACGTGTGGCCCCGATGTGCAGCCCCCAGTTTCGGGGGCGTGCTTAGAGTGGGGCGTCCAAGGGGGGGAGGCCCAAATCATGGCCGGCGGCATATGGGCGGCCCGGGGCGGGGGGACGTGTTGAAATCAGACGAGGCCATATGAAATCTGGGGAGATATCATGGCCCACGCTATGATATCACCCTCCCCAGTCATCACCCCCCTCCTGGCCGCCCTCGACAGTTGTATTTCCCAAATGGCTTTCTGGCAACCCTGAACCCCCAAATGTTGTGTCATCTTTTGGGGTACTGGGTTTGCTTCCGCCAGCTTCGGCCGGCCTTCCGCCGGCGGAGGTAGTCTCGCTCTACTTCCGCCGCCTTCGGCCGTGGAAGAGATGCCGACTCTTTCGATCCTCGAATGCGAGACTCTTTCTGGAACGCCTCGTGTGTAGCTAGGTGCAGACTTACATAACCTCGGCAATTGTCGAGAGCCGCCCCTCCCTTGGCGAGACATGAGCGGCGCGCAAGAGCTTCGAAGCGCCCAAGGCCTCTCGATCACTCTCGCCAGCTCCTCCGTGGACTTGCTGACCACGAGGCTCCTGCGCACGGTGGGCAACGACAGGGCGGGACCAGCTCAGAGGGGGGAGGCATCGACATGGAATCGGCCACACGTATATCGCCGACAGAGCGGCCATGGGCTCCCGACAGCGAATCCGCATGCTCCTGGGCGGGGCGGGCTATCGGGCCACCATCGGCGATCAATTGGCGACTGGGGGCTCGATGCGTCCCCCCCCCCTGGAGCCTACACCTCCCTATCCTTGCCCCTGAGTGCAGCGGTGCCGCCTGCCGAATCCTGCCAAATCCTTGCGCGACGAAGAACCCCAAATCTCAGACGATCTTTCGCTTTTCATTTTTGTTGTTGTGTGTGTTTTTTGCTTGTTTGTTCAAATATCTTTTTTTGGACAGCCCGGGCGTTTGCTCCTCGATCCCTGCCTCCAGGGCCCCGCGTCGGGCCCGGGGGACCTTCGGGCACGGCTCCGGGAGGCAGAACCGCCCCCCCCCCCGGGAAGGGGTTGGGACCTCTGGGGCCGCGGACTGCACAACTCACCTCGTCGCATCTCTGGGAAGAGCTCTCTCGCCCTCCGCCCGCCCCCCCCCCCTGCGCCTCCTCTGAGCGGCAGGCCCCCCTGCTCTCCTTCCGTCGGCTGCGGCGGCCCTGGGCGGGCGGGGAGGGGCTCTCCCACAGCCGCTGGACCTCGACGAGGGCTTGGCGACACCGCCCCCCGCCCTCCGACGTCGTGCTTGTTTCAGGGAGCGACCCGCAGAGGTCTGCACTCCTACTCCTCCCCGCGGACCGGCTCTCCATCCCGAATCGTTTCTTCGGACGGCCCCGAGGCCCGGCGAGGGCCCCTGGAGGCCGCAAATCGGGGAACGCCTTCCGCCTGGACTTTTGTCACCGCGGGGAGGGCTCGGTGGTACACGAGCAGGGAGGAGAGAGGCGCTTCCAGGTGGCACCGCAGCGCGGCGCAGGGCAGGCGGCACGCCCAGGGACGCCGCGGCACGCTCCGCGCTCTCTTGGGCAGGAGGCGCGAGGCATGCCCCAATCGTTGCTATGCTCGTGCCGCTCCTCCTCCTATAAGACGAAGCCAGAACGAAGATAACATCTAGTGAGGACGAAACGAGCATCTCGGAGATCCAACGGCTCTGGAGAGTGTGTCGAGCGCCGCGGCCTTCTCAGAGCGTTCCGGAACGCTCTGGGAGCGTTCTGGGACGCTCTGAAACGGACTTATTCTGGTCCTAACCCCGTCCGATCCTCCTCCTTCTCCGTTTTCAAAATGTGGCTCTCGCCTTAGCGCCGCGCACATTCGTTCCAAACAAGTGCAAGAATTTCGCGGATTGAGGGTGGGTGGTTTTCGAAATGTGGCTCTCGCCTTAGCGCCGCTAAACAAGTTGCAAGAGGTTCACGGATTCCCACGATCAACGTGCCAGAAATTGTGTTTTGTAGAGATTCGGGAGAATAAGGGTGCAACAATTTTGCTGTTTCGCGGTGCTGAAATCCCAAGGATGGCATCCATGCGCGATTACAGATCGTCAAGACGCAACAGTCAGGTTGATCCGTGGCGTTGGAATCCCGAGAGCAATGTTTTGGCATGCGTTAGGGTCTTCAAACGGTTGTCTTCCAGCTAGGCAGTAGAGGGCCTATGAAGAGGAAGCTTGGAATGAGTTTGTTTTCCAACATCGTTGATGACTCTTGGGTTGACACTCCTCCTCCTCCTCCTCCTGCTCTTCCTCCGAGCCTGCACTCGGGGCCCAGCTTTTCGTCCCTGGCCGTTTCTTGATGGCCCAGGGGCTCAACACCCAGACCTCCGACGTCCCACTCCACAGGACTGGGTTTTCATCCCGAGTCGTTTTTTGACTGTCCCATGGCCTGGCGAAGGCCCCCAGGGGCCCGAAATAGCGAAAAACCTCTGGTCCTGTTTTTTTTTGACGCGACCATGTCTGGGAACGGGCCTCTGGATGCCAACATCTGGTCAACAAAGCGAGCGCCGGGCTTCTCTGCCACGGGGCGGGCAGAACAGACCGACTCCCAGAGCCGTCCAGGGGTGCGCTCCGGCCAGGGACCTCGGCGCGGATCCAGCCATGGCCAAGGCGGGGCCCGACTTCTCAGCCCTCCTCCTCCTCCTCCTCCTCCTCCTCCTCCAGCTCCTCCTCCTCTTCCTCCTCCTCCTCCTCCTCCTCTTCCTCCTCCCTTTCCTCCTCCTCCTCCTCCTCCTCCTCCTCCTCCTCTTCTCATCCCCGGCCGGTCTTTCGATGGCCCCCCCGGGCGCGCAGCAGGCCCGGGGATGCAGGCATCTGCTCCGAGAGCGAGCGCCGTGCTCTTCTCCGCGGGCGCGGGGGGTCGGCCCGGGCCGGAGGCAGACCGACTCCCAGGGCCGTGCAGGGGTGCGCTCTGGCCGGGGGATCTCGGATAACATGTGTACACCCTGCGAAATGCTTAAGAAATCATGGGTTAAGAAATTCATAGTCTCAGAACTTGAAGAAAACCCAGAACTTCTATCATAATCTTGGGATTTACATTGAAAAGTTAAGAATAATCGAGACCCTGGACGAAAACTTGGGTTTTCTTAAGCATCGCCTAGGGTGTGAAACATGTTCCAAATAGTTTATATATATACGTACACAACATGTTTGAACCATTTTTTAGACATCTGGAAATTATTTGGCAGCATGCTTCCTCTCCATGAATCGACTTCCACAGGTCTGGGGGTCCAGCCCTGGCCAAGAGGGCGCTCCGCGAGGCCCCAGGAGGCTCAAAGTCGGCGGCGCGCCCTGCCGTGGGGGAAGGCGACGAGGGCGAGCCTCCCCGGAGGGCCGAGGAGGCCGCTGGCCTTCTCAGAAGCCTTCGGAGCCTTCTCTTAAGTCGGGCCTGTCCTCCTACAGGGGGATTTTGGAAGACAAATGAAAAGTAATCAAACACTACCCCGAAATAGTTAAAACGATATTAAGAAACAACCGTCCCCACTATGTGTGTACGTATGTATGTATGTATGTATGTATGTATGTATGTATGTATGTATGTATGTATGTATGTATGTATGTATGTATGTATGTATGTATGTACATAGATATATACATACTTATATCTACTGACAACTTTTGACTATTCTCCCCGTAGAGGGGCAGGCCCGACTTGAGCCTTCTCCGAAAGCGCAGGTGGCTCGGAGGGCCCGGAGGCTTCTGAGAGGCCCCACCGCCCCCCGAGGAGGCCTGCCCCCCCCCCCCTCTCCCAGGACCCCCTCGGGGCACGGAGACGTTGCGACGCCAGTCTTCGTTTCGGCCTCGAGGAGGGGCCCTTACTGGGCGTCGGGACCGAGCAAAAAACGACTCAGGGCGAAAACCCAGTCCCGGGGAATGGGCTGAGAGATCTCTGGGGGTCGACGTCATGAGAAGAGGACCTGACGTTGGGGATCTGGGCTCACTTCCCCCGTGGCGCGCTGCCGAAACTTTTCAAGTCCGCGGGCGCCAAGGTGTGCGAGATGGTCAGGCCCCGGTCAAAGCGAGCGGTGGGCTGCACCGGAAGCGAAGATAAAGGCAGGACAACGAGAGCGCAAAGATGGCGCAAGAGAAACATGGGGCCCGATCAGGTGCTCCCTAAACGGACGCGTCCAGGAACCCCGATCCCCGCCCACAGGCGCCCGAAGTCCGCGGCGGCGGCGACAGTCGACGCAGCGTCTGCGTCTCCTGTTGGAGTTGGCGAGCACCGACGTGCCGATCTGATCGTGCGGCAGGCTGTCGCTCTCGTCGATCCTGCCGGGGGGGCTCTCTGGCGCTGCCCCTCGGGGGGAAGGGCGGAGGAGAAGAGCGAAGAGGATGCAGAGGACCCAGACACCTGGCTCCTCCAACTCTTTCGATGCGTGTGCCCTGGAGGACCGGAGCATTTCCCTGCAAAGGGGCGGTTTCTCGTCTGGAACCGTTGTTTGACGCTCCCGAAGCCTGGCGAGGGCCCCCGGAGACCGGAAACGGCCAAAGACCGCCCGCTCCACTTTTTTTTCTCGGATCTCCGGGGCTAAGATGAAACAAGACGGCGCCTCGAGGACGCAGCAGGTCACCGGGCCACACTAAAAAGGAAACGCGGTTCTTACGGTGCCTGCTGGGCGCGGGAGGTCTCTTGGGGGGGAGGGACGGAGCAGGAGAACGAAGAGGACGCAGAGGAAGATGTCCTCTTCGTTCTCCTCCTCCTTCCCTCTCCTCGGGGGTCGGGCCCCTTTCCTTTTTCTCTCCTCGGGGGTCGGCCCCCTTTCCTTTCTCTCTGGCCCTTTCTTCCGTGGTCCCTCGGGCCTCTGTCCGTCGCCTCGGCCGCTGGCGGCTGATCTGGCCTCGCGAGGCCTTAGGGCCCCCCTGTGTCAGGGCGCAGCAGCAGCGCTGCCCCCCCCGAGCGGCAACGGCCGCAGCCTCCGCGGCACCGGCCGCGGAGGCGTCGGCCGCGTCGCGAGAGCGACATTGGGCCGCGCCTCGAAAGGCTCGAAAGGAAGATGTGTCGCCGCGCCGTTTGTTCTCGACGCGCCCGCGGGGACGACGCCGGCGCCCACGGCGAGCACCCACGGCAAGCCCCCACGGCGTCCCGCACCCCGGGTGTGGGCGGAAGGCCGCCGCGCGGCAGACCCCACGGCGAGCCCTCCGCTCCCCCGAGGTGGCGATTTCGCCCCGGTGGCCGAGGCGCCCATCCCCAAGATCGGGTCGGGCGCAAGGGGGGGATAGCAAAGGGGGGGTTTGAGAACCAGCTCACGTAGGTGACTTTCCCGGCGCCTCCCGGCGCCGGAGGCGGCTATGTATCGAGGAATGGGCCCCTCAGTGGGGCCGAAACCAGCTGCATGTAGCAAATTTCGTACCCCCCCCTTTCCCAATCCCCCCCTTTCGCCCGGCCCGACAAGACGGATGGCCGCGCGTCGGAACAAACGGCGCGGCGACAGATGAAGGGCAATAAGGAGCAGCAGAGTGACCAGGAGTCGAGGGGGTGGAGGGGGGCACTCTGGCGGGTGGCAGACGGGGGGTGACGTGCCCTGGGGGGGGGAAGAGGAGGGCCCTAAAGGGGCCCTTTAGGGCTCCTTTTAGAGCCGGCCGGGGCCCCACAGGGCCCCTTTAGGGTCCTCTTCTTCACTCACCCCCATTAGCACCCGCCCGAGTGCCCCCAGCGTCGGCTCCGCCTGGCATTGCGCGGGGCGCTGCAGGGCCTTCTCGCGGCGACGACGAGCGAGCGAGCGACGACGAGAACGACGACAAAAACGGTGACAATGGAGAAGGAGGAGGAAGAGACGGAGGATGAGGAGGAGGACGAGGGAGAACGGAAGATGACAATGAGGAGGTGGAGGGAGAACACCTGGACCTCCGACACCCTGTTTTTTTCCCACACGCGTGGCTTCAGAGCTCTCTTTCCCATCTCTTGTGCTGTGTGGAATTCGCGCCTCCGAACTCGGGGGCCTAATCTCAGAGAGGTCGGCCGACGACGACGGCGGCGGCAGCCACGACGACGACGGCGGCGACGACGACGACGGCGACGGCGTCGATGACGACATCGGCGGCGGCGGCGGCGACGACTACGGCAGCGGTGATGACGCCGACGCCAGCGGCGAACGCCGTCGACATCGACGACGATGATGGCGACGACACCGGCAGCGGCGGCGGCGGCGGCGGCCACGGCGACGACGACGGCCTCAGTCGCGGCGGCGACGGCGGCGGCGACGATGAAGTCCAGTGCTGAAGCAACAAGTGCTCGTCGATCTCGTCCGCGCCCGGCGTGGCGCCGTCAAGGCCGCCGGGGCTCCCGTCCGCGTCGCCGTCGCCAGGGCCTCCGCGCGGAGAGCGCTGCCGCTGCCGCTGAAGCTGCTGCTGCTGCTGCTCTGCCACCGCCGCCGCCTCCTCTCACCTCCTCTCACCTCCTCTTCCTCCTCCTCCTCCTCCTCCTCCTCCTCCTCCTCCTCCTCCTCCTCCCCCTTCTTCTTCTCGTCCTCCTCGTCCTCCTCGTCCTCCTCGTCCTCCTCTTCCTCGTCCTCTTCGTCCTCCTCGTCCTCCTCGTCATCCTCGTCCTCGTCTCCTCCTCCCTCCTCCTCCTCCTCCTCCTCCATCTCCTCCTCCTCATCCTCCTCCTGTCGCGCGTCGTCGTCGCCAACGTCACCGTCTTGGGGACAGGGGGTCTGTCGGGGTCGACCCTGGCGGCGAACGACGAGGCACAGCTGATGCAAAGCACCCCAAGGCCCGAACACCTCCGAAAACCCATGCCGTCATCGTCGTCATCGTCGTCGTCGTCGTCGTCCTCCTCCTCCTCCGCCTGCTCCTCACTACTTTCCGCCTCCTCCTCTCCTCGTCCCGTTTTCGGTGTAATTCCTCCACCTCCTCCTCCTCCTCCTCCTCGTCCCCCTCCTCCTCCTCCTCCTCCTCCTCCTCCGCCTCGTCCCCCTCCTCCTGTTCCTTCACCTCCTCCTTCTCCTCCTCCTCCTCCTCGTCCCCCTCCTCCTCCTTCTCCTCCTCCTCCTCCTCCTCCTCCTCCGCCTCGTTTCCCTCTTTCGTCTCGCTCCCTCCCTCCCGCCTCCTCCTCCGGCAAGGCTCCGGCTCGCGGTCGGGGTACGACCAGATCGCACTATTCATGGCGTGCACGGCACTGCCTGCCTGTCCCGTGAGCATGCTTATCCTTCTGCAGTCGCTGCTGCTGCTGCCCATCCCTCTGCTCCCCCTCCTCATCTTTATCTTCCTCTTCCTCTTCCTCTTCTGCTGCTCATCCCTCTGCTCCCCCTCCTCATCTTCATCTTCCTCTTCCTCTTCTGCTGCTCATCCCTCTGCTCCCCCTCCTCATCTTCATCTTCCTCTTCCTCTTCTGCCTCCTCCTCCTCGTGCCCCCCTCCTCAGCCGCCGGTCCTGTGGACACCAGGGCGTCCGCCTTATAGTTCCGAAAGGGGTTGCTGTCAGATGTGCGCGGCTTCGATGGAGTGCCGTCGCCTGTAGCCTGGCGATGGGGCGGAGACGGGTGACGACGACGAGGGGTGCGGATAGAGGAAAGCATGAGGAACAGGAACTTGCGCAGCTGGTGAGGAATACGAGGACGAGAAGGATTACGTGGGGGCAGTGGGAACATGAAGGCGGGAACCACTATCAAAAGGGGGGTACACCCGAAACAGGGTCACAAGACTGACTTCCCAGGAGGCCCGCAAAAAGGCGAAACGAGGGAAGGCTAGCGGTATGGAAGGGGGGGGCTTGTTAGACGCCCGCCCGGTCTCCAAGAAGCCCTCTTAGAAGCCTCGGGGCCCTTCTAAGACGGCTCCTGCCTTCCAAAAGAAGCCCCCCCCGTCCCCGCACCAAATTTTCCGACAGCGTTTCCCCGGCTCGTGTCACCCCCTCGTGGGCGCCGCCGCCGCACGCACCACGATGCCCGAGCCCGTCGCGCTCGGAATTCCCGGCCCGAGGGCGAACCCGCAAGACGCCTCCGAGGCCACAGGGGGGCCTCGCTTCCACCATCGGCCCGTGCCACTCTG
Organism: Prorocentrum cordatum; assembly: GCA_963575745.1. Classification (NCBI taxonomy): domain Eukaryota; class Dinophyceae; order Prorocentrales; family Prorocentraceae; genus Prorocentrum; species Prorocentrum cordatum. The sequence goes on from CAUYUJ010018604.1 coordinate 743,162, forward strand.
CGGGGGCTGCCAGAAGCGGCTCTGGCCCAGGATGGCACCCGCCTTTCTCGCCCTCTCGGGCCCCCTGGGGCCTCATTCCCAAATAGCTCCTTGGAGAGCTAAGGGGGTTGTAGAATGAGAAGCCCGCAACGCAAGGTGGCCTGGAAGCTCTTTCCGGCGCCGGTCAAGCAGCCTCGCAGCGGCTTGCGCTTGAACTCGCAGCGTGTTCTGGCAAGCCTTTTCCTACTCGTTCCCAATACGCGTGCCTGAAGCCTTCCCGCAGCTCCTTCGAAGCTTCTTCGGAGCACCTGCGAAGCTTCCGTCTCGAGCTTGTAAGCTACCCAGACATCCTTTCAAGCGTTCTTGCATGCTTCTCCCGGAGGCGTTTCACGCGCTTGGGACTGCACCGCTATCCTGGTCTCAAACGACAAAAGTGGGCCTCCCTGGAATTGCTGGGGTCACCTACCTCGGCACAGTGCAAACTCCGACAGCCCCCCACCTATGGGAGCGCCTCCGCCCGGCCCGCCAACCGCCCCCCAGTCGCCTCTGGAGCGCACGGGGCGGGCCCTCTAGAAGGCCCCCCTGGCGCCTTAGCGGACCTCCTCCTCCTCTTTCTCCTCCTCCTCCTCCTCATCCTCCTCCTCCTCTTCAATCTCCTCCTCCTTCACCTTCTCCTTCTCCTTCTACTCCTCCTCCTCGTCGTCCTCCTCCTCGCCCTGCATCTCCTCTTCAGTCTCCTCCTACTCCTCCTCCTCCTCCTCCTCCTCTTCCTCCTCCTCCTCCTCCTCAATCTCCTCCTCCTTCTCCTTCTCCTCCTCCACCTCCTCCTCCTCCTTCATCTCCTCCTCAATCTCCTCCTCCTCCTCGTCCTTCTCCTCCTCCTCTTCCTCCTCCTCCTCCTCCTCCAAGCCCTCCGTGGGCCATCCTCTGAGCAATCCTTGGACCCCTCTGGGCTTCCCCCGGGGGTTCTCCTCCTGGTCCTTCTGGAGCTCGCTGGGGCTTCTTAGGGCCTCTTGGAGCCTCCTGGGCACTGCCAAAGATTCGCTTGGGGCCTCATGTGGGCTCCAACGGGCCGCAATAAGGACCGCCGGGAGCGAGAGGGCTGCGTTCCGTGATTCCTCCATCCTCCATCCTCCCTCCTCCTCCTCCTCCTCCTCCTCCTCCTCCTCCTCCTCCTCGTCCTTCTCCTCCTCCTCCTCCTCCTCCTCCTCCCTCCTCTCCCTCCTCCTCCTCTTCCTCCTCCTCCGCCTCCTCGTCGTCCTCCTCCTCCTGTCCTCCTCCTCCTCTCCTCCTCCTCTTCCTCCTCCTCCTCCTCCTCCTCCTCCTCCTCCCTCCTCGTCCTCGTCGTCATGCTCCTCCGCCTCCTCCTCCTCTGCCTCCTCGTCCTCGTCCTCGTCGTCCTCCTCCTCCTCCTCGCTCTCCTCCTCGCCCGGCGTTTTTCCTTGAGTTCGGCCTCCAGGGACCGAGCACGGATCCGGGGCGAAAGGCTGCCCCCAAGGGGGAGGGGTCGGGGCACCCAGAGATCCGACGCTCCGACGAAAATTGGAGCAGGCGGTTTTTGGCCGTTTTCGGCATCATCATCATCATCATCATCATCATCATCATCACCACCACCACACCATCACCATCACCATCACCATCACCATCACCATCACCATCACCATCATCATCACCACCACCATCACCATCATCATCATCATCATCATCATCATCATCATCATCATCATCACCACCACCACCACCACCACCACCATCATCATCATCATCATCATCATCATCATCATCATCATCATCATCATCATCATCATCATCATCATCATCATCATCATCATCATCATCATCATCATCATCATCATCATCGACAGCATCATCATCATCAACATCAGCATCAACATCAGCATCAGCATCATCCGCATCAGCATCATCATCATCATCACCATCATCACCATCATCGTCAGCATCATCATCATCATCATCATCATCAGACAGCAGCATCGCATCATCCGCAGCAGCATCAGTCAGCCAGCAGCATCAGCCCAGCAGCATCAGCAGCATCAGCATCAGCATCAGCATCAGCATCAGCATCAGCATCAACATCATCATCGGCATCATCATCATCATCATCATCATCATCATCATCATCATCATCATCATCATCATCATTATCTCCGTTTCCGCACTGTAATAATTGTTGTTCCAGAATCATCCCCTCGCAGTGGAATGCTGGCAACCGAAAGAACGCGTCTGGCCGATCTCGCTGTGTCTGCCGCACGTCGGCGGACCCGCAGTTTCGAGAAGACCTCCACCGCGAAACGCGCGCCAAGACCGGGGTGCTCCCACACCGACCCCAGCTCAGGTACGCTTGCAAGTATGCGTTGCGAGCCCTATGATCACGAATGATTTAAGGGAATGGCAGAGGATGGCCCAAACATGCTCGCGTCTTGAAACAATCGCGACGGGAGATTTTTTGGCAGATTTCGGTCTCCAGGGCCCTCGCTGGGCCCTGGGACCGTCAAACAACTTTCGGGATGAAAAGCCGGCCTCGGGAAACGGGGGAGGGACTTCCTGGGGCCCTGTATTGAAAAAATCAAGACACCGGATGTCTGGGGCCGTACGGTGATCAGGGCCGATGCGCGGACAAGGACGTGTGAACATGGCTATCTTCGGGCGCCGGACCGGCTGCAGTGCTAGTGCGCCGATCTCCTGTACTCCGCAGCCCACCGCTCGACCGCCACGTCGAAAGACGTGGCGTGCTTCGGCTTTCCCTCGAAGCTGGAGCACGTGCTGGGCGCGAAGGAGAACGCAGCATCCAGCACGTTGCTGGTCTTGTTGTAAACGTTGTCCACAAAGTACATTGGCTTGCCCAGCAACAGCGCGCTGACTGCTATGTGCAACTTGTCTGCGATGACAGAGCGAGCCTGGCTGAGAAAATTCCGCGCGATCTGCACACAGAATTCCCAATCGTAGGTGTTGGATTTCTTTTTCGCCCCACTGAACCTCTGGTCCCGCGTGACAATGTAAGCCTCTTCCCACCCTCTGACTGTCCAGTAGGTCGCTTGCGGCAGCGTCTCCATCGTCTTCTCGACGATCTGCTTATTGCCTGCGAATCCCTTGACACTCTCCTCCTTCCTCATTGAGACCAATACGTCGAGCGGTGGGGATTCCAGGGCAGGCTCCAAAGGGCCCAGCATGAAGACGATGTCTGGCACCAGCACGTTCTCGCAACCCGTGTACAGTTTCTGCGCCATTGCGACTGAAGGCCTATCGCGCCAGAAGAAAACGGGGGGGACCTTGAACAACCTGAGCGCCTCGTTGATATCCTTTGCGTCGCTGTCCCTCTTTTTCGCGTCCTTGTAGAAGAACGACTGCGGCAAGCTCACGAACTGCACGGCGGGGAAGTGCCTCCCCACCATGAGCAGCGTCTCTATCCGCCCGCGCTGGATCCAGTGGTAGAGGTCCCCCCAGTTGCCCCCGCCGTGGTAGAGCACGACGCCCGTGCCGCCAGGCCCCTCCTGCCAGCCCCTGTTCACCAAATTTTCCCGAGAGCAGTTGGGATAGATGCCCGCGCGCAAGCAATTGACCTCAATGCAGCACACAATCTTCTCGACGTCGTCCGTCAGGGCGCACTCCTCCAGCAGCATCTTCTCGCCTATGTTGATGAGGTTGTCCCCGATGTTGTTGTGCAGCGCAGGGTCCATGCACAGAGGAGCAGAAACAGGCATGCGCATGAGCTTCTGGAGGTCCGCGCGGATTTCTTGGCTCTGCGCTGGACCCCCGTCCCCCCCGGCGCGCTCCGCGCGCGTGGGTCCGCGCCGGAGGCGCTGCCAGCGGGGCCCCGCGCAGATCCAAGAACTCTGCGCGGAGCTCCAGAGAGGCTTTATGTGCTCGTGCCGCCTCCCGCTCCTCCCCCTGTAGACGACGTGCTGCGGCTTCGGGGCTCCCCCGGACCGCCCCTCGCAGCCGATGGCGCGGCCTATGGTGTCCAGGATGGCGCCCTTCAGGCTCCACAGGCAGTCTGCCACGGTGGGGGGCCGGGGCGCCGAGGCTGCGCCTGGGGCGTGGCGCGCCTCCCCCCGCGCCTCCTCCACGACCGCCGCTGCGCCCTGGGGCCTGTCGACCTCCGCTTCCGCTCCGGGGGGAGCAGAGGCGGCAGACAGGGGTGGCCCGACCACAAGACGCCCTCCACGAGAAGAGCCCAACCCCGAAGCCCCAGGGCGTCTATCCGATTCCTGGCGCGGCAGCGCCACGCCTGCCACCGCGAAGCCGTCGAAGCCCAAGAAACCCAGGGCACCCTGGAGGCAAGCAAAGCGTTTCTTGCCATGGGCTTCCACTGGAAACGCAAGCTGCCGGAGCTCCGCGCGGACTCCTTGCATCGGCGCTGGCCCCCCTCGGGGGCGCGCCGCCTCCCTCCGGCGTGCTCCGCGCGCTGGGGAGAGGAGGTGTCGGCGCCGATCCGCGACATGCGCGCGGAGCTCCGGCAGTTTATATCTGTGCCGTGTGCTCCCCCCACGCTCGCAGCCCTTGCATGGCCACCGAACCCCACAAAGTCCTCGTGATGTGCACCACGAAGCCAGCCAGAAACACCAGCGGCAACGCCTGCGTTGCAACGCGCCGGCAGCCCCATGACGCGCCGCGCTCTCTCGGCGCCATCACCTCGCACCGGCCATATCTGGGCACTGGGGCTCGCCGAGGAGACTCGGCGGCGAGCGAGGGGGGAAGTGAGAAAGAGAAGGCCTTCTCAAAGGCGGCGGGACTGCTCAGAAGCCCTCGCGCCTTCTGAGAAGTTTTCTGTGTCGTCGGTGAAGGCTTAGAAATCTCAGAAGGCTGGGGGACTGCCGAACCTTCTGAGAAGGCCTTCTTCTTCTCACTTCCCCCCCTCGCTCGCCGCCGAGGAGACTGCCTGCCCGACCGCCCGCACAGCCCTCCCAGTGCCTCCCTTGAGCCCACAAATGGCTACGGTTAGGTCGGGCATGTCCTCCTACAGTCGGATTTTGGAGGAAAAATGGAAAAGAGTCAAGCATATACAGAAGCAGTCCAACAATAACAGAAAAGTCGTCCCGAATTTTGGTTTGGTTTGCCCAGCTGTGAATATTCCTCCTGTAGAGGGGCACGCCCGACTTCAGGCTGCCGCCGAGAACTTTTGCTCCGCGTGCCGCAGCGGCGGCCCCGGGCGCCACGCTGTGCCCTGCAAGCGGATCGCATGTCGCTCCGCCTCCGCGTGGCGGGAGGCCGGGGGAAGCGCGGGACGTTGACACGCCTTCGCGTGGAGGAGGAGGAGGAGGAGGAGGAGGAGGAGGAGGAGGAGGAGGAGGAGGAGGAGAAGGAGGAGGAGGAGGGGGAGCTGGAAATTGGGAGTCGCTTGATTGGGGGGGATGCATGGCGGGGGGGAGAGAGGCGCACTTCTCGGGCCCTGGAGGGCCCCCCCCCCTATTTGGGGGCCTTTTGACTTTAGGGCCCCTTGAGGAAACCTGGAGCTTCCCTTGTCTGCAGCCCTCGCTGCCCCCCAACTCCCCGCCCCGCCATTACGCGACGCCCAACTCAGACATCCGTCGATCTGATTTTGTCAAGTCACGGCCCCAGAGGTCCCGACCCCTTCCCCGGGGGCGGTTTTCCGTCCCGGGTCTATTTTTTATGGTCCTGTTTTTTCTAGACTCTGGCAAGTTTGCTTGCATGGACGGGTGGGGGGTCCTGAACCTGAAGCAAGCCGCAAACGACTTGACGTGCGGAAGTGACGTAATTCGAAAGGCATTTGCACGCTAGTATTCGTTTGAAGAGGGGCGAGGGGGGGGACGGATGCAAGTAAGCTTACTTGAATCTCTCTCTCTCTCTCTCTCTCTCTCTTTATATATATATATACATATACTAGAACCATCGCGCGCGCTTCGCGCGCGCTCAAGTTCTAGCTAGGCTTGATCGGCTAACTCATGTAACCTCATTTTGGTCGCTTCTGGCGTCCAGGGACTCCCTTGGAGGCCCTGCGCAAGCCTCGGAATCGTATAGAAGAGTAAGTGCGGAAACGCAGAAATCATTAATTCCGTTTCTGTCTTCAACGATTTTGGGCCCTCAAAGGCTTCCAAGGTTCTTTTTTGGGAGGTGAGGGGGGTCTGAATTGTGGTCTGTTGTGCAAGAGTGTACCGGGGGCCAAACTTGAAAAAAAAGGAATTGTGGGATGTCATTTTTTTTCCAGTCCAGTTCCTCGGCGCTGTTTGGCGCTGTTTTTTTCCCAACCATCCTGTGGTGTTGGGTCCTCGTTTTGAAGAGACGGTGCCCCGCGTCTCCTTCCTCCTCTCCTCCTCCGCCTCCTCTCCCCTCCTATCATCCTCATCGTCATCATCATCATCATCATCATCATCGTCATCATCATCATTATCATCATCATTATCATCATCATCGTCATCAACATCAACATCATGGCCGCCATCATAACCATCGTCGTCATCATCACCATCATCGTCGTCATCACCATCATCGTTGTCCTCGTCGCCATCATCGCACGTTTCGTGGCCCCATACGGAGCTCCATTTACGGTCCAAGTGGCGCAGCTCGCATGGCGCCACCGCCCCAGTTTGGCACACCCCTCACACGTTTCGTGGCCCCTCAGGGAGCTCCACCTGAGGTCCAAGTGGCGCAGCTCGCATGGCGCCACCGCCCCATTTTGGCACACCCCTCACAGATTTCGTGGCCCCTCAGGGAGCTCCTTTTGGCACACCCCTCACACGTTTCGTGGCCCCATAGGGAGCTCCACCTAAGGTCCACGTGGCGCAGCTCGCATGGCGCCACCGCCCCTTTTTGGCACACCCCTCACACGTTTCGTGGCCCCATAGGGAGCTCCATTTACGGTCCAAGTGGCGCAGCTCGCATGGCGCCACCGCCCCATTTTGGCACACCCCTCACACGTTTCGTGGCCCCTAGGGAGCTCCACCTACGGTCCAAGTGGCGCAGCTCGCATGGCGCCACCGCCCCATTTTGGCACACCCCTCACACGTTTCGTGGCCCCTCAGGGAGCTCCTTTTGGCACACCCCTCACACGTTTCGTGGCCCCATAGGGAGCTCCACCTAAGGTCCACGTGGCGCAGCTCGCATGGCGCCACCGCCCTTTTTGGCACACCCCTCACACGTTTCGTGGCCCCATAGGGAGCTCCATTTACGGTCCAAGTGGCGCAGCTCGCATGGCGCCACCGCCCCATTTTGGCACACCCCTCACACGTTTCGTGGCCCCTCAGGGAGCTCCACCTGAGGTCCAAGTGGCGCAGCTCGCATGGCGCCACCGCCCCTTTTTGGCACACCCCTCACACGTTTCGTGGCCCCTCAGGGAGCTGCACCTAAGGTCCCAGTGGTGCAGTTAGCCTTGCCCGCCCGCAATCAGCCGGCCGGCTAGCTCTCTGTGCTCCGCGCAGCGGACGACCTGCGCGCGTCGCTGGGACCCCTCCGCGGCGACCTGCGCGCGTCGCGGGGACTCCGCGCTGCTCTGCGCCCGCAGCTTTGGATTTTTGGAGCGCGCAGGCAAAGAGGGGGGAAAAGAAGGGACGGAAGCGGGTGCGATCCCCGTGAGGGGCGTGCCGACATGGGCGTCGCGGCGCGCGGGCGCTGCCGTCGGGGTTCCCGCGGAAGCTGCCTGCGGCGGCCACGCACAGTGTCACAAGTGTTCGGACAGGCATGCTCGAGCCATTCACATTCATATACATTTACACTAGGCGTAGCCAAGATCGCATTCATGCAAATATACTCACTCCCACGCAGACCCATTCACACTCAGACTCTCTCGCGCTCTGGCTCACCCGCGTTCATTCTTTCGTAATCTGACCTATCGTATTCCTTTGCGTTGTGTACCCCGCCATATTTCGGCATGCCCCTCATGCGGTTCGTGGCCCCATAGGGAGCGCCACCGAAGAAGGTACTCACAATTGCGGCACTCACAACTGCATATGGTTGGGTCTTTCGCCAGGATAATGTTTGTGCCTCGCGGGTTGGTTAGCTGGGCTTCTCAGGGGTGTGGGATCTTCCGGACCCCATGGGGGTTCTGGACGCCTCCTGAAAGCCTGGAGAGCCGTCGGAAGGGTGTCTCGGGCTGCGCGGGAGCGTGTTGGGCCGTTCTTTACGTTCTGGGGGCTCCTTGGGGTCGTCTTGGACTGTCCTTGGGCGTCTTGGGGTCCCCTTGGGAAGTCGGGAGGCGCGGTACAGGCCAGATGTCAGGGGATGTGTAGGATCTCCGAGTAGGAGTCCCACTTTGAAAAAAAATATGGGAATTCATTTTTTGTTGTAGTTCTTGTTGTTATTGTTGCTGGTGTTGTTGTTGTTGCTGTGGTTGTGGTTGTGGTTGTGGTTGTGGTTGTGGTTGTGGTTGTGGTTGTGGTTGTTGTTGTTGTTGTTGTTGTTGTTCTTGTTCTTGTTGTTGTTGTTGTGGTTATGGTTGTGGTTGTGGTTGTGGTTGTTGTTGTTGTTGTGGTTGTTGTGGTTGTTGTGGTTGTGGTTGTGGTTGTGGTTGTGGTTGTGGTTGTGGTTGTGGTTGTGGTTGTGGTTGTTGTTGTTGTTGTTGAACTCTCATTCTTGAAAAATGATTATTGTTGATCCCCCCCCACCGGTGCACATTGATTTTTTTCGATTGAAGTGCCACCCCCGGGGCTCGCACCTTGTTCTTTCTCAAGGAAAATCTTCCTGCTCAAACTGTGCCCCTGCCCCCTGGGCTACAACAACAACGGCTCCCGCCTGAGACTTCCTCGATTTTTACTCAAGACCCCCGCTCCCGCCTGAGACTTCCGCGCAATTTACTCAGGAAAGGCGCTCCCGTCTGAGACTTCCTCGCAATGTAATCAAGACCCCCGCTCCCGCCTGAGACTTCCGTGCAATTTACGTGGGAACGGCGCTCCCGCCTGAGACTTCTTCGAATTTTACTCAGGACCCCCGCTCCTGCCTGACATTTCCGCGCAATTGACTCAGGAACGGCGCTCCCGCCTGAGACTTCCTCGCAATTTAGTGAGGACCCCCGCTCCCGCCTGAGACTTCCGTGCAATTTGCTCAGGAACGGCGCTCCCGCTTGAGACTTCCTCGCAACTTAGTCAGGGCCCCCGCTCCCGCTCGAGATTTCCTCACAATGTACTCAGGACTGCGCTCTCGCGTGCGACGTCCTCACAAATTATTCTGGAATTTCGTTTCGGCGCTCAGGAACCACGCACGCGCCAAGGACGCCTTCACAACGTGGTATCTTCCCTCTTCCTTCGTCCTTCCCCCTCCCCTTCCTCCCACTCTCCCTCGTTCTTCCCCTCCTCCTCTTGCAGGGCCCGCGCCAATTCCAATGGCGGGCAGAGAGATGTACGCCCCCGAAGGATTGTCCGCCCGTTCCGATTTGCCCGTACGTCTAAGCCCGCCGGCCCCAGCAAAGAGAAATCATCCCCCCGAAAGGGGTGTGATCGAAGACGAAGAGGGCGGGTTTCGAGGGTGTAGGGTATACGTGTTGAATGACTCGCGGGCAAGTAAGAGCGTACAGCCTTAAACTGGTTGTTGTTGTTATTGTTATTGTTGTTGTTGTTGTTGTTGTTGTTGTTGTTGTTGTTGTTGTTGTTGTTGTTGTTGTTGTTGTTGTTGTTGTTGTTGTTTTTCCCTCATCAAAATCCTCGATCTTCGATGGTTGGAAGCGGGAAAACGTGAGAAGGCGAACAGCATCAGAAAACCCTCTGGAAATCAACGATCAAACCCTCTTTGGGCTCTCTCGGGACGGCTCTCGCAGCTCTCTTTGGCTGTTCTTGGGGCCTGGTCGGGGTCTTTTTGGGGCCTCTCAGGGATCGGGGGTGTGTTGGGGGCCTCTGGGGGGTCCCGTGGTAAGGACCAGGACGGGTCGTCGGGGTCGTAGGGCTCATGGGGTCGACGGGGCTCATGGAGCTCATAGGGCTCGTAAGGCTCTCGGGGGTAGCGTGGGCCGTGGGGTCCATGAGGCTGAAAGGGCTCTTAGGGCTCTCAGGCCTTTGGAGCCCCCTGAGCGGCATAGGGCCCACAGGAGTCATAGGGCTCGTAGGGCTCATAGGGCGCACAGGGCTCGTAGGGCTCATAGAGCTCATAGGGCTCATAGGGCTCATAAGTCTCATAGGGCTCCTCAGGTCTCAGAGGCTCGCAGGCGACATCGGGCCCATAGGGCTCGTAGGGCTCGTGCGGCTCGCACGGGCCATGGAGCTCGAAAGGCTCGTGGGGTTCGGAAGGAGAATTCGGCGCATGGGGCTCATAGGGCTCATAGGGACCATGGGGATCATGGGGCTAATAGTGGCCATTCTGGCTCATAGGGGCCATGGGGCTCGCAGGACTGAGGATGTCGATGTGGTCGCACGGTCCCACGGGTTCATGGGGCTCATGCGGTCTAATTCTGCCGCGCCCACTGGACATTTGGGAGCGAAGACGCCAGTGGGCTCATGGGGTACCATGAGGAACCATAGGGCTCCTAGGAATCATAGGGCCGATGGCGCTGATATGGCTGATAGGTGTTAGAGGGGTCATAGGGCTCATAGGGCTCTTGGGGCTCATGTTTTCTTGGGGGCTTGCAGGGGTCAGCGGTGTCACAGGGTTCATAGAGGTCGTAGGGCTTTTGGGGCCCACAGGGCTCGTAAGGCTTACAGGGCTCATGAGGCTCGTAGGGCTCTTAGGCAAGAGGCCTTTTTGGGCTCGTAGGGCTCACCGGGCACCATACTTAAGGCTCATAGTGATCATAGGGCCGATAGGGGTGATCTGGCTGATAAGGGTCATAAAGGGGTCATAGGGCTCACGGGGCTCATAAAATTTTGAGGTATTAGGGCTCAGAGGGCTCGTAGGGCTCATGGCCGATAGGGCTGATGTGGCTGATAGGGGTCATAGGGGGGTTGTAGGGGTCATAGGGCTCATGGGGCTCATAGGGCTCTGAGGTATTAGGGCTCATAAAGCTCATGTGGCTCGTAGGGCTGAGGGGCTCATAGGGCTAATAGAGGTCACAGAGATCGTGGGGCTCGTTGGGCTCACGCGGGTCGTAGTGATCATTGAGCTCGTAGGGCTCGTAGGGCTCGTGGGACTCATGCGGCTTATGGGGTTCACAGGGGTGACCAGGGTTATGGGGCTCATAGGGTTCACGGGGCTCATGTGGCACCATAGGGCTCATAAAGCTCACAGGGGACGCTTTCAGAAAGGGAGCAATGGTACCGCAGGGCTGCTTCGCATTCCTCATGATCATTCCGGCATACGCCTCAAGAATGAAGAGATGGCGACGCCCTGCGTCACACGCAGCTGCATGGGGATGTGGTTTCTTGGAAGTGTCTGCGGTACGTCTTGGGGGCCTCTCGAAGCCTCTTTGGGGCTTCTCGGGGGCTTCTGGGAACTTCTTGGCAACGTCCTGTAGGCCTCTGGGGGGGTTTTGGGGGCAGGATGAAAGCCACACCCTTGAGGTTAAGGTCGAACGACCCTCTCTGGAGGCTTTGTGGGGCTCACTTGGGGCCCTGTTTGGACTCTCTTTGGCTGTCTTGGGCGTGTCTGCGGCTGTCTTGGGGCTCTCTGAGGCTGTCTTCTGGGCCTTTGGAACCGTCTTGGGAACTGTCCGGCGCCTCTTGGGCCGTCCTTGGCGTCGTGTAAGCCCAGAGCACGAATGTAGTGGAAATGCATTTTTTTCGTTCGGATTTTGATGATTTTAGTGTCCTGGGGCCGCATTGGGGGACCCCTGGAAGCGTTCTTGATCCGTCTTGGGGGCCTCTAGGGCCGTCCTGAAACGAGCTTCAGTCGTTTGGGTGTTCCGCGGGGCCGTCTGGAACGCGATCCTGGGCGCGCTCGGGCGGCTTGGGATGGCCGGGAGAGGCCCCCGAAACCGAAAAACGGAATGTCTGCCCGATGGGACCGCCCAAGGCCGAATTTATGTGCGGGGGGGGGTCACCCGGGGTTTCCCGCTACACACATATATATACACACAAATATATATGTATATGCATCGGTATATGTATATGTATATGTATGTATATATATGCATGCATGCATGCATGCATGCATGTATGCA
>CAUYUJ010018604.1:757635-807635 GCA_963575745.1 Prorocentrum cordatum
CCGGTTCTTCGTCCTCAGCCGCTTCTTGACGGTCCCGAGGTCCGGCGAGGGCCCCTGGTGGAGACCGAGTGTAGAAAAACCTCCCGTCACGATCTTTTCGCGGCGCGAGGGTGTGGGCCCTGGCCTCCCTCGGGGAGGGGGAGGCGCGGAGGTGTTCCCGCTGCCTGCCGGGCTCCCCCTTGGCCGCCGAACTCCACGCTTAGGGCTTGAAGCCCCTGGCTCCCAGGCTTGACTGGCCCCTCCTTACGGCTCCGGCCTAGCCCTCAGGCCACCCCCTTGTCGCCCCAGGGATGGCCACCAAGGCAGGTCAGGCTCGGGGCCTTCGGTTCGGACGACCAGTGCCTAGGCCTCCCAAGTGGGATCCGAGTCGATGGGGTCGGGGGATCACGCCGCATCGCCGATGCATCGGCGATGCTGCGCGATGTGACGCCACATGTTATCCGCGGCGACGTCGCCGATGCATCGCCAACGTCGCCGATGCATCGCCGATGCATCGCTGATGCATCGGCGATGCGGCGCGATCCTCCGATCCCACAACTCGGACCCCATCTGGGAGGCTTCTTCAGTGGCCACTGGCCCCCTCGTGGCCCCTCGCATCTCGTTGGTTCTGAAACCTTCGACTCGCTTGCATCTGGCCCTGGATGGCTTTCGTGCCTCCGCCTCGGCCGCCCGCAGCTTGTGGCTCCCTCGCGCTTCCTCTGTGTGGGGCGGCTCCAGAGCTTTCGACTCTGCCTGCCCGACCCTCATGGCTTCCTCGCGCGGCGCGGAATCTCAGCTCCCGACTCGGCTGCCTGTGGCCTGTGCTATCGCCGCCGCCGGCTGTCGTCGTCGCCGCCGCCGTCTTTGCTACCGCCATCGCCACCGCCCCCGCCGCTACCGCTGACGGGCCAACGCCGCCGCCGTTGCCACCGTCGTCGGCGTCGCCACCGCCCCTGTCTGCATCGCCGCCTCTGGTGTCGGCGCCGCCGCCGCCGCCACCGTCGCTACCGTCGCCACCGCCACTGCCTGCGTCGCCGTCGCCGTCGCCGCCGCCAGCGTCGTCTACGTACGTCGTCGTCGTCGTCGTCGTCGTCGTCGTCGTCGTCGTCGTCGTCGTCGTCGTCGTCGTCGTCGTCGTCGTCGTCGTCGTCAGCGTCGTCGTCGTCGTCGTCGTCGCCGCCGCCGCCGCCGCCGCCGCCGTCGCCGCCGTCGCCGCGTCGCCGCCGCCGCCGCTTCGCTCCGAGGCGTGCCAGCACACCAGGAGCGGGCCTGCTTGGCCGCGGCCTTGGGCAGCACCGCTTGCAAGCGCCCGGTGCGCAGCAGGCTGTAGCTGCGCGCCACGGGCAGCCGCTGCCACGTGTCCTCCGCTCGCACGTGGAGCCGTCGTCGTCGTTGTCGTTGTCGCTGTCGCAGTCGCCGTCGCCGTCGCCGTCGCCGTCGCCGTCACCGTCGCTGTCGCCGCTGTCGCCGTCGTCGCCGTCGCCGTCACCGTTGCTGCCGTCGCCGTCGCCGTCGCCGTTGCTGCCGTCGCCGTTGCTGCCGTCGCCGTTGCTGCCGTCGCCGTCGCCGTCGCCGTCGCCGTCGCCGTCGCCGTCGTCGTCGTCGTCGTCGTCGTCGTCGTCGTCGTCGTCGTCGCGTTTGTCGGAAGGAGGGGAGGGGCTTCTCCTCCTCCGCTCCTCCTCCCCGTCCGCCTCAACGCTTCTTCTCCTCCTCCCTCCTCCTCCTCCTCCTCCTCCTCCTCCTCCTCCTCCTCCTCCTCCTCCTCTCTCGTCCTCGTCCTTGTACTCCTCCTCCGCCGCCTCCCCGTCCTCCTTCCCCTCCTCCTCCTCCTCCCCCCTCCCTCCCGCCCGCCCGCTCGCCCGCCCGTCTGGCCGCCCGGCCGCCCGGCCGCCCGCCCGCCCTGCCTCCCTCCCGCCCTCGAACGCACCAGCCTGCCGTCTGCCGGAACGACCACGGGCCTGCTCCCCCCACACCTGCCAAGCCTTTCGCCTTCCCCACCGGCTCCAGCTCCGGCGCGGGCCGCACGCGGGGGCCCGCCAGCCCACCCAGCCCAAGGCTTGGATCGAGCTGGCTCCGGCCCGCGCAGCGCGCAGGTGGAGCGCCGAGGCCCCGCCTGTGCCCCGCCGCAGCCTCCTGCAGTCGCCGCTGACCTTGTGCATCGCAGCGAGGGCGTGTAGGGCGGCCGGGCCCGTGCGGCCGAAGATCTCCACGGCGAACGCAGTGACGGAAGGGCCGCAGTGGGAGAGCCTGGCCTTTTCGCCCTTGCGCGCAGCGACGCCAGGCAGCAGGTGCTGGTCGCTGAGCTCGCTGTCGAGTGAGGAGCGGGCAGTGACGTCTGGCAGAACATGTCGACCAGACGCGGGCCACGCAACGACGAGGTCCGTGATCCTCTCCTCAGCGTCCCCGTTCGCGTTCTGAACGTACAGCTCGGCGCCGTGGCACCCAGCGTCCACGAAAGCCCCCGTGCGCGCGGCGCGGCTCCAGAGGGTGGCGGCGACCGCGCTGTGGCCTCTCAAGCGGCCCGTGTGCGGCCCTTTTGGCCCTCCCTCGCTCCCTCTCGTCCCTCCTTCCCTCTCCTTCCTCTCATTCCTCCTTCCCCATACCCCCTCCCTGTCCGCGTGCTCATGCGCGGGCGGGAGACGTGGAGAGCGGGGCGGAGGAGGACGAGGAGGATGAGGAGGAGTAGGTAGGCAGGTAGGTAGGGACGAGGTAGGCAGGTCGGTCGGTCGGTAGGTAATTAGGTAGGTAAGTAGGTCGGCAGGTAAGGAGGTAGGTAGGCAGGTGCTCAGTAGGGGGCCTCCAGTTCCTCTTCAAAATAAGACCGCCAAGCGGGTCCCTCCGTACTACATGTATGCTGGGCCACCTGTCAGACGCCCTATCGCACCCTGACAGAATATTCAACATCTGGACTGCAGGCTGCCTAGGCATGCGGTGTTCGCCTTCAGCTGAGGAAGGAAAGGAGGAAGAGGAGGAGGACAATTATGATGATGCTGCTGATGATGATGCTGATGATGATGATGCTGCTGATGCATATGCCGATGATGCTGATGATGCTGATGATGCTGATGATGGTGATGACGATGACGATGACGATGACGATGACGATGATGATGATGACGATGATGACGATGATGACGATGATGACGATGATGATGATGATGCTGATGCTGATGCTGATGCTGCTGCTGCTGATGATGATGATGATGCTGATGATGCTGATGATGATGATGATGATGATGATGATGATGATGATGATGATGATGATGATGATGATGATGATGATGATGATGATGATGATAAGGAGGACACTGAGGAGGAGGAGGGGGAGGGGGAGGGGGAGGAGGAGGAGGAGGAGGAGGAAGAGGAGGAGAGACGCGCTGTGCGGAGGAGGGAGCGAGCGAGGAAGCGAACGAGAAAGGCGTCCGAGTGCACGAGCATTTACAACGCGTGCAACCTGAGGACCGCAGGAGCGGCGGAAACGGCGAAGTCTGGGAGCGGGTGGGGCGCCTGACAAAAACCACGCCTTGAACCTCGCCCCAAGCTAAGAAAGACTCAGCCTACACAGGGACCGAACGCTCCAGGACAGGCGGCCCCTAAAAGCTTGGGGAGAGGGCTGTGCGATCGAGCCAGCCACCTGCCTGTCGAGGATATAATCCAAAGTTGAGCATGTCGATAGCCGTGACCTGGTTGCGACGAGTGCTCGGGTTGTCCGAGAGTCACACGTCCTGGTGACGCAGTGAGAAGGGAGAGGAGTAGGATGACGATGAGGAAGAGGAGTGGGAGGAGGAGGAGGAGGAAGAGGAGGAGGGAGGATAATAATGAGGAGGGGGGAGGAGAAGGAGAAGGAGGAGGAGAAGGAGGAGGAGAAGGAGGAGTAAAAGGGGGAGGAGGGAGGAGGAGGCGGAGGAGGGGAGAGGAAGAGGAGGAGGAGGAGGAGGAGGAGGAGGAGAAGAAGGAGGAGGAAAAGGGGGAGGAAGAGGAGGAGGAGGAGGAGGAGGAGGAGGGGGAGGAGGAGAGGAGGAGCAGGAGGAGGGGGAGGAGGAGAAGGAGGAGGAGGAGGAGGAGGAGGAGGAGGAGGAGGAGGAGGAGGAGGAGGAAGAAGAGCGCGGTCTCTCCCGGCGAGCGGGTCCTGGTCCAAATAGGCTTGCTTGAACAGGGCCCAGACCCGGTAGTGGAGCGACTCGTAGTAGTCGTTCGCCTTCGCCTGCGCGGAGCGCCGCGGAATGGCAGTTGGCGGCACGCGCATGGGGGTGGCGCGGAGTGGGTGATTGACTTTTGGGAGGAGATGTTGGCACAACATCGTAGAAACCCTTCCGCGCTCTGGCGAACCGTGTGAGAAGCCTCCGAGCCCTTGTTTTGATTCAGCGGCGCAGAGAATCAAGCGCGAGCAGCAGATGGAAGTGCTAATTGCGATCGAACATTTTCGAAGGCACAATATACAAACCGTGCGCACTGTCACGTGCAGCAATGACCGAGCCCTTCTTGGAAGCACCCTGTCGTCTCAGAAGCCCCCCCTCCCCCGCGCGCCATCTCCCTCTGCGCTCCGCTGGGGAGGGGGGCGGGATCGGGAGTGAGATGGTATGGGAGGGATGGGGATGGATGGGGGCGAGGGAGAGACGGCATGGAGGGGGCGAGGGAGAGACAATATGGGAGAGGATGGGGATGGATGGGGTTGAGGGAGAGACGGCATGGAGGGAGCGAGGGAGAGACGGTATGTGATGGGATGGGCGAAGGAGAGTGGGATGGCGAGGGAGAGTGGGAGCGAGGGAGTGGGATGGGATGGGGATGGAGGGGGCGAGGGAGAGACGGGTTGGAGGCACCAGCGTCCACTGGAGCGGGCAAGTTGACTTGACTAAGAGGTGCGAGCAAGGGGCATGGGGATGAGGCAGACCATGGGAAGGGGGAGGTAGTATGTAATGATTTTTGAGGGGAGAAAGAGGAGGAGAAGGAGGAGGAAAAGAAGTATCAACATTTCTCGAGTAGGATGATGATGCAGATGTATATCTATATGTGTTAGTGAGCACGGGAACCAGTTAGGAGGAGGATGATGAACACTGAGGCGGACAGAGCAACAGAAAGAGAGAGAGAGAGATAGAGAGACAGAGACAGAGAGATAGCGTGAGAGCGAGTAAGGAAAACAGGGAGAGAGACATATAACTATACATATGTACCGATTCAATGTATGTAGCCAAATCTTCATACTGAGAGATAGAGAGACACCGATCTATCTATATGTATTTTATACGCGCTTGTATACACATATGCAGGTATTGCTTGCATGTTTGCACATGCATGCTTGTATACATGTATATGAATATGTGTATATATATATATATATGTCTGTACTATATGTATATGTACATGTAGATGTCCATGCCTATGCATAGGTGTATGTGCAGGTCCAGTAGATGCATCTGTATTTCTACATGGACTCGTGCGTGTATTTCTAGAATATACGCATGCGTATTTGCCTTTTGTAGGTGTACATGTTTATGTGTTTGTGCATGTATGCGAAAATGACTTTGAACCTGACTATGACTATGCATAGGTATATGTATGTGTAGATGTATATGTATGATTACAGGTATTTGCGAATACACATCCACACACATATATATATATATATATATATGTTTATTAGTGATACAATGGCGCATCGGTAGTTATAACCATGTAAACATACACGTGCATATACATATGTCCATGAATATGCATATGCACACGTACATGCATCATCCCACATGTAACTATGTGTACGGCTATATTTATACAGATATAGATGGGCGTGTGCATTTGCATGTATATAATCATGCACCTATATGTATATGCATATGTATGTGTATGCAAAAAGATAGGCATATTCACATGCTTACGTATAACTGTACATCTGTATATATGTATATATACACACGCATATCTATACGTCTATGTATATGCCTGCGCATCTGTAGTTGTGTGTATATATATATATGCACATGCATGCATCATGTATGTACTTATTTACATTTGCATGCTTGTACACACATATATATAACTTATAAATACATATATATATATATGTGCATACATTCATACGCACCTGTGTATATACACACACCTATCTATACATATACATATGTATACACATCCATACATACATACATACACACATTTTTATACATACATATACATACATACATACATACATACATACACACACACACACATACATACATACATACATACATACATACATACATACATACATACATACATACATACACATACATACACATACACATATGTATATATATGTATATATATATATGTATATTCCCAACCCTCCTTGGTTGGGTATTCGTTTTGAATAGAGAAGTGTGGTCTCCACTCCTTCCTTCCTCCTCCTCCCTCCCTCCCTGCCTCTTCCTGTCTTGCCTGCGGGGGGCTGCGATCTGTGAAACTGTCGCCATTTTCGAGGCCTGCTGGGGGGCCCAGCGAAGTGAGGGCGACGCGCAGATTCAAGTTAGACCTCGCCATCCCTGGGGGGTTGCGATCTGTGAAACTGCCGCCATTTTCGAGGCCTGCTGGGGGGCCCAGCACAGTGAGGGCGACGCGCATATTCAAATTAGACCTCGCCATCCCTGGGGGGGCTGCGATCTGTAAAACTGTCGCCATTTTCGAGGCCTGCTGGGGGGCTCAGCACAGTGAGGGCGACACGCAGATTCAAATTAGACCTCGCCATCCCTGGGGGGCTGCGATCTGTGAAACAGTCGCCATTTTCGAGGCCTGCTGGGGGGCCCAGCACAGTGAGGGCGACGGGCGGACCCAAATTAGACCTCGCCATCCCTGGGGGGCTGCGATCTGTGAAACTGTCGCCACTTTCGAGGCCTGCTGGGGGGCCCTGCACAGTGAGGGCGACGATCGGACCCAAATTAGACCTCGCCATCCCTGGGGGGCTGCGATATGTGAAACTGCCGCCATTTTCGAGGCCTGCTGGGGGGCCCAGCACAGTGAGGGCCACGCGCGGATTTTGGCTCAAGCCATCCAAATTGAGCCTGTAGCTGGGCGGTTAGGTATTGAGCTTGTCGCTGGGGTGGTCAATCACCACATTTTTTCATTACTCTTTCTTCTTTCTGTTACTCACTTCTTACACCACATTCCCAGTCATGCCAGCCAACACTCGCCAGCCGGGCACTCCTGTGCGTGAAGCTCTAGGCGGGACGTCCTCCGGTGCAGCGCCAGTCGTCGTGGCCCTCGACACCCCCGCCGACAAGCGGGCCCGCCTCAGGAGCCCACTTCAGGAGATGGACGGTGACTCGGACCGCGAGGTGAAGGATCAGCTCGCGAACCCCTTCCGGCAGCCAGATTTCTCGGGTGCCGACGCCGCTGCCGTGGACACAGAGCCCGTGACGATGGGCGGCATTGCAGCCCTCCTGAAGCAGCAGCTGGCCCCCATGACCTCCATCGTGGACGCTCTGCGGAGGGACTTCGGGAAGCTGGACATCAAGGTCACGTCCTTGAGCGAGACTCTGACCAGCCGCCTGGAGAACATCGAGGCTAGCGTTATCGATGCCGATCTGCGCATTGACAAGATGGAGGAGATGCTGAAGACAATGCCCATGACCAGCGAGGAGATAGGTAAGCTCGTCGACGATCGCATCAAGATGGCTATGGCGAGCAATGACCCCCCCCACGGCTCCACTCTCTCCTCAGACCAGCCCGCCAACAAGCGCTTCGTTACAATGGTGGTGGGGAATTTAGACGGCGTTGGCGACTTGTCGACGGCCGCCGAGTGGTTACAAGAGAAGTTGAAGACACTCTCAGCCCCTCCCCCAGCGAAAATCTATTCCAAAGGGACCTTCACAAGAATCGCTTTCGTGGAGTTCTCCAACATGAGCTCGCGGGACAAAGCTGTTGAGCTTCTCCGCACCGCGGGCTACACCTCAGGGGACAAGAAGGTCTGGGCCTCCCAGGACCGTTCAGCAACGGACCGTGCTGCCCGGAACTACTGCCTCGGGCTCAAGCGCCTTTTGAAGGACGAGTGGCAGATCGGCTACACTATCTCTGTCAGCGAGGAGGCGCCGTACGTGGTGACCGTGGGAGGCGAGCACGCGCTGACAGCGAAGATTGTCGACCACAGCGTGGCCTATCAATGGCAAGGCGAATGGTCTACTTGGGCGGAGCTCCACAATCACCCGGAGATGAAGGAGTTGGCGAAGAAGGCGGACGACCTTGTGGCTCGGGCTGCCCAGGGCCTGAAGGGGAGGGCAAAAGGAGGGGCCAAGGGGAGCGGCCCACATCATTGACAAACGCATTTGATCAGTGACGTTTCACCCGCAGTCGGCAATACTGCACTTATGAACGATCGTTTAAGAATTCATCCGCAAAGCCTGCACGCACGGAATACCAGTACAAGTATAAGTTCCACAACAAGGAGTAGAAGAGGGGATGTGCTACATGAAGAGGGGGTTCCTGATTTCCGAGGCGGGCGGCTACGTCCATGCACTGATGGTGTCGCCGTGGGCTCTTGGAACGTCGAGGGGCTGACAGAAGCGAAGCTGGAGGAGCTACAAATTCTTATGCGGAGTCGGGCCATCGATGTATTGGCGCTCCAGGAGACGCACAAGAGCGAGTCAACGTATACTGTCACTAACCGGGGTTACCTATTGGTGCTATCGGGGGACCACGAAGACCAAGATACAGCTGGAGTGGGTTTCTTATTTTCCCTACGTATTCATGAGAGTATTATTGGGTTCCGTATGATATCTTCCAGGGTCGCTGTCGCGGAGATCAGGGTTCCAGGAGGTAAAATCCCAATTTTCAGTGTATACGCGCCCCATAGCGGAAAGCCAGTGACAGACAGACGTGATTTTTACAATTCTTTGGACGTGATTGTTCGTAACACGTCCGGCCATGGAGGCAAGTTATTGCTGGGGGACTTCAACGCGAGACTTCACAAACGTTTCCCTTCCGAGGAGGAGCGTCTAGGCCCGTATATTTTCGGCAACCCCGGAGCGGAGTTCAACCCGGAGTCGAACAGGAGCTTCTTGCTGGAATTTTGTGTGTCTCGCGATTTGGTGGTCAGCAACACGTTCTTCGACCACGTGCCGGAAGAGCAAATCACATGCTACAATGTGGGGTCCCGGCCATCAGATCCAGCCACACCGGAGCACTTTGGGCAGATTGACTTCTTCTTGTGCTCGCGCCAACTGCAAGAACACGTTTGCGATGTCTATTCTGTGAGGGGCGCCGCTCTGGCATCCCACCACTTTCTCTTGCAGTGCCACGTACGCCTGAACATCCAGAGAACTGCCCAGCAGCACGTGGCCCGGCTGGATATCTCAGCGCTGTCGCATGGCCCACTTGTGCTGCCATTCCAGCGTGCTTTCGTGGATTACATGGGGGACCGGGACCCATTGGATGGCACATTAGATCAGCTCAACGGTTCCATGGTGGACGCATTCACCGATGCTGCACGGAAATGCTTGCCAGAGGCTGGTGGCTCCAAGAGCAGGCCATGGATCAGCGATGCCACCCTCGAACTGATTGCCTTGCGTGGCGAGGCGCGGCAATGCGGCGACTACGAGGCTGAGAAACGACTGCACGGCAGGATCAAAGCTGCCGTGAAAGCTGACCGTAGCAAATGGCTCGACGAGTTGTTGGCCTCTGGTGACTGGACGGAGATCAGAAAGCTCAGGAAGGGCCCTCGAGTGCAGCAAGGACGGATGCGAGATTCACGCGGACAGAAGTGGACAGCGACAAGAGAGCCGAAACTCTGGCGGAGTATTTCTCCACGGTTCACTGGGCCGTGCGGCCGACGACCGTCGTCGACGACCCTTTCCCCATTGGCCCGGCGCTGCCTGTTGAGTGCGGTCGAATCAGCACGGTGGAGGTGTGCAAGGCAGCCCGCAAGCTCAAGCGGAACAGAGCCCCGGGTGGTGACGACATTCCGGCGGAATTCTGGAAGACGATCTGCGTGCCAGATTCCCCGGCAGTGGAATGGGCTACGGCGTTGTGCAACAGGTGCTTGGCCGAACAGTCCGTCCCCGCAGCGTGGCACGAAGCTTTGGTAGCAGCGATCTTCAAGAAGGGCGACGTTGCGGATTGCGCCAACTACAGACCCATCTCTCTGCTACCGATTGGGTACAAACTCTACGCCATGATTTTGCTTGCTCGGCTGAAGGACGCAGGAGCAGATCGTTGTATCTGGGACACGCAGTACGGCTTCAGGAGCGGCCGGGGTACATCAGACGCCTTGTTTGTCGCCCGGAGGGCGATCGATGCCACATTGGAGTCCCGCTACGACCGGCTGATCTTCCTAGCGCTGGATTGGGCGAAGGCCTTTGACAGTGTGTCGCCAGAGGGTTTATTGCAAACTCTACTCCGCTTCGGCGTGCCAGCACCATTTGCAGAATGTGTACGGTCAATCTACACGGATAGATCGTTCCGGGTACGAGAGGCCGGAGCAGTGTCCGCATCTTGGCCGCAAGAGTACGGTATCTCACAGGGCTGCCCGCTATCGCCGTATTTGTTTTCCATAGTAATGACAGTCTTGATGCGCGACGCCACAGTGGCTTTCACGCGGCAGGGATTTACGCAAGATGAGCAGCTTCTGGTCAGCGAGCTGATCTACGCGGACGACACGCTCGTGGTGGGCACCAACGACGAGTTCGTGGGCGCGCTCATGAAATGCATCCAGGAGGCAGGGCAGCATTACGGATTGATGTTTAACTGGAGCAAGATAGAGGCTCTGCCTGTTAGGTGCCAGACCGCGCTTACAAAACCCGGCGGCGCAGTGGTGCCGTGCAAGGAGAGCATGGTTTATTTGGGCGGCCTCCTATCTGCCAGCGGCGGGAGCGGCCCAGAGCTGAGCAGACGCTTGGGCATGGCAGCGGCAGATTTCAGCACGCTCTGCAAGGTTTGGAAGCACTGCAATATTCCATTGCGAAGGAAGGTGCGGATATTTGAAGCATGCATTGTGTCCAAACTCATGTATTGCTTGCACACCGTGTGGCTCAACAAGGCCGAGACAAACAAGCTGGACGCCTTCCAAGCACGGTGCCTCCGAAGAGTGGCTGGCATAGGGCATTCGTATGTGAGTCACGTCACCAATGAGTCCGTGCGCGCCACATGTGGTTGCGGCAAGCTGAGTTCTTTGCTGGCGTACAGACAGTTGGTCCTGATAGGAAACGTCGCCCGGCAACCAGATGGTAGCGCAGTGAGGCGCTGCGTCTTCACGCCAGGGAGGTGCACATTAGCCCGCCCGCGGGGCCCCCGCAGGCGCGGCCGGCCCAGAAACACTTGGAACCGGTGTGTTTACGACTTGGCATGCCAAGCAGCTGGCGGAAAAGCAACTCTACAACAGGCACTGACTGGGTCTGCGCACGCGTGGCGCAAGGCTGCCTGGCGCTTCTGCTTTGGCGCGCCGGCGCGAGCATAGCCTCACGTTTCACTGCCAATGCACCCTGGACGTGCACGGCTTGCTCTCTCTCTCTCTCTCATCTCTGGGGGGGCTGCGATCTGTGAAACTGTCGCCACTTTCGAGGCCTGCTGGGGGGCCCTGCACAGTGAGGGCGACGGGCGGACCCAAATTAGACCTCGCCATCCCTGGGGGGCTGCGATCTGTGAAACTGTCGCCACTTTCGAGGCCTGCTGGGGGGCCCTGCACAGTGAGGGCGACGGGCGGACCCAAATTAGACCTCGCCATCCCTGGGGGGCTGCGATCTGTGAAACTGTCGCCACTTTCGAGGCCTGCTGGGGGGCCCAGCACAGTGAGGCGACGCGCAGACCCAAATTAGACCTCGCCATCCCTGGGGGGCTGCGATCTGTGAAACTGTCGCCACTTTCGAGGCCTGCTGGGGGGCCCAGCACAGTGACGGCCACGCGCGGATTCAAATTAGACCTCGCCATCCCTGGGGGGCTGCGATCTGTGAAACTGTCGCCACTTTCGAGGCCTGCTGGGGGGCCCAGCACAGTGACGCCACGCGCGGACCCAAATTAGACCTCGCCATCCCTGGGGGGCTGCGATCTGAGATCCCCGCTTTCGAAGTGGCTAGGGTTGCTCAGGGATTGCAACTAATCAGCTTTATCTAGTCCTTGTCCTGAAGCCAGTTTCCTGCGAGTCTTCCGAATTCCGTCTGCAGACATATGTAACCCTCGCTCCGTCATCGCCCCCCTTCTAAAGTGTCCTAAACTATGTGCGCCCCGCGTTTGCGCAGGGGTTGGGTACGTCGCCAGGGTAATTATATATATATATCTATATATAGAGAGAGAGATTCCTCTTCCTATATTTCCCTACCTAGGCTCTGCCTAGAAGGGTTCTTACTCGCTTGGCTTAAAGGGGCCAGGCAGTGCAAACCGCCCTGGGCGGTTCCCCCAGTCTCCTGGGAGCCACGCAAAAGAACTCCCCAGTGCCCCGCCCTCATCTCCGTGCCTGCTTGCTATTGCTGCTGTCTCGGCGACTTGCTGCCTGCTTCTGCTGCTGCTTCACTTACGGCGTGGCGTCGGCGGTTCTGGCGCTACTACTACTACTACTACTACTACTACTACTACTACTACTACTACTACTACTACTACTACTACTACTACTACTACTACTACTACTACTACTACTACTACTACTACTACTACTACTACTACTACTACTACTACTACTACTACTACTACTACTACTACTACTACTACTACTACTACTACTACTACTACTACTACTACTACTACTACTACTACTACTACTACTACTACTACTACGCTACTACTGCTACCGCTACTGCTACCGCTACTGTTACAACTACGACGATGAGGAGAAGGAGGAGGACGGCGTTTACCGCTCCTACTAATGTTGCTTTCCTAGAGGCTCCAACTCCTAGGTAGGGTCGCAATGGGATAATTTTACAAGTCCGGGCGGGGGGAAAACCCCACCCCCCCCACCCCCAAAACCGGACTCCCGGGATCTGAGGCTTTGGGACCCTCCGGACGGGCCTCGAAGCGGCCCCCTGGGCCTCGTAGGGCGTTTTGCCAAGCCTTCCCAGCACACCTAGGGCGATCAAGGAGGTCATCGGTGACGTCCCAGAGACCCCCAAGACAGCACAGGAGCGCTCCAAGAGTGACCGACGTGACCTCAAGATGGCCCTAGAGGCCTCCAGGACGGCCCCAAACAGGCCTCCAACTGCACTCCCAAGAAGTCCCCAAGAGGGGCAAACATCGTTGATTTTCTATCGGTTTTTGGTGAATTTTGCGGTTCTCCTCTTTTCGGCTTCCCGACGCTCCAAGACGGCGGTCTTCTAGGCGTCCGAAGCCGCCTGGGAGGCTCCCAAATCGCCCCACAACCATCCGAAAGGGCTTCCAGGCAGTCCAAGAGAGCCCCAAAACGGCACAACACGGGTCCCAGATGGTCCTCAGAGAGCCCCCTGGCGGCCCAAGATGGCCCCAAGACATCCCCCGAATCGTGACCCGGTCGTTCACGGAGACCGCGGTTGGAGGCAGGGTGGCCCGAGGAAGCCCCCAGAGGCCCCCAGAATACGCCCAGGAGACCTCCAGAAGGCCTTAAGAAAGCCTGAAACAACTTTTGTGAGGCCCCCAGAGGCTCTCCAAGGAGGAGCCTCCGCAAAAAAGAGCTGAGGAGGATGGGGAGAATGCGCAGGGCATGGCGAAACTGAGGAAAAAACATGGAGGAAAGATAACGAACAACATTATCATAGCGGCGATGCCGGAAAAGGCAACAAGGAGATATCGCTAAATTGTCGGCTTGACCTTCCTGCTTTTCCGCCTGCATACCAAACTTCAAGAACCAAAGTGCATGGCGCGAAGCGCCACTGCAATCTTATATATATATATATATATATATATATATATATATATATACATACAAACATACAGAGAGAGCCGCCACGGTGCCTCTGGACACGAAGTTGGCGTGTCCTCAGGTCCTTTGCGTCATACTCTTTCTCGAAACATCAATCCTCACTCCTGAGGAGTCTCGTAGGGGCCCGGCCGGAGCCCAAATTGCCAAATTTGGCAGGGCTTCTCGCGTCTTGTCTCGGTTTATCGCGTGACTTATTCGGAGCCACAAGGGCCCCAAGACGGACCAAGATGGCCCCAAGAGGCCCCCAAGGCGGTCCAAGAGGGCTCCGAGACGCCTAACGATCGCTCCACGACGCCCAAGATGGCTCCAAGATGGTCCAATAGGCATCCGAAACGCCCCCAGGGCCTTTCCAAGAGGGCTGGGAAAGGCCAACATCATTGATTTCCCGAAGCGTTTATCAATGTTTTTGGGGAACTCGACTTTTCGAGCTCCCGACAATCCAAGACGACCCAAAGGACCCCCAAGACAGCCCCAAGACGGCCCAAGAGGTCCCCAGGAGGGCCCCCACACTGCCCAAGAGGGCTGCAAAACGGTCCCAGAGCGCCCAAGAGAGCCCAAAGACAGCCGCCCCGAGAAGGGTCCAAGAGGGGGAACACGAACTGGAAATCCGTGTCTTCCGCCCCATCCCAAGGGGCCCTCTGGAGGCCCCGAGCAAGCGCCAGAAGACCCCCAAGAGGCCCGAAGAGACCCGCAAGAGGCACCGAAGACGCGCCAACAAGTCCTATCGCTCTGTCTGTCTGTCTGTCTGTCTGTGTGTCTATTTGTCTGTCTGTCTGTCTCTCTGTCTCTCTGTCTCTCTGTCTCTGTCTCTGTCTCAGTCTCTCTCTCTCTCTCTCTCTCCCTCTCTCTATATGTAGATATACACTGTCTATATATACACACAACCGCCACCGTGCACATGAGGCAAGAACTGGAATGCCCTCAAATCCTCTGCCTAATTCCTGCAGCCTCAGTTCCCAATCCGGAGGATGCTTGCGGGGGCCCAGACCCCGAACTCACCACTCTGTTGGGGCGCGCCGCGTAGCCCCTTGGCTCCGGGAAGTGTTCTCGCATGCGTGGAGGATACATGAGGATACATCCGTGCGCACCAGGGTGCGTTTGTATTATCACGGGAGTGAGGCCGAGTGCCTTCTAACCCTCCTGCTGAGAGGCGCGGGCAGGCACAACTGCAGGCGCGGCGGCGGCAGAGCACTCCTCCACGGCCATGCCGTGGGTGGCCGCCTGCACGGATTGGATCAGTCCGTCGCGCCCAGCGTGGGCGCGGGTAAACAGTCCGCCGTCAATCTTGGCGAGGTTCTCTCCCCCGTTCCTAGTGATGCCCATGCAGGGCGCGGCAAGATGGCGTGGGTCCTGCGTGGCCGTCTTGCCGCATCCACGACAAAAGTACAGACGGCACTTCTGCATGTAGTGTAGCTTATGGGAGGCGTGGAGCTCACGCCCGCAGATGGTAGCGGCGCCCTGTACTGGCACCGCGAGCTCACTGGCCGCTGGCTGCACCGGCTTGTGGTGGCAGGGCGTCGTGCATGCCTGTCCTACTTTGCACAGGTCAGTAGTGAGCCCACACTGTGTGCACCTGTACTTGGCAGCACGGAGCCCGAAGGAATGCTGGCTGGCCTGCATGGCCAGCTGAAGCTTGGTGAGACGTGGGCCTTTGGCCTGCGAGGGTCGCTCCGCGACCCATGGATCAACTGCAAGCGTGTCTGCAAGCGCCCTGCGCGCCCCCCCTGCGGATGAGGGCACGCCGAGTGTCACGCAGGTCGGTGGGGGGCGCTTGGCCCGCGAGGGCTGCCTCGTATGAGACCTGGGCGGCTACGCCTGTCCAAGCGTTAGCCGCTGCGTTGCCTGCCATGTGGATGTAGCGGACGGGGTCGGAAGCCAGGCCAGGTGCACCCTCGCTGTGTGAAGGCAACCAGGTGACCTCTAGCTTACTGCAGCCACGGGCTCGCATTGCTTTGGCAATGCGTGCCCACAAATCAATGCTTGCGCCTCCGCTGGGGCGCAGGTGGCGGTTCGTTCTCCACGTGTCGTAGAGCGGCATGCGATGAGTCATGCAGCAAAGATCGCCTGGCCAGCTGTCCAGAGCGAGCGCAATAACCAACAGCTCGGCTCACCCACCGTCTGGAAGGGGCCCTCTAGGCCCGACACTGTTCCTCCCCAGGGGGCCCACTCCCCGGAGAGGCACCTCATCGCGATGCAGGCGGCCCCCGCCCTACGGCGACGGGGTTCGTCACTGAACTTGCCGCCCGAGCCGTCGCCGAAGAGGGTGCAGGTTCCGTCGCCGTTGGCGCAGTCCTCCCAGTCCCGCCCAACCCAGCTCCATCCGCCATCCCCACCCAGTGACGAGAAAACAGGGTGCGTGTCAGCGCGCGCAGGCAGGCCGCGGAGCCAGTCGGCTGGAAAAGCCTCCGCACCAGCAAGGGCTGAGGGAAGGGGGGCGTCAGAATCGGTGTAATCCTCGTGGTTAGGGTTGCGCGGGCCGTCTCGTCGGAGGTCCCGCGGCGCGGGCATGTCTCGCATGCCTGGTGCCCCGTTTCCACGAGGCGCTCCCTGGGCCATTGCGCCCCCGCGACCACGCAGAGGTTGGGGGCCCACTGGTCGTGCTGGCCCTTCTTGGTGAACTTCTCCATCTCGTGCGTGGTTGTGTGGACGTCTGGGCCTCCGCGCTGTAGTCCTTCTCCGTGTGGGTGCTTGGCGGCGTCCTTCCACAGGCTGTCTCGATGGAGAGGCAGAACTCATGGGCGAACTCCGCAGGGTCCACGTCGTTCCTCTTGTCCTCCCAGTCTGGTTGGCTGCTGTGTGGGCGGAGCCATTATTGTACTTCGGTCTCTCCTTTACCTGGTGGGCGATGCCATTCGTATGGCGTAGGGCACTACCATCCCGCATATGAGAGGATGGCCTGGATGGCGGTGATGGGCCCCTTCGCCTTCCTCCACTTCTTGTTGCCGCGGCTGATCGTCTTGCCGTAGAGGAGCTTCCACGCCTGCGTGACCCGCAGGTGGTGTTCTGGGTGGTTGAGCCAGAAGTAGAACCACTCGGTAATCGACTGGCGCCTCAACTCGATGGCGGGGCCCTTCTGCTCCAGGATTGCGGCCAGCGCGGTGCGGTGGGGATGCGCCGCCCTGGGGCTCTCCCAGCCGAGGCCTGGATGGCCTGCCGCCGCTGCTCGAGGATGGCTGCTGGGGACAGGCCCATGATCTGGTGGCCGTGCGTGCCCTGGGGCCTCGACCCCGTCGTCCACAAACCTTTCGCGATCTTGGCGAGGGAGGCGTGCTTCCTGATCTTCGTGATGATGCGGTCGGTGCGGCGCTTCGCCGTCTTGGCCCGCTTGACCGCCTTGGCTGCGACCCTCCGCTAGGGGCCGCGCGCGTCGATGCCGAGGTCGACGGACGTGTTGGCCACTTTGATGGAGTAGCCCTTCTTCTTGGGGCCGACGTGGGCCGCGAGGGCGATTGACTGGGCGGAGGCGACTACCGTCGTCTGGGGAGACACTCGGAGGCCCGCTTCCGTCATGCCAGTGCAGAGGTCCGTCGCCACACCAATGAGGTCTCCATTGACCTGCTTCGTCTGGCCCTCCGTCCTGGCCACCGTGTCGTCTACGAAGGTCCACGAGCCAGCGTAGGTGTAGTTGTGGTGGGCCCTCTGGAGGACCGGCCCGGGGTAGACCTTCGCTAGCCTGCCGCCGTTGCAGCTGCCCGCGACGATGGGCCGCTGCGAGTCGATGACGTCGCTCACCCAGCCGTGCGTGCGCAGGTGCCTGGGGGCCAGGTAGAGCTGCACCTCCAGCGTCGCGACTATCGGTGGGCACTTGACGCCGATTGTGGCGCCGAAAAGGAGCGCGTAGGAGACCGAGTCGTAGAACGTCTCGACGTCCATGAGGATCGTGGCGAAGGCTGCGCCGGACGCCTCTGCCGTCTCGTCGAGGAGGGCCCTGGCCAGCGCGGCCCTGAGCCCGCTGGAGCCCTTGATGGCGGTGTCACAGAACTCCGCCAGCTCCATGGACCGCTCGTCGGTGATGGCGGATCGTATCTTGGCCCATGTCTTGGGGATCAGATGCCCAGGATTCTTTCCCTGCCGGCAGGCTTGGGAGCCACCTCTCCGACTGTGGCGCATAGCTGCTGCGGCCGCAGGCCGCTCTGCTCCGCCGCGTTGTAAATGTTGGAAAGCTCCTGGATGCCCCGTTGGGGGAGTCTCTGGATGTCGATGGGGCCAGTGTTGTCGACCCCTCTCGACTTCATGGGGTTAGCGACGCCGATGACAGCCTGGATGTGCTGCGGCTCGATGATAGGGAGGGGGTCCTCCTTCGCGAGCATGATGGCCCTCTCGTGCGCGTCGATGATCTGCTCCTCGTTGTAGCGATCCGACTTCCAGATGTCGCGCCACGTGTCCGCGGCCTTGCTCATGACCAGGTAAGGGTCGCCGACAGTGGTGCGGGCCATCTTGTCGTCCAAGCGGTGCATCTTGGGGTCCGCGACGGTTCGGTGGAGCTTGCTAGGGGGGTCCTTCCAGGCAAGCTTCGCCCACTCGGGGTATCTCTTCCGAGCTCTGCCCGCTGCCCTGGCCATGGCCGTGTGCGTCCACACTGCGGCGGTGGCGCAGAGGTATTGGAGGTCGCCCTCGTCGCAGAACTCGAGGGTGGAGATATGGGTCTTCCACTCGTCGATCTCCTTCGGGTCCGTCTTGGTGCCGGAGTGGTTCCTCTGGGCCTCTGGGTTGTCCAGGTCGTCGAGCTTGCTGAGGATGGTCCCGTGGATCTGCTGGCGTGCCTTGGGGTCTTTCGCATTCTTGACCAATGCTGTGTACCTCAAGATGAGCGTGCTGAAGTGTTGCCGCCGCGTAGCCTCGGGATCCCTGAGGTGCGTTCTCCCGGGTGGTGCCTTCGCTGCCCGCTAGGTGGTTCTGCGGCCCTCAGCTCTGCCTTGATACCTGGCCCTCTCGTCGGCTGGGGCGTGGTGTGTCTCCAGGGGGGCAATCTCTATGGTCGCGACCCGCTGGGCGTACGCGGAGTTCATCCGCGCTGCAGCCTTCTGCTTGTGGCTGTGGAATATGTGGTCCCTGCCCTCCTTGGTGCCGACGCGGGTGCCCTGGGACCTCGGGTAGTTCCGCGCCTCGGCGGCAGCCTCGCCCCAGTCGGCCTCTGGGGCGATGAACGGCGCGGGGTCTTCCTTGGCCGCGCCCGCACTATTGGAGTGGAGGGCGTCGAACTCGCCGCGCAGGTGCTTGGGCAACCTTCCCCCCCTGTGTCTCAACGCCTCCGCTCGAGCCTTGGCATGGGCCTTTTTCTGCCGGGGTCCGCAACCTTCTTGGGTCTGGCTCGGGCGGGGAGGGCTTTGGGAACCCTGATCGCTTTGTGCGCCCGCGGCTCGGCGCGGCCCGCCGTGACCTGGATGCCCCAGTGGGTATTCCAGGGCACGTCGCGCATCGCTTTGATGTCCAGGTGCGTGGCGAAGTCCGCGCGCACGATCGCATAGTCGTGCGCGGAGCCCTTGCCCTTGTCGCACGTGGCCTTGCACTCTGGGTTGGTGAGGGCGGTGCCGTTCCGTTTGGTGGGCCACAGTCTGTCGTCCCACCAGTTCGGTTCGTAGGTCCAGTCGGCGAGGATGACCCACGGGTCGGTGAGCATGTTCATGAATGTGGAGATGGAGACCATGATGCCCCTGTTCGCGCCTCGATCGCGGAGCCCAGGCCGGAGGTAGGCCGCAACGACTACGATGTTGCCGCTCTTGGTGTGGAGGGTCGTCCGCGAGAAGCCCGCGAACTCCTGCTTGTTGTGCGCCTTGGGGTCGTGCTCCCTGTGCCCCTCAAAGGTTGTGGCTGCAATGTCGCCCTGTGTGAGAATCCACTCGCCACCGTGGGTTTCCTTGCCGGATTTGTAGGTCGGTAGCGCTGGCGTAGCGGCCAGCTTCCAGTCGTCCATGGCGAGCTTCCCGATTTGGTCATGGATGCCGTTCGCGTCCACGTGGGTCTCGGCCAGGGCGATGAGGGGGTACTTGTGCCCGATGGTGCGGCAGAAGTTGGCGGCCTGTGGCTCCCACTCGGTAATGTTGCCGAATAGGTTCTGGGCCTTCATCTCCTCCTTGTCGTTGCTCCGAAGGGGGTGGTGGTGCTGCCGCCGCTGGTGCGGGCTGGGCACGTCCTTTGTCCTTCCCCTTGGTGGCCCGGGCCATTTGCTTGGCCCTCTCGGCGGTCGCGATGAGGTTGGCGGCTGTCTTTCGATCTTCTTCGGGGGGTTCGGGGTTGGCTGGGGCGTGATGTGCATCAGGCTGTTGTGGCGCATCAGGTGCGGCGGGCGATGCTGGCGACTGGCCGACGGTAGCTTGTCCATCGTGCTCGGCAGGAGGCTGGTGAGTGTCTTGTGCCCCTGCAGGTGGGGCGTCCATGAAGCTGGCTGAGTGTCGGTCGCCTCCATGCTCGCCGATTTGCGCTTGGCGGGGTTAGCTCGACTCCTTGTCTTGTCGTAGAAGCCCTCGGATGTGTTCCTGTCCATCGTTGAGGGCTTGAACTCGCTGGTCGAGCTCCGCCTTCCACTTCTCCATCTGGTTCTGGGTGGCGTCGTCGTAGACGCTGAGGTCGTCCCACATCGTGCTGTCGATCTTGAAGGTGCCCTGGGGGGCGATGGCGGTGGCCCCTCGTGCGACAACTCCTGCGAGTTTGGCGCTGTGTTCTGCCTGAGCCTTGGCGCAGGCGCTCTGAGCTTGGACGAGGTCGAATGCGGCTTGCTTCTGCCTGGCCATGGCATCGTCGTACCATTGCTTAGCCTCTTCGGCGTCGTCGCCCGCCTGCTCGAACTTCTTCTCCTTGCCGGTGAGGACGGAGAGCGCTGACTGGAGTGCCTGCTCGGCTGAGCGGGCTGGCGGCTGCTTCTCTGGCTGGTGGAGGGCGTCTTTGATGTTGCCGACGAGTTCGGCGTGCTTCGCGCCATTGAGGAGGGACTTGGTCGCCTCGAAGATAGTGGTGTCCTTGCTGGGGACGGCGGGCGGCCGTGTGTCCTTCCGCGGCGGCGGCTTACCATTTAATGCCCAAGCTCCTGTCGGTTGACGGAGCTCCGATGGTGATGGGGCCAATGCCTTGCCACAGTTGAAGCACTCGGACTTCCCCTTCCATGTCCATCTGTAGTGGCATGTCTTGCAGATGGTGTACTGGTAGTGGTACTGGTACTGGTGATGCACACGCCCAGGTGCACCTCGCGAGCCCTCTGCGCGTCCTCGCGGTCTGTAGCTGCCGTCGTTGGCGGCAGCAACACCTCCATTCGCTGCTGCGGCTCCGCCACGGGTGGCGGCCATCGCTGGGCAGCGTCGTGGGGTGCCCTCGCAAAGGCCGCACAAGAGGGATATGGACTGGGCGGCAGCTCGCCCGTGAGTGTGCGTGCAGATATGAAGATCGCTGAAAACTGTGGGAGCCTACCCCAGGCAGGCAGTGGAAATAATACCATTTTGGCCTTGAACCAATATGGCTACGGACTCGCATGCGTGGAGGAGGATAAGGAAGATGAGGAGGATAAGGAAGAGGAGGAGGAGGAGGAGGAGGAGGAGGAGGAGGCGGAGAAGGAGGAGGAGGAGGAGGAGGAGGAGGAGGAGGAGGAGGAGGAGGATTTTCGACCCCAGGAAGGCACCAGAGGGCCCCAGGAAAACGCCCAGGAGGCCCAAGAGAGGGACCCGAATCGCCTCACGGTGGCCTCAGACGGCCGCTCTTAGCGCGCCCATCGCGCGCTCCTCGCGCGCGCCGCCCGAGGAGAGCCCGCGGCGGCCCGACCTTGAGCGTGTTGCGAATGGAGTTCGACCACTGCCGCCGCACGTCTGCTGCGGGGCCCTGGCTGCGCGGCGGCTGGTAGTCCTCCGGGGTCGGGGAGGGATCGACGACGACTACGATAACGAACGCGAGGAGGAGGAGGAGAAGGCGGAGGCGGAGGAGGAGGAGGAGGAGGAGGAGGAGGAGGAGGAGGAGGAGGGGCAACATCGGTCCGCATCGAATCGGGGACTCGGGCCGCCTCGGACCGTGCGTCGAGTGGGGCAGCATCGGCACGGGGTCGACATCGCCTCGGAGCAGCTGCGCCAGGATGCACGGCAGCTCCATGCGCGCGCCGCGCCGCAACTGATCGCCCGAAGATCGGAATCGAATCGGATCGGGCCTGCCGAAACCGACATGGAATCGGATCGATCGGATCGAAATGGACCCCTAGGGGTAGTGTTGCTGCTGCCTGCTGCCTGCTGCCTGCTGCTGCTGCTGCTGCTGCTGCTGCTGCTGCTGCTCGGGGTCCCGCCTGCTCGACGCGCTCACTGTGGGCGAGACTGTGCTTGCTGTTCGCGCTCGTGCTCGGTACTGGCCGCTGCCGCGCGCTGCCGCGTGCTGCTGGACAGTGCGGCGGCCCTGGGTGGAGGAACGGCAAGCGATCGTGGGAGCCCACCTTGGACCCCCCCCGGCGCACTCTTGTGAAACCGGAAATGCAATACAAACAACGACGATGGAAGCCAACACTTCAAAAGGTAAGCAACACTTCAAGATAGCAACACATCGATCGAACCAGTCATCACCCCACCCATATTCTTCCTCAATCTAACAGCGGGTAACTGCGAAGTACTGAACCGCAATGAATTTCCCACCAAACAGCTAAAAATCCGTATGGAGCAAACGGTTTCACTTGACAACGCGTAGCTTTAAAAACGGTTTTCGTAAATTCGCCGACCCGTCGGCGTGTGGGAGACGCTGTCCCCGTCGTCGTCGTCGTCGTCGTCGCTGTTGTCGTCGTTGTCACCGTCGTCGTCGTCGTCGTCGTCGTCGTCGTCGTCGTCGTCGTGTCGTCGTCGTCGTCAGTCCCACAGTAATTGAGGAACAAGGGAAAGAAACGTCTCAATTCAATCGGTTCCCTTCCCTTTACCCCTTCCCTGCCAGGGGGAAGGTCCTGGGGGGGGGGTGCCCGGGTCAGAATATCGCCCCCCCCCCCGGGGGTCCCGGCGGGTCCCGGGGAGGGTCGCCAGCGGGAGTCCCAAGGGACATCCCGCCTTCAATAGGTCGGCGGCACCTGCCGTGAAGCCGTCGCAATCAGAAGTCCTCCTGGCGAAGGGCCGAAGCATGTGCAGATGTGGCGGCCGCGTTGTGGGCACCGCTTTCGCTGGAGCTCCCAGTGGGGCCACGGAACGTGTGAGGCGCATGCCCAAATCGGCAGGGAACCGCATGTGAACCGTGCCACTGGGGCCTTCGGTGGAGCTCCCTACGGGGCCACGAAGCGTCTGCAGGGTGCACCGAAATGGGCGCGGAACCTCCTGTGGACTTTGCCATTGGGGCCTTCGGTGGAGCTCCCAATGGGGCCACGAAACGTGTCAGGGGTGTGCCCACATGGGCGGGGAACCTCCTGTGGACTTTGCCACTGGGGCCTTCGGCGGAGCTCCTTATGGGTAGTGGAACCTTCGGTGGATCTCCCTATGCGGCCGCGAAGCGCGTGAGGGGTGTGCCGAAATGGGCGGGGAACCGCATGTGGTCTTTGCCACTGGGGCCTTCAATGGAGCCTCCAATGAGACCGCGCAACGCGTGAGGGGTGTGCCAAAATGGGCGGGGAACCGCATGTGGACTTTGCCACTGGGGCCTTCGGCGGAGCTCGCAGTGGGGCCACGAAACGTGCGAGAGGCGTGCTGAAACGGGCGGGGAACCGCATGTGGACTTTGCCACTGGTGCCTTCGGTGAAGCTCCCTATGGGGCCGCAAAACGCGTGAGGGGTGTGCCTCAACGGAACATGCGGAGGGCAGAGGCAGGGACGGGATGAGGTGCAGGGCTGCAAAACGGCGGGGGCCGAGTCCCGCACCATGCCCCGAGAAAGAGAGGGAGGACGGGAACTGCGGTGACAGAAGAGGCCCAGACCAGGGCCTGCCCCAGAGCAGCGGGAAGTGCAGGGCGCAGGACGGAGGCCGAGGAGGAGGAGGAGGACGAGGAGGAGGAGGAGGAGGACGAGGAGGAGGAGGAGGACGAGGAGGAGGAGGAGGAGGAGGACGAGGAGGAGGAGGAGGAGGCGAAGGAGGGAGGAGGAGGAGGAGGAGGAGGAGGAGGAGGAGGAGGAGGAGGAGGAGGAGGAGGAGGAGGAGGAGGAGGAGGAGGAGGAGGAGGAGGAGGAGGAGGAGGAGGAGGAGGAGGAGGAGGAGGAGGAGGAGGAGGAGGAGGAGGAGGAGTAGGAGGAAACCGCAGCGCGGGCGCCGACAACTGCCAGCCTGGCGCAAGAACGGGTGGCCAGGCCCAAGATGTGCCGCGGCGCGGGTGCGGCGGCCGTCAAAGGCGGCGCGAGTCCCCTGGAGCCCTCAGCGCACGTTGACGTTGAGCCGGACCGCAGGCTGCGCCGCGAGCAGTGGCGGTACAGGGTGCTCGCGGTACACGTCCGCCATGGACGCGTCGTTGATGATGCCGACGTTCACGCTAAGGGGATTCTCGGGAGGCCCCGCTGGCCCAGCGGAATAGATCTGGAGGTTCCCGAGGCCCTCTGGCCGCACCAGCACCCGCAGTGCTGGGTCGACTGAGAGCGAGACGCCGTGGGCCCGCTCGTTCAGCACGCTCTTCTCCTGGCTCAGCTGCCAGGCCCTGGCCAAATATTGGCCGCCGGCGGTCTCCTCGACGCGGAACTGCAGCACCCCGAGGCGCCCCTCGGCGGCCGCGTCCTCAGAGGCCGCCTGTTCCGCAGCCCAAGGCGGCGTCAACTCCTGCGCCTTGGCCTTGTAGGCCGCCACTGCCTTCTGCAACATGTCGATCTTCTCCTGCACGCGGAGCCGCCCGCCACGCCTGCGCATCCCCGCCAGCAGCCGCTCCTCCAGCGCCACGGCCTCCTCCTTCTCCGCGATGGCTCGCTGGAGCCGATATACCTCCCAAATGACCTTCCTCATGCCCTCGGCAAGCGTTCCTCGTTGGCGGCTGCAGCCTCCCGACGCGGCCACGGAGTCGAACGCGGCGAGGGCCCTCCGCTCGGCCGCCTCGGACTCCCGGCCGAAGTTCTTCACCAGCCGCGCACTGCTCGTGCTCGCCGCCCATCTGGCGTGCTCGTCGCGGAAGGCCGCGAACCCGTCGCCCAGCGCCGCATCGCAGCCGTCCGCCGCCCGCGGGCCGGACTCCTGCCTCACCAACTCCGGCGCCAACGCCTCCCGCGGCACCTGCGCCGCGCCCGGGGCGCGCGGGCCCCAGAGGGCCCACAGCGCCGCGCTGGCGCACGCCAGGGCGGCGCCGCCGGCCGCGGCGCGGGAGGGCCTGTGGCCCGCACCCCTGGCCGGGCGGGGCGCCATGGCTGCAGCCGGGTTCCACCAGCTGGGCGCTCGACGCGGGGGGGAGCTGCGGGCTCGCGCCGCAGGGGGGGCTGAGCCAGAATGGCCACGGAGCAGGGGCGGGATGAGGGAGGAGGGCGAGGAGGGGGGGGAGGGACGCAGGGCGCTGTCACTTCAACGCGAAGACCCAACTCAGCACCAGATGGCTGGAACACACATGTATTTTGCGCTTCCGCCGCGGGGACCATACGAGAGCCATTGTGGAGCTCTCTTGAAACGTCTTGGGGCCATGTTGGGCCTTCTCGGGCTCTCGTAAAGCCTGTCTAATAATCATGGGGTTCACGTGGGCCTCGCGGGGCCTTTCCGGGAGGTCTGGGGGCCGTTTGGAAGAGTCTTGGGGCCATCTTTGATCAGAGTGGTGCACTCTTGGAGCCGAGTTTGGGCCACATTGGATGATGTTGGAGGCCAGCCTGGGCCATCTTGGGCTCCAACCATCGTGATACCATGCGGAACGCCGAATTATCCCAGTGCGACCCTACCTAGGAGTTGGAGCATTTAGGAAAGCATCATCTACATCTACACCGACAGCTACATTTACATCTACACCTGCATCTGCTACGCTATGCTATGCTATGATTTGCTATGCTGCGCTATGCTATGCTATGCTATGCTATGCTAGGGTACGCTCAGCTGCGTTGTGTTATGCTAGGCTATGATATGCTATGCTATGCTGCGCTATGCTATGCTATGCTATGCTGCGCTATGCTATGCTATGCTAGACTATGCTATGATATGATACGCTGCGCTATGCTATGCTATGTTATACGATGCTATGCTATGCTGCGCTATGCTATGCAATGCCATGCTATGCTGTGCTGTGCTATGCTATGCTATGCTATGCTGCGCTGTGCTATGCTACGCAATGCTATGCTATGCTATGCTGAGCTATGCTATGCTATGCTATGCTGCGCTATGCTATGCTAGGCTATGCTGTGCTAATGCTGCGCTGCGCTATGCTGCGCTACGCTGAGCTCAGCTCAGGTAAGCTAAGCTATGCTAAACTAAGCTGAGCTAAGCTAAGCTAGACTAGGTTAGGCTAAGCTAAGCTAAGCTCAGCCAAGCTAAGCTAAGCTAAGCTAAGATTATCTAATATAAGAAAAGCTAAGCTAAGCTAAGCTAAGCTAGGCAAAGCTAAGCTAAGCTAAGATGATATACGCTAAGATAAGCTAAGCTTAGCTGAGCTAAGCTGGGTGAACCCAGGGGGCGCAACTGGGGGAACCGCGGGGCGGATACTGGGGGAACCGCCCGGGGCGGGTTGCACTGCCTGGCCCTTTAAGCACACCGAGTAAGAACCCTTCTAGGCAGAGCCTAGGTAGGGAATTCACTACCCTGCACTGCGCTTGACCACTCCACTGCTCGCGCAAACATCCCACCCACCCACCCGCAACTTGGTTCGCAAAATCTCTTAAGACCGTGACGGTGGGTACCAAATGGCACTTGCCAACGACAGCGACGCCGACAACGACAGCGACAACGACGACGACGACGCCGCCGACAACGACTACGACGACACCGACGACGTCTCCAACGACTTCGACGACGCCGACAACGACGACGACGACGACGACGACGACACCGACGCCGACGACGCCGACCCGACGACGACGACGACGATGACGACGCCGACGACGATGACGACGCCGACGACGACGACGACAACGACGACGCCGACGACGACGACGACGTCAACGACGCCGACGCCGACGACGACGACGACGACGGTGGCGACGACGACGACGCCGACGACGACGACGACGACGCGACGCCGACGCCGACGACGACGACGAAGACGACGACGACGTCGCCAACGAAGACGACGACGAGGGAGGAGGGAGGACGACGACGGCGACAACGACGACAACGACGACAACGACGAGGGAGGAGGGAGGACGGCGACGACGCGAACGACGAAAAAGGAGGAAGGACGGCGACGCCGACGACGACAACGACGAGGGAGGAGGGAAGACGACGACGACAACGACGACGACGACGACGGCGACGAAATAGGAGGGACGACGACGAGACGCCGACGACGGACGACGACGACGACGAGGGAGGAGGAGGAAGGACGACCACGGCGACAACGACGATGGAAACGACCACGACGCCAAAGAGGACGACGACGACGAACACGAGGAAAGACAGAAGACGACGTAGGCGACGACGATGACGACAACGACGCGGGAGGAGGGAGGACGGCGACGACGACGACGACGCAAGAGCGCGCGCGCACGCTTTTGTTGAAGATCCGTGTTGCGAAACCTTGTTTTTTTGTAGGTTTTTTGGACGCGCGATTTCGAAATCCTTCCGAAACCGATGGGTTTTGAAGGATTTCGGCGTACGCGCGCGACGACGCGCGCGACTGCACTTCGTCCCATTTTTTGCAGAGGATTCTCGCGACGGCACACGCGCAAGGGCGTTCGACAGATTTCGACATGCGCGCGCGAAGCCCGTTTGGTAACATTTTGTGAGAATCTTGAAAAACCTATGGTTTTCTTAAGATTTCGCAAGAGCTTGCGCGGAAGCTTTTTTAGCAAATCAGTGTTGCGAAACCATGTGTTTTTGTATGTTCTTTGGAAACTCGATTGCGAAATCCTTCCTTCACCGAAGGTTTTTGAAGGATTTCGGCATGCGCGCGCGACGACGCGCGCGTGTGCACTTCGTTTCATTTTTTGCATTGGATTCGTGAAAAAGTGTTATGTTAGAACAAAAAATGTCACCGCATAGTGTTTTTTTTACAAGGGACCCTCAGAGGGGGGAATCCGGCCTGCCTGGGATGGTCTGATGTCATATTTAGGATGGACGAGTGTGCAGAATATATATATATATATATATATATATATATATATATATGAAACTATACTATCCCAGGGGGAAGCGTTAAGTCAAGGGGGGGGGGGGGGGTAGAGTCTATTCTCTTTTTAGCAAGGATAATAAAGAACGAAGGGGCTTTTCTGGACCCGGCGAAGCTCGGCCACTAAGAAGAAGTTCCACAACTTGAAGCTCGGAGGCGGCCCGAAAACCTGAACCCCTTCTGAGGCCAAACTGGTCCTTGTTTCAGCATCT
Organism: Prorocentrum cordatum; assembly: GCA_963575745.1. Taxonomy (NCBI): domain Eukaryota; class Dinophyceae; order Prorocentrales; family Prorocentraceae; genus Prorocentrum; species Prorocentrum cordatum. Next base: position 785,812 of record CAUYUJ010018604.1, read on the forward strand.
TGACTGTATCGAGAAGGCGTCTGGGGCCCTCTTGGCCCTGAGCACCTCTTTTAAACCTCAACCTCTGGGGGCCTCTCTTGGAGCCCAAATTTGTCCAAGAAAGAACAAGCGCCCATGAACGTGCGAAAACAGAGCGAATTCGCGGGCCCAACGGGCCAAATACGTGCTAAATCCGCGCGCCCGGCGGCCCCCCCAGACCCCCGACGTCGTGATTTTTTTCATGACGCGACCTATAGAAATCTGGACCCGTTCCCTGGGATCGGCTTCTCATCCTGAGTCGTTTTCTGACCGTCCCGCGGCCTGGAAAAGGGCCCCGAGAGGATGAAAACGGTGAAACACCTCCAGTCGTTATATTTGTCACCAGTCGAGGGGGTCAGGGCTTGCGTAGTTCGTCTATTTGCCTTTCCTTGGGGATGTCCCGAGCACTGACTGTGAACGGAGGTAGGCAACCGAAGGGCCGAGTCGTCCGTCCACTGAAGGTCCGTAGGCATAGGAAGGATGACAGCGATGTAGGGTCTTAACCCTCACCATTGTCCAGTCACGTCTAACTGAGCGCCTCGGAGTATATGGGGTCAGAGGATCGCGCCGCATTGTCGATGTCGACGATGCATCGGCGACGTCGGCGTGGAGCAAATCGGGCTCCACATCGAACCGCATCGTCGATGCGGCGCGACCTTCCGACCCCATCTGCTTCGACCCCATCTAGGAAGCCTAGATTCCAATACCTGGACCAAGAGGGGCAGCAGCAGAGAAAAGTAAGAGTGGAAGAGGAAGGGGATTCACACACCCCAGACTGATGATGATGATGATGATGATTATGATGATGATGACGACGATGATGATGATGATGATGATGATGATGATGATGATGATGATGATGATGATGATGATGATGATGATGATGATGATGATGATGATGATGACGATGACGATGTGGAGAAGGCGATGGAAGCAAAACGAAAATCATCAGACAGGGTCCTGCGTGCGAGAGGGGCGTGGAGGACATGAAGCAATCACACAACGGAGCCGCAGCACAACGGAGCCGCAGCACTCGGTACGCCAAGGGCAAGGTGGTGCAGGATCGAAGAGGCCATTTACTCCTGTCGCACAGGAGGCGAAGGCAACTGCCAGAGGAGGGCCGTGTTGGAGCCCTCTTGATCCTCCTCCTCCTCCTCTTCCCTCTCCTTCTTCGCCTCCTCCTCCTCCTCCTCCTCCTCCTCCTCCTCCCCCTCCTCCCCCCCTCGGGGCTTCATGATGAGTCCTTGCTGAGCTCTGTTTCTATTGCGCTGGCCGCGGGGGCGCTCGGGCGCGCCCGGAGCGCCAAGGCCCGCGGCGGTCCCGCGGGATGTTGAGCTCTCGTGGGGCCTCTCCGAGCCATCGTGGAGCTCTCGGGGGCCTCGCGGGGTTCGCCCGCCAGGGCCACGTGGCCGTTCGCGTGCGTCGTGGGGCCGGGCCTTGGGTCACGGAGGGCGGCGGGGGGCTGCGTGCGTTGGACTGCGTTTGGGAACGTCCTGGGCCGTCCTGCTGCTGTCCGACGTCGTCTTGGGGGCCCGCCATGGTCATCTTGAGCCTTCCTCGGGGCTTCTCTTGGGCCTCCTGAGGGCTCCTCTGGGCCTCGTCGGAGCCTCCGGGGCGCTTTTTGGAGGCGGCTGGAGCCAAACGGTGAAGAGCGCCACGAATCTTCGAACGTCGGATGGCCGTCCTGGGCCGTCCTGGGGTCGTGTTTGGCCGTCGCGGGCGCCTCCTGAAGACCCTCTTGGGCCGCACAAGAGCCTCAAAAGGGCCCACAGGGCCGTCTCGTCGCTTCTCCCGCCCTCCCACCATCATCATCATCATCATCATCATCATCATCATCATCATCATCATCATCATCATCATCATCATCATCATCATCATCATCATCATCATCATCATCATCATCATCATCATCATCATCATCATCATCATCATCATCATCATCATCATCATCATCATCATCATCACCATCATCACCATCATCATCATCATTACCATCATCACCATCATCATCACCATCACCATCATCATCATCATCATCATCATCATCATCATCATCATCATCATCATCATCATCATCATCATGATTATCATCATCATCATCATCATCACAATCATCATTATCATCATCACCATTATCATCATCGTCATCACCACCATCAACATCATCATCATAATCATCATCATCAGCATCAGCATCAGTATCAGCATCAGCATTATCATCATCATCATCGCCATCGTCATCGTCATTGTCAGCATCATCACCATCATCATCAATATTCTCATCATCATCATCATCATCATCATCATCATCATCATCGTCGTCGTCGTCGTCGTCGTCGTCGTCGTCGTCGTCGTCCCGTTCCCTCGTCCTCCTCCTCCTGTTTCTTCTCCTCTTCCTCTTTCTCTCTCCTTCTCCTTCTCCTCATCGCCTTCCCTGGCTCGATCGACATAATCTGCTAACAACAAGTCGAGTTCGAACGATCCAGTTACGTAAGGGCTGGCCCAGATGGAGCTGCTCGCCACTGACTTGATAGCCTTGCTTTGGCTTCTGAGTGGTGCAAGCTCTGTCGCGCTCACCCCCAAGCTGCGCGCCAGTCCGACATGAAAGCGTCGCCCTCGTCAATCAGCATCTGTGTCAAGTTCACTGCGTGGAGGAAGCTGTCCTCGGCCAGCGCTCAATGATGCCACGGGAGGATATGCCGAACACGAGATAAAGGCTAATCGGAAACAGACAAGTCGGGAATGTTCGAGATCTCGCAGATCGCGGTGATGCATCGAGCGCCGCGGCCGTTCCGAAGCGATGCAGACTGCTCTGAGGCCATTCTGGATCGAATCCTTTGGCTGTCTGAGAGGACGGCGATGACGAGCATGAGGAGGACAGAGGGAATGCCATAAGATGCCCTAAGTCCAAGGGGTTACGGAGGGAAACAGGTCCTGGATAGCCTGGGGCTCCACTACAATCAAATCGTGCATTAAAGATGGGTGGTAAGGGCGCAAGACCCTTGGAGGCGGAAGTTGGATTTTTTGGGGCGGCGGGCGACCCGTGAAAACGGCAAAGGACGGGCCGCAGAGGCAAGGACACAAGGGTACCCTAGACGAAGGCGCGCGTCCTTGGTGAGCTCTTTGGCTGCACACCGGCTTTCATCCCGAGCATCTTGTTTGACGGCCTCGGGCCACAGGAAAGGCACTGGCAAGCCCAAAACCAGGAACACCTCGGCCCTGCCTTGCATCAGACGGAGGCGGAGCCACCACTTCGCCCCCCACTTGGACGGCGGCTGTCCGCCAGACGACCTCTTGGTAGACTGGCGACACGGCGTCCAATTGGGACGGTCTCCTCCTGACAGCCTCAGCCGCTCCCCCTTCTGGCTCCCCCTCCTCCTCCTCCTCCGCCTCCTCCTCCTCCTCTTTCTCCTCCTCCCTCCTCTTTCTCCTCCTCCTCCTCCTCCTCCTCCTCCTCCTCCTCCTCCCTCTCCTCCCCGTCCCCCCCCTTCCCCTCGCCCTCCCCTGCTGCTGCTGCTGCTGCTGCTTCTCCTCCTTCTCTCTCCCCCCCCCTCCTCCTCCTCCTCCTCCTCCTCCTCCTCCTCCTCCTCCTCCTCCCTCTTCCCGAGCCGCTTCGGCTCGGGCTCAGGGGAGCCCGCGCTTGTTCCCTGCGGACCTCGAACCAGCGCGCAGGGAGCGGCCGAGGGCTGCGCTGACGAGCGCAATTGTGCAGACCCTGGGACGACGGGCGGCGGCTGGAGCTCCGGGCAGCCTGCCGCGGGCGATCACGGATCTCAGACGAGAAGCGTCGTGTGCGTGGCAATGCAGGCCGAGCTCAAGCAAGGCGTGGCGTAGCCAGTGAAGGTTCTTCGGGGTGCAGTCAAGGCCACCTACGCTGGCGTCCCCTCCGACGGCGAGGACCAGGCCTGCGGGCCCAAGGGCGTCGGGCCGCCGGACGGACATCAGGGCGGCTCCGACCACCCCTGAGACGCGCATCCCTGAAGCGTCCACACGAGACGTCGCTGGAGGGGATCACGTCCGGCGCCAGTGGACTTGCGAGGATATCGCGAAGTACAGGAGTAGGAGGCCCCGCCGTCGTGCTGCGAAGAGGGAGCGAAGGAGCAGGGAGGCAACAAAACATCGGCGGCATCATCTCAGACCCCCGACGTCATGATTTTTTCGTAACGTCGACCCCGTGAGGTCTGGACCCCTTCCCGGGACTGCTTTTTCATCCTGAATCGTTTTTTGACGGTCCCGAGGGCCGGTAAGGGCCCCTGGAGCCCCAAAATAATAAAAAACCTCGCGTCATGTTTTTTTCGTTACGTGAGGGGGTCTGGGATGGTCGGCGACAAGCTGAACCAGCAGAGAGGACTCGTGCACGTCGGGCTGCCACGCAAGAGGACGGGCAGGTGGAAGGGCTGGAAGCGAGGGGCCCTGTGGTGGAGCACGCAGGCGCTGGCGCCCTGCAGGAGACCTGGAGGTCCTCCTCCTCCTCCTCCTCCTCCTCCTCCTCCCTCCTCCTCCTCCTCCTCCTTCTCCTTCGTTCCTCCCTCCTCCTCCTCCTCCTCCTCCTTCCTTCCTTCCTTCCTTCCTTCCTTCCTTCCTCCTCCTCCTCCTCCGCCTCCTCCTCCACCTCCTCCTCCACCTCCTCTTCCACGTCGTTCGATGCGCTGGAGTTGCTGGTGCCAGAGGGCCAGGTGGAGGAGGTGGCCCAACTCGGCGTCCCTGCCCCGGCCGCCACCCTTCGACGAGTCCGCCGAATCCGCCAAGGAGGCCGCGACTTCCTCGACGCGGAGCTGCAGGGCTTCCGTGAGAGGCCCGGGGGAAGCGCCCGAAGATCGGCCACGCTGCAAGGACGCACGAGGTGCATGGAGAAGGTGAGGACGGCGGCGGCAAGAGTTAGGTCGGGCATGTCCGCCTGCAGGCGGGTTTCGGAAGCATAATCACACATAGTCAAAACGTGTTCAAAGCACAGCTACAATCAAAACATATTCAATTTATGCTAACGGAGTTCCCCACATAATGATGTTTTTGGGCTAGCGGGATCAAGCAACATTTTGTAGAGAAATTGCCGACCTGCCCTCGCCCTCTCCATCCTTTTCTATCACATGGTTTGCGAATACCCTCCTCGCTCATGCGGGGCTTCCCTGGAGGGGTGGGACGGGCACGGAACCTGATAAATAGCACTGTTCGCGAATACCCTCCTCGCTCAGACGGGGCCTCCCTGGAGGGTGGGAGGGGCAGGAAATCTGATAAATAACACTGTGTTCGAATAGCGTCCTCGCTCAGGCGGGGCCTCCCTGGAGGGGTGGGAGGGGCACGAAACCTGAGAAATAACAGGTGATGCGAATACCCTCCTCGCTCAGGCGGGGCCTCCCTGGATGGGGTGGGAAGGGCACGAAACCTGATAAATAACAGGTGATGCGAATACCCTCCTCGCTCAGGCGGGGCCTCCCTGGAGGGGTGGGAGGGGCACGAAACCTGATAAATAACAGGTGATGCGAATACCCTCCTCGCTCAGGCGGGGCCTCCCTGGAGGGGTGGGAGGGGCACGAAACCTGAGAAATAACAGGTGATGCGAATACCCTCCTCGCTCAGGCGGGGCCTCCCTGGAGGGGTGGGAGGGGCACGAAACCTGATAAATAACAGGTGATGCGAATACCCTCCTCGCTCAGGCGGGGCCTCCCTGGAGGGGTGGGAGGGGCACGAAACCTGATAAATAACAGGTGATTCGAATACCCTCCTCGCTCAGGCGGGGCCTCCCTGGAGGGGTGGGAGGGGCACGAAACCTAAATAACAGGTGATGCGAATACCCTCCTCGCTCAGGCGGGGCCTCCCTGGAGGGGTGGGAGGGGCACGGGGAATACCCTCCTCGCTCAGGCGGGGCCTCCCTGGAGGGGTGGGAGGGGCACGAAACCTGTAAATAGTAGGTATGCGAATACCCTCCTCGCTCAGGCGGGGCCTCCCTGGAGGGGTGGGAGGGGCACGAAACCTGAGAAATAACAGGTGATGCGAATACCCTCCTCGCTCAGGCGGGGCCTCCCTGGAGGGGTGGGAGGGGCACGAAACCTGAGAAATAACAGGTGATGCGAATACCCTCCTCGCTCAGGCGGGGCCTCCCTGGAGGGGTGGGAGGGGTGGGAGGGGTATTGGTATGGTATGGTATTGGTATGGTATGGCTTGGTATGGCTTGGGATGTTATTGGTTTGGTATGGTATGGTATGGTATGGTATTGGTATGGTATGGTATGGTATTGATATGGTATGGCTTGGTATGGCTTGGTATGGTATTGGTATAGTAAGGTATTGGTATGGTATGGCTTGGTATGGTATGGTTTAGGAGAAGGACGCGGGAGGAGGAGGAGAAGGAGAGGGTGTTCTGGGAAAACAAGAACCCCACTCAGGATGTGGGGAAAAACAAACTAGTCAAAGAGTCGTCTCCAGACTACTTTTTGACTCTTTCTGAATATTCTTCCTGTAGAGGGACCTGTCCGAGTAACTAGGCAAGGAGGGCGCCACGAGCTTCACAACACGCGCCCTGCGCTGCCCCAGGCTCCACGGCCCATCCCTCGTGCTGCCGCGGCGCCCGGCGCCGACAGGAATTACTTCGGCGTTGGCCACTGCCTCGGCGCGGCTGCGAGCCCAGACCCCCTCGGCTAATGAGCAAATCATGACGTTCGTTTTTGCCACTCTCGGCGTCTGGGGGCCCTTGCCGGGCCTCGGGACCGTCAGACACCGACTCAGGATGCAACGCTGGTCCCGGGGAATGGGTCGAGACCTCCATGGGGTCGACGTAGTGACAAAATCTTGACGTCGAGGGTCTGGGAGGCCAGATGGGGCCGTGCGGAGAAGTGCGCACCAGAAGCGCCGTGCCGACGCCGACGGCAGCGGCGAGGGCGGCTCGACGAGCGGGGCCGCTGAGCTGCCAGCGGCACGGAAGACTCTGCACGAGATGCGAGGGCCGCCGGGTGTCTCCCTGGCACCCGACGACGGGCAGGGCGACGGGAGGCACGGATACCCGCGACGAGGCGCTTAGAAGAAGGTAAAACACCATAAACAGACGCTTGGGGCGCTCCGCGCGGATCTCTTAGATCTGCGCTGGATCCCCCTCCCCGGCGCGCGGAACGCGTCAGGGGCGGCGCTGGAGGCGCCGCCGGGGGAGCCCATGCGGATCTAAGAAATCCGCGCGGAGCGCCAATAGTTTTATGTTTATGGCGTTCTTTCACCCGCGACTTAGGTCGGGCATGTCCTCCCACAGGCCGATTTTGGGCGACAAATGAACAATCTTAAAAACATGCCAAGAGATAATCAAACATAGTCCAAACATCGTCCCCTGACTATTTTATTTTTGACTATTTTTGAATTCTCCTCCTGCAGAGGGACAGGCCCGCTTTAACCCTCGACGAGGTGGAGAGGTGCGCCTCCGCGGATCGGCCGGTGAGACGAGCGCCGAGCTCTTCACACCGCGCGTAGCGGCAGGGACGCGGTGTGGCGGCCGCTCGGCGCAAGATGCGCCAAGGGGGCCACCTCGGTGGCCACCCCCCCGCGGCCCTGAGGAGGAGCTCGCCGCTGCCACGCGGTGCCGTCCACAAGCGGCCCAAGCTGCTAGAAGGCTGGGGCGGAGGACAGGAAGGGGGCGGCGAGCAGGCCGAGGGCGGCCGCTCGGCGCAAGCTGCGCCAGGGGGGCCACCTCGGTGGCCACCCCCCGCGGCCCTGAGGAGGAGCTCGCCGCTGCCGTGCGGGGCAGGCTGCAGGTGGCCCAAGCTTTGGGTCGGGCATGTCCTCCCGGAGGCGGCTTCTGGAAGAGAGAGGAAACATAGTCAAAGCATACTCCAAAAGAGTCGAACATAGAAGACGCATCGTCCCCAGATTTTTTTGTGCCTATTGTGGACTATTCCTCCTGGAGAGGGACGTGCCCGACTTCACCCAATGCTGATAGAAGGCTGGGGCGGAGGGCAAGACGGCGGCGAGCACGCGGAGGGCCCCCGAGGGGGCCTCCGGCGGCTCTGTCGACGGGCTGTTCCGTCGGCTCGGGCCCCCAGGGGCCAACAGACGCGGGCCTTGGGGACGACGGCTGCCGCCAGGGACCCAGAGAAGATGTCCGCATTGACCTCTGGGGCAGGCGCCCAGGTTCTGGCGCCACAGAGGCATCGAGAGGGCAGACTCTCACGATCCTCGGCCTCGCACGGCCGCTGTGGGGCGGCGGGAGAGACGCCCAGGATGGGGAACCGGCCCCGAGGAAAGGGCCGGGAGCTCTGGGAGCCCAAGGCGCGAGCAGGAGCCTGAAGTCGGAGGGTAGGCACGCGGTATCAAGGGATGACGTCGGCGGAGGCGGAGGGAGGTGCAGTGTCCACCACCACCACCACCACCACCACCACCACCATCACCACCACCACCACCACCACCACCACCACCACCAACAGCAGCACCACCAACAGCAGCAGCTGCAGCAGCAGCAGCAGCAGCAACAGCAACAGCAACAACAGCGACAGCAACAACAGCAACACCAACATCAATAACAGCAGCAGTAACAACAACACCACCGGGGTCCGAGTAGAAACGGGGTCGGATGATCGCGCCGCATCGCCGATGCATCGGCGTGGATACCATCGGGCTCCACAGCCCGCCGCCTCGCCCATGCCTCTCGGCGATGCGGCGCGATCCTCCGACCCCAGCTACTCGGACCTCACGTGGACGGCCTGGATCCTTGGGGGGTCCAAGATCCAGGATGGATGCTTATGGGCGTTTTTTTGCCTTGTCTGAGCCTTCCAGAAGTCTCTGGAGAGCTCCTGGGATTTCTGTCTGGTGTTGCCAGCAGAGGTGTGCCTGGCCCAAGGTACCCCCCATGATTTCCAAGGAGGCCCAACGAGGCCCAGAGGGTCCCAGGAGGCTCTAAAATGGAGCGAGAAGCTGGGGCACCGTAGGCCAGGGACACCTTCAGCAATCCGACTCTGGACCCCCCGGGGATATCCAGAGACCTGCGCGGAGGCCCGTGCCGGAGTTTGAAGAGATGTGCTTGAGTCCTCAGTCAGCGTGGGGTACTGAAACTCGAGCGTCATGAGGACCAGCGAGACCTGCTGCTGGATGCGGTCCCAGACGCTCCTGCAAGAGGCTCGCAGGTGGCCCGACTGCCCATGCACGACTCGGCCGGTCAGTCTACAACATGCATGTCAGCAGCGCCAGCACCGAGGCGACAACAACGACATCAACATTCAAAACAATCGAGGTCACGCAGTGCTGATAACGAGCCAGCAACACGAGTGGGACGCGCAAGTGAACTAGATAATCATACCGGTGAGCCACGGTTATGCAACACACACACATACAAAACCAATGCCCCAACGATCGCAGAAATTACAATGCATCCGCAGGATCGGAAACGGCACGACATGCATAAACAACATAATGGCACGATATGCATCGGAAGCGGCACGATATGCAACGAGAACATGGGCGTGCGCAGCGGTACCATAAACATGTAGGTAAGCAAACACCTTTGTCACCGTCGTCGTCGCCGCTGTCAACACCGGCATCACCAGCCTGATCTAAGCCGCAGCCGCAGCCATGAATATCAATAGCAACAGCGGCGGTACTTGTACCAACACCAACACCCGCACCCCACACAGCGCGACAGCGACGACAACACAAGCACGCACCCCCTTCTCCTCCTCCTCCTCCTCCTCCTCCTCCACATCCTCCTGCTCCCCCTGCATCTCCATCTGGGACTCAGGACTGGAAAGGCACTAGAGTCGTCCAAGTTGCGATGCTGCCTTGCCTCTTCCTGACGGCTCTCTGCTGCCAGGGAGGGCGAACGACTAAAACACCGATCGTGATAAAGCGTAGTTGGATGACGGGGGATGAGGGCTGAGATTATTACCTCCGACGCCACGACGGGAGAGGGGCGGGGGGAAAGTGAGGTAGCTTACGCCTGCAGGCGCAGGCCCTGCTGGCGGAAATCGGCGGTACACAAGAAACTTTCCACAAGACACCCAACCTTGAGACCCTGAGTTTTGGTGTGGGAACGTCACGCATCCCACAGCAAAACTATCAGAACCCAAGAAACCCAGGGCACCCTGGAGGCAAGCAGGGTGTTTCTTGGCATGGGCCTCCACTGTATGCTGGCGTCGCGCACAACACCGAGACGGGAAGCTTCTGGCCGTTCTCGGCCTTCGGGGGCCCTCGCCGGGCCCCCGGAGGCCGCCAAGACGCTGCTCGGGACGTCAGGCTGGCCCTGCGAGGAGGGTCAGACCTTCTGGGGAGCCTCGTGCTGAAGAGGCATACGGCGTCGGAGGCCTCCCAGGTCGGCCTCGTGGTCGCCGTCCTCCCTGGACCTCTGGACCCCGTCTCCGGGAGCTGGCCTCTTCGTCGCGGGCAGCTCTCTGGCGACCCCCAGGGCACCCCTGGAGTTACGCCAGGCATGTCTCTCTACAGGAGGAACATCCAAGAGTAGCCAAACATAGTCAGGGGACGATTTTTCAAAGATTGTTCGACGAATTTTGTGTACCGGCTGCTTCTATCCTTCCGTCCCACATCCGCCTGTAGGGGGGCGTGCCCGATTCAATCCTGGCGGCCGAGGCACCACGCTGACAACAAGCTTGCAGCTGTGGTGCCTGCGGAGGGAGCAGGGCAGCACAAGGCACACGGGGGCGCGCGCCGTCTCGCGCGCGCCCAGTGAAGTGCGCAGAGGCTTTCCTCGCTTGCACCCAGGTGCGCAGTGAAGCACGCGGGCCCCGCCCCCCTCCCCTGGATCCGGGCATCCCATTCCCCCTGTTGGGGGGTGCGTCCGCCCCCCCCCTCAGGGGGCTTCTGGAGGCCGAAGCCGAGAAAAACGATGCACCGCCCCCCTCCTCCTCCTCCTCCTCCTCCTCCTCCTCCTCCTCCTCTTCGACCAATTTCTCGAGCCACAACCAGCCGTGGCCAAGAGGTGGCCCCCCCGAGCCGGAGCGGCGCGAGCGTGCCGCATCTCTCAGACACTTGACCTAGAGTTTCTTCCGCGTGGGCCCTCAGAGGTCTGTCCCCCGCCGGAACTGTTTTTTCCCACCACAGTCGGGGACTCACTGACTCGAGCCAATCCAAACCTGGGTCAATCAAGCTTTGCAGGATCCGGCAAAATCCTGCATGAGCCTGCAGGATCCTACACCCAAGCCCAGTTCAATGAGACCCCGGCCCCGCAGGATCCTGCAAGATCCGGCGCTCTGACGGACCCCCGTTTGCATTGACCCCCGTCGCTTGAGCCCCGACACGGGCTGTTTTTGACGGTCCCGGGGCCCCAATTCGGCCATCAGACAGTGACGATTGAGTCAAACATCTACCGTCGTGTCCTTAGCTGCCCCGATACGCAGCACGCAACACGTATCGTATTGATACGTAGCTCAACACGTAGGCTGAAAACGTAGGTCCGACGCGAAACATTCGCCAAAACATGGTCCAATACGTGGAGCCAACACACAACGTATTGACACGGACGGGACGTGTTGCGTTTCAAAACGCGCGTATCGAGGCAACTAAGGTCGTGTCTTTTGCACGACGTGATGGGTGCCTTGTAGGTGGTGGGAGGTCGGGGAGGAGGAGGAGGGAGGAGGAGGAGGAGGAGGAAGAGGAAGAGGAGGAGGAGGAGGAGCAGGAGGAGGAGGAGGAGGAGGAGGAGGACGAGGAGGAGGAAGAGGAGGAGGAGGAGGAGAGCGTGCAGATGCCCGGATCTCAGGGCAAGTGGCGGTGGTGCCGCCCCTCCTTCTTCCGACCCCTGGGACGGCGGGGCGCTGTGTCCGCTTGCTCACCGACAGCTCGCTGAGGACGCTCTGCAGCACCTCCCGGAAGCCCGCGCTCCCGGGCTCTCCGCCTCGGGCGCGAGTTGCCCTACCCTCGTCGTCATCGCCGTCCTTTCTTCTTGCGTGTCGTTGTGTATGGAGGTGTTTTGTCTGCCTGTCTGCTTACCGTGCACGGTCGGGAACCTTTTCTGCTTCGCGTGTCGCCGCGGCGGCCCCGGCGACACGCCGTGCCCCGCGACGGGGTAGCGTGTCGCTCCACTCCGCAAGGCGGGGCGCTGGGAGAACCTCGGGACGTTGACGCCTGGGGACGGGGAAGAGGAGGAGGAGGGAAAAGGAGGAGGAGGAGGAAGAGGAGGAGGAAGAGGAGGAGGAAGAGGAGGAGGAAGAGGAGGAGGAGGAGGAGGAGGAGGAGGAGGAGGAGGAGGAGGAGGAGGAGGAGGAGCGAGGAGGAAAACCTCGGGACGTTGACGCTTGGGGACGGGGCCGGGAGAGCGTGTCGCGCCGAAGCGGGGTGGGCCAGAACTTGCAGGGTGACACGCTGAGCCACAGTTCCTAACCGTCCAGGTTGTCGTCGTCGTTGGTACTCTGGAGGACTCTACCGAAACGGCTGTCCAGCACAACCTGCTACAGTGGAGGCCCGACCACAAGAAACCTTCCACAAGAAACCCAACCCTGAGACCCTAGGACGTCCATTGACTTTTGGTGCGGGAGCGTCGCGCCTTCCACAGCAAAACCATCGAAACCCAAGCAACACAGGGCACCCTGGAGGCAAGCAGGGTGCTTCTTGGCATGGGCCTCCACTGCAGGATGGCCCCCAGGAGGCGTCCGCGGACCAACAACTTTGAGCGGGTCTTGGGCAGCAGGTGGGCCCGACCCCCCCCCGCGTCGTGAGAGCATCATCGTTTTGTTTGCTGTTCGCCCTCTGTTTGTGTGTGTGTGTGTCTGTGTGTGCTGACTCGCCGCCGCGCTGCCCCGCCTCGCCGTTGCCCCGTGAGGGACTGGCGCCGATCGTAACGTTTGATGGTGCTGCTCCAGATGCTAGATGATGGTTTCACTGGGCATCAACAGCAGCAGCAACATCACCATCAGCGAAATCAGCATCAACAATATCAAAATCACCAACGAACACATCATCAGCATTATCATCAACGTCATCATCACCACCACCGTCATCATCATCATCATCATCATCATCATCATCATCATCATCACCATCATCATTATCACCATCACCATTACCATCACTATCACCACCATCGTCATCATCATCACCATCACCATCACCATCACCATCACCATCACCATCATCATCATCATCATCATCATCATCATCATCAGTATCATCATCATCACCATCACCATCATCTTCATCATCATCTTCAGCATCATCACCAACATCATCACCACCGCAATCAGCATCATCACCATCACCATAGCCATCGCCATCGCCATCGCCATCACCATCGCCATCATCACCACCACCATCATCACCACCATCACCATCACCGTCACCATCACCATCACCAAAAAAGCACCACCACCACCATCATCATCATCATCATCATCATCATCATCATCATCATCATCATCATCATCATCATCACCATCGCCATCGCCATCACCATCACAATCATCATCAACATCATCATCACCACCATAATCATCATCATCATTATCACCATCATCATCATCATCATCATCATCATCATCATCATCATCATCATCATCATCATCATCATCACCAAGAACGACACGTAGACGAAACAACGATCATGTGCTCGCATACCGAGCGAGCACATGATCATGTGATCGCATACCGAGCGAGCACACCGCCACCGACCAAGAGCGAATGGGAGTTTATCCAACCCTTTTTTGTTGATCAGACATGAAGAGCGGTGCTTGTTGCGTCTAGAAAAAACAGCGCGAGGCCCCAGGGAATGAAACAGCGCCGAACCAGGCCAGGGCAGGCAACCGAAGGCAGCCGCCAGTGCGGACGTGGAGGTGTGGGAAGCGCAAGAAGATGCGGCAAAAGAGAGAATGTGGCCCTTGAAGGCATGGGCGGGGTTCCTCCCCCGGCTCCCAGCCCTGCTCCCCCCTGCGGCGACGATAAAGGCGAATAGCCCAGGGGCGGGCATTACACGTATTCGCCCGGAAGCCTTTTCCAAGACATAGATCATCGGCGCACCTGAATACATGTATTGCTCTCCCCTGGGCTCTTCGGCCCTGTCGTCGCCTCTGAAGCACGCCGCTGCTCGCCGCCCCGAGGGGACCCGGCGCAACTGTCGCCGCCGCCGCAGGGGCGCGGCGGCGCGGGCCGAGACCGCGCTGCCGGTGCCGGTCGAGCTGGCCAGCGTGCGCCGGGCCCGAGCTCGCACCGGCCGCCGGCTGGTGGTGCACGCCGCGTGCCGCGCAGGCGAGGCCCGCGGCGCTGCTCTCCGTGATTCGCCGCTCGAGGCCGCGCGGCCCACGGCCGACGCCAAGGCCGCGGCCGCAGCGCGAGGCTGCGCTCGGCAGAGGGCAGGGCGGCGTGGCTGGCGCCGCAGCGGCCAAGGTGGCGGCACGTGGCCGGCGGGCGCTGCCTGCGAGGCGCGGGCGGCGGCCCGCGGCGGCCCGCGGCAGGGCGCGGCGCCAGCGCCGCGCGTGAGGGGCGGCAGCCTGGTGGCGCGGCGGCGCGCCTCCGCAGCTAGAGCTCCACGGGCGCGGCGTCGCCCTGCTCACCCTCGAGGTGGAACAGCTTCACTCCGTCGGAGCCCCCGACGGCCAGCACGTCCCCAGGCAGCACCGCCAGCGACCAGACGATCGTCCCGACGCACATCGCCGCCGCAGGCCGCCCGCCCGACGACGCCCACTGGTCCGGGCCGAATAGCAGCGCGCCGCGGTCGCCGCCGGCAGGCCCGCCCCAGGCCGACGTTCCGACCAGCAGCCCGCCGCCAGAGGCCACCGCCAGCGCCCAGACTGCCGAGCCCCTCGCCAGCGCCGCGCGCGGCTGGCCTCCCGCCCGAAGCTCCGCGGCGGCGAAGAGCAGCGCCCCGTCCAGCGTCCCGGCGGCGAGGCCGCCGTCGGGCAGAGGCAGCAGGCTGGCCACGTGCGCGTCGGGCGCGAGGACCGCGAGCGGCTCGGCGGATGGGCCGCGCAGCCCGGCGGCGTCGAGCAAGAACACGCCCCGGTCGGTGCCCGCCGCGGCCAGGCCGCCGGGCAGCTCCGTCAGCGCGTAGACGAACCGCTCGGCCAGAGGCCCTGACACAGGCGGCGGCGGGCCGGCGGAGGCGTTGGGCCACCGCCGCGGCGGGGCGTCCGCGCGCTCGCCGCATCGCAGGAGCTCCTCCGCGAGCACGTAGAGCCCGGAGTCCGCGCCGACCGCGAGGCCGCCGTTGGCCAGCTCCAGAATGGAGTTAATGCCCTCCACGTCAAGGGCGAGGCGAGCGCTGCGCGGGGGCTCGGGGTGCGAGAGGTTGATCAGGCGCAGACCGTCGCCCCCGGCCGCCAGGCAGCCTCCCGACAGCGCCACCAGGCAGGTGGCGGAGGCTCCGTCCAGCAGGCGCTGAGGCGTCTGCTCCTCCGCTGGATCGAAGGCCCAGGCGCCGCTGCCGAAGGTGCCCACAGCGACGCCGCCCGTGGGCAGGGCGGCGAGCGCTGCGGCCCCAGAGCCAGAGAGCAACCCCACGCCGGCCCCGGATGTCGCGAAGGGCCGCGGGCGCCTCACCGGGGCGGGCGCTCCGGCTAGCGCCAGCGGCGAAGCAGGCGCCCCCGCGAGGAGGCAGGAGGACAGCGCGAGCGGCCGCATGTGGCGCTCGGCCCTCCAAACGCGTCCTTGAGCCAAAATGGCAACGGATCCCCCCCCTCCCCCTCCCCCTCCTCCTCCTCCTTCTTCTCCTCCTCCTCCTCCTCCTCCTCTTCCTCCTCCTCCTCCTCCGTTTCCCCTTGTGTTCCCCAGGCCGTCCCTGGGTGCCTCGCTTTGCCCGGCGTCAGCTCGCTTGCGCTGCGCGTGTTGCTCCGCACGGCCGTGCGGCTTCTCGGCCCTTATCGTTACGATCACACACGCATACATATATATATATATATATATGTATATATGAATTATCCCGGCAAAACAACCTAACAGCGATGTGTAGGAGCATATCTGGAATCATTCCCCTTAAGATTCAAATGATAATCCAGTTGTAGAATTCTGCTGTTCTCGCAGTCGTAATCGCATTCGCGATGACAGTCGCAATGGGAACGGCAGTCGCAGTCACAGCCTGAGCCAGCCTCAGCCTCAGCCTCAGCCTGCCTAAGCCTCAGCCTCAGCCTGCTTCAGCCTCAACATCAGTCTGCCTTCAGCCTCGGCCTCAGCCTCAGCCTGCATCAGCCTCACCCTGCATCAGCCTCAGCCTCAGCCTCAGCCTGCCTCAGCCTCAGCCTGCCTCAGCCTCAGCCTCAGCCTGCCTCTGCCTCAGCCTCAGCCTGCTTCAGCCTCAGCCTCAGTCTGCCTTCAGCCTCGGCCTCAGCCTCAGCCTGCCTCAGCCTCAGCCTGCCTCAGCCTCAGCCTCAGCCTCAGCCTCAGCCTGCCTCAGCCTGCCGCAGCCGCAGCCTCAGCCTGCCTCTCAGCCTCAGCCTCAGTCTGCTAGCCTCAGCCTCAGCGTCAGCCTCTCAGCCTTCAGGCCTCAGCCTCAGCCTCAGCCTGCCTCAGCCTCAGCCTGCATCAGCCTCAGCCTCAGCCTCAGCCTCAGCCTGCCTCAGCATCAGCCTGCCTCAGCCTCAGCCTCAGCCTCAGCCTGCCTCAGCCTCAGCCTGCTTCAGCCTCAGCCTCAGTCTGCCTTCAGCCTCGGCCTCAGCCTCAGCATGCCTCAGCCTCTGCATCAGATCAGCCTCAGCCTGCCTTCAGCATCAGCCTCAGCTCAGCCTGCCTCAGTCCATTAGCTCGGCCTCAGCCCAGGCTTGCCTCAGCTCCAGCTCAGCCTGCATCAGCTAAGCCTGCCTCAGCATCAGCCTTGCCTCAAGCGCCCCTCTGCCCAGCCTCAGTCGCCTTCAAGCATCATGCCTTCACTTATGCCTTCGCTCCTTCGCCTCGGCCTTCAGCGCCTCAGCCTCAGCCTGCCTCAGCCTCAGCCTCAACCTGCCTCAGCCTCAGCCTGCCTCAGCCTCAGCCTCAGCCTGCTTCAGCCTCAGCCTCAGTCTGCCTTCAGCCTCGGCCTCAGCCTCAGCCTGCCTCAGCCTCAGCCTGCATCAGCCTCAGCCTCAGCCTCAGCCTGCCTCAGCATCAGCCTGCCTCAGCCTCAGCCTCAGCCTGCCTCAGCCTCAGCCTCAGCCTGCTTCAGCCTCAGCCTCAGTCTGCTTTCAACGTCGGCCTCAGCCTCAGCCTGCCTCAACCTCAGCCTGCCTCAGCCTCAGCATCAGCCTGCCTCAACATTCAAAATGTGGCCCGGGAATGGAGTTCTGGGAACTCGAAGAACACGAAGTGGCCTACAGTTGGCTCCGGGCATTCAAACTCATACCCAAGAATGGAGTTCTGGGAACTCGAAGACCACGAAATGGCCTACAGTTGGCTCCGGGCATTCAAAATGTGGCCCGGGAGTTGAATTCTGGGAACTCGAAGAGCACGAAACGGCCTACAGTTGGCTCTGGGCATTCAAAATGTGGCCCGGGAATGGAGTTCTGGGAACTCGAAGAGCACGAAGTGGCCTACAGTTGGCTCCGGGCATTCAGAATGTGGCCCGGGAATGGAGTTCTGGGACCTCGAAGACCACGAAGTGTGTAACTGTTTGCTTAAAACGACTTCCGCGGATTCTCCCCGGATCCTGCCCGGACCCCCCTGGGGAGTCATGATGCTTTCTTTTGAGACCATTAGAAACCTATCAGTCTTCGCTGTTAGGTAATATATTATCCCGGCAAAGCAACCTAACAGCGATGTGTAGGAGCATATCTGGAAGCATTCCCCTTAAGATTCAGATGAGAATCCAGTTGTAGGATTCTGCTGCTCTCGCAGTCGTAGTCGCATTCGCGATGACAGTCGCAGTGGCAACGGCAGTCGCAGTCACAGCCTCAGCCTCAGCCTCAGCCTGCCTCAGCCTCAGCCTGCCTCAGCCTCAGCCTCAGCCTGCTTCAGCCTCAGCCTCAGTCTGCCTTCAGCATCGGCCTCAGCCTCAGCCTGCCTCAGCCTCAGCCTGCATCGCCTCAGCCTCAGTCTCAGCCTGCCTCAGCCTCAGCCTCAGCCTGCCTCAGCCTCAGCCTCAGCCTCAGCCTGCTTCAGCCTCAGCCTCAGTCTGCCTTCAGCCTCGGCCTCATCCTCAGCGTGCCTGCCTCAGCCTCAGCCTCAGCCTCAGCCTGCCTCAGCCTCAGCCTCAGCCTGCCTCAGCCTCAGCCTCAGCCTGCCTCAGCCTCAGCCTGCCTCAGCCTCAGCCTCAGCCTGCTTAAGCCTCAGCCTCAGTCTGCCTTCAGCCTCGGCGTCAGCCTCAGGCTGCCTCAGCCTCAGCCTGCATCAGCCTCAGCCTCAGCCTCAGCCTGCCTCAGCATCAGCCTGCCTCAGCCTCAGCCTCAGCCTGCCTCAGCCTCAGCCTCAGCCTGCTTTAGCCTCAGCCTCAGTCTGCCTGCAGCCTCGGCCTCAGCCTCAGCCTGCCTCAGCCTCAGCCTGCATCAGCCTCAGCCTCAGCCTCAGCCTGCCTCAGCATCAGCCTGCCTTCAGCCTCAGCCTCAGCCTGCCTCAGCCTCAGCCTCAGCCTGCTTCAGCCTCAGCCTCAGTCTGCCTTCAGCCTCGGCCTCAGCCTCAGCCTGCCTCAGCCTCAGCCCTCAGCCTGCATCAGCCTCAGCCTCAGCCTCAGCCTGCCTCAGCATCAGCCTGCCTCAGCCTCAGCCTCAGCCTGCCTCAGCCTCAGCCTCAGCCTGCTTCAGCCTCAGCCTCAGTCTGCCTTCAGCCTCGGCCTCAGCCTCAGCCTGCCTCAGCCTCAGCCTGCCTCAGCCTCAGCATCAGCCTGCCTCAGCATTCAAAATGTGGCCCGGGAATGGAGTTCTGGGAACTCGAAGAACACGAAGTGGCCTACAGTTGGCTCCGGGCATTCAAAATCATGCCCAGGAATGGAATTCTAGGAACTCGAAGACCACGAAGTGGCCTACAGCTGGCTCCGGGCATTCAAAATGTGGCCCGGGAATGGAGTTCTGGGAACTCGAAGAGCACGAAATGGCCTACAGTTGGCTCCGGGCATTCAGAATGTGTCCCGGGAATGGAGTTCTGGGACCTCGAAGACCACGAAGTGTGTAACTGTTTGCTTAAAACGACTTCCGCGGATTCTCCCCGGATCCTGCCCGGACCCCCCTGGGGAGTCATGATGCTCTCTTTTGAGACCACTAGAAACCTATCAGTCTTCGCTGTTAGGTTAAAAAGAGTGTTGTATTTCTACTACCCAGAAATCCCCCCCCCCCACCACTCCCACCCCCACCCCCCCAAACCGACCCCCCCACTCCCCAGGGACGCCCCGGACGCCCTTTCGCGGCCCCCTGGACGCCCTTGGAAAAGGTCCGCTGGCCCTTCCGGGCCTCCCAGGCCGCCTTGCCGGGCCTTGCGAGCAGACTCCAGGCGATGTGAAGGGTCATCGGAACGGCGCATGAGAGACCCAAGAGAGCACAAGAACGCTCCGGGAAGAACCTCGATGGTCTGAAGACGGCCCAAGAGGCCCCCCAAACGCCCCAAGAGGCCGTTAAGAGAGCGCCGAAGAAGCACAAATCGTCCCATTCCCCAATGGAAATGTATATTTTAGCAGGTCCGCTCTTTGGGTCTTCGCAGCGTTCAAGACGGCCCGATGGGCCCCCCAGAGGGTTTGAGGACGGCCCAAGAGGGCCCCAAGACTGCCCCAGAGATCCCCAAGACTGCCCACAAGAACCCAAGACGCGCCCAGAATCTCCCAAAAGATACCCACGAAAGCCATGGGAGACCCCCAAGACGGCCACTGGAGGCCCCCAAGAAGGCCCTATGTGGCTTCAGAAGACCTCTGGAGGGCCCCAGCTCCTCAAGACGACCCAAGGAGGCCCCAGGACGGCCCAAGAGGGCCCCAGGACGGCCCAAAAGAGCACCCAAAACGCTCAGACGGCGTTCTCGTACGAAGTACATCGAACTGACCTGACGATCTTGGTTCTACGCTTGAGGCTCGAAGTGTAAATTCCTCGATCGAGAGAAACAGGCAATGGATCTATATTCGAAGTTCGACGATCGAAAATTTCCTGAGTCCCTGGAGCCCCCAAACATTCAGGAAACGACCAAATATCGATTTGTTCGGAGCTACTGCGACTTCTTCGGCGCGTAATGTGAACGCTCCAGACTTCTTCAAAGGACCTTCGCGCGTGAAAAAAAACAGTATGCTTTACCCGCTCGTGCGCACAAGCGTGCAAACGTATCGGGCGAACGCGGTGTCAACAACACTAAGGATATCAGAAGAATGAACCGGTCGCCCGTCCAGGCCTCGAGGCCCCCTCTGCTGAAGCATACGATTATGTATTGCTTTGCCGGGGAAGCGTCCGAAACAAGGCGCATGGCTCGAAACGCGCATGCAGTCTTGTAGATGTATGTATGTATGTATGAACGTATATATATATGTATACATATATATATATATATATATATATATGGCGGCTATCGGAAAACATGCCCCAAAAAACGTTTCCATTTCTTTGGGGGCGTTCTTTTACTTCCGCCATTTTCCGCCGCCTTTTCGCCAGCTTCCGCCCGCGGGGACCGCCTCGTTTTACTTCCGCCGACCTTCCGCCGCCTTCCGCGGCGGAAGAGATGACAACTCCAACGATCCTTGACGGCAATGTAATTTTTGGAACGCTTCGCATACATACATATATACATATAAAACTGCATTGGCGCTGCGCGCCGTGCACCTTGATCCTTTGAGCTTCGCCCGCAAGCGGCGTGCGCGTGCACTTGCGAGCACGTTATGTGTGCGCCTATGTATACATCTATATTTGTATATGTGTATGTGTGTATATATTTATGTATTATATATATGTGTGTGTATATATATATATATATTTTATATATATATTATATATATATATATATAATATATATATATATATATATTATATTTTTTACAGGGCCGGGGGCCCCGGAAAAGCGGCACACGGTGCCCCTCCCCCAAAACGAATTTCGGCCTCCCCGAGCCTTTGGGGCGCTCCTGCAGAGTGCTCCGTGTCTGTCCTGCGAGTGCGACGCGAAAAAAAGAACCCACGACGGCCACAGAGGGCCCCGAGACACCCAAAGATCGGCCCAAGACGCCCAATCTGGGCCCAAGACTGCCCAAGACGCGTCCAATACGCCCCCAGAAACCCCCAAGAGGCTTCCCAAGAGAGCCCCGAAAGGCTACAAGTGTTGATTTCCTGTGTTTTTCGATGTTTTTGGCCTTCTCGCTTTCCCCGCTTCCCGACGCTCCACAGTGGCCCAAGAGGCTCCCTAGATCGCCCCAATACTGCCCAAGAGGCCCCCAAGAAAGCCCCGACACGGTCCAGGGGGGCTCCGAGACCGCCCGAAAGGCGCCCAAGACGGCCCAAGAGAGCACCAAAACGGCCTCAAGAGAGACCCAAGAGGGCGCGCAAAAATTCAAAAACTAAATTTTCCGCCGCGGGAGGGCCCCAAAAGGCCCAGAGAGAGCCCCATGATGCCCCAAGAAGCTCCCAAGAGGCCCCAAGGAGCCCCCAAAAGGCCCCCAAGAGGCTCCAAAAAGATCCCAATAACCCCAAAACGCCCCCAAGAGGCTTCAAAACTGCCTCCCAAAGGGCCCCGAGAGGCACGCCACGAGATCCCAACACAGCGGTCTCCCCCTCTCATTATCCCTTCTCTTTGTCGTCGCCTTCTTCGTCGCCGTCGCTGTCGTATCCAATGGCGCAACGAGGCCATTTTTCGTTCAAACCACCGAAGCGCCCAAGAGCTTCTTCTCCTCTTCCTCATTCTCTTCCTCCTCTACCTCCTCCGTAGTAATATTTTTTTCTCAACCATCCTGTGGTGTTGGGTCCTCGTTTTGAAGAGACAGCGCCCCGCGTTCCTTCCTCCTCCCGCTTCTCCCTCCCCCTCCTCCCTCCCCCTCCTTGC
>CAUYUJ010018604.1:812635-826091 GCA_963575745.1 Prorocentrum cordatum
TGCGGGCCCGAAGGCGGGCCGAAAGGAACCCGGACCTGCTCGCGCTGTGAAAAAATTGCCACGGGAAGTTTCTCGCAATTTTCGACCTCTGGGGGCCCTTCCTGGGCCTCGGGACTGTCAAAACACGGCTCAGGACGAAAAACCGGTCCCTGGAAAGGGGTCTAGACTTCTGAGGGTCACGTCAGGAAAAGATCAGGACGTCGGGGGTCTGGGAAGGACACGCTACTCCTACACCCCAACTCAAAATTAAGACATTTCCGCACTAAGAACAGCGACTTCGCTCCAAGCGTGTTTTCCTAGAGGGTAGTCCAGGTCCACATATACGAATATTCTACGAAGAAGGGAAGCTCTAAGAAAACGCCGAGGGTCCTGTCCAGTCTTAGTTTTCTGGAACGAAGTTTGGAGTCCAAGAGCGGTGACGCTTTTTCTTCAGATTTCTGATGGGTGTACGATGTTCGAGCTCATCCAGGACAGATGTTTGGAACTGTGAGCCGAGAGGGCGTCATTGCCATCGCTCGGGCGCCCATTCCCCGTGCACTGCTTGGTTGCGTGCGCTTCTCCCCCCAAGGTGATCCACGATGCTCCCAAAAGTGGTCCAGATCTTCTGGCGCTGGCCTCGCCGACGAACAAAAGTACACGTCCGAACGATGCCAGGGCGTCCCGCCGCAGGCTCCCCGCGCAGCCTGTGCTGCGCGGCGACGGAGGGGGGAGGGAGCAGGGGACGGGAAGCGAGCAGGCGACGGCGAACGCGCGGTAGCGGGAGGCCAGGGCCTGTCGGAGCGGAGCAAGCGGGAGGGCCGGCGACTGTGGGGCGGACTCCAACGAAACAGCCCGGGCCCAACCATTTCTGGTCTCCAGTTGTTCGAGCGCGTTCGTTCGATCGATTCCTTCCAGTCCTTCACAGTGCTCCAGGGCTCCAGAGGGATCGTTGAAGAACACTGGCGGGGTCCGCAAACACGTCGTGAGAACAAGATGGCCCCACCAAGATGGACTCCGAGATAGCACAAGACATTCAAACATGGTTCAACACAGCCTCCGACATACCTGCGAGAGGCCCCAAGCGGCTCCGAGTGCCCTCGGAGCCCTCAAAAGCCTCTGAGGCTATAAGCTGACTCCAAGATGGCTCAAGCAAGCCCCGAGGCGGGCCCCGCAGGGCCTCAAAGGGGCCCCGATGGGGCCAAGCGCGCCCGAAGAGCGCTCCAGGACGGCCCCAAGAGGCAACATTTCAACCTCCGAGTGAGGGGGGGGGTGCGAATCAAGAGGAGGAGGAGGAGGAGGAGGAGGAGGAGGAGGAGGAGGAGGAGGAGGAGGAGGAGGAGGAGGAGGAGGAGGAGGAGGAGGATTCTCTGTGGAGTCACGGGGCCCCCGATCGCCCCAAGGGGAGCCCCGAAGAGGCTCAAGGTGGCCTCAATCTCCTTCAAACAGGCCCAGCAGGGCCTGAGCGGCCCCAAAGGTACCCCAAGGAGGCTCCGATTTGGCTCCAAATGTCATCCAAAAGGCTCTCACGACGACAGATCCGCGAAGACCTCCTCCTCCCTCTTCTCAATATAGCGATGAACGCCAATACAACGATGAAGAAGAAACGATCGAGATCATCATCCCGAGACGCTCTACTTCCCGCGATGTGGCAAGGATTCTGCACTTCAAGTTCCAGGAGTTGGACACACAGGCCGAGCTGGGCATGGCCAACTCTCGCGTCAACAGTCTTAAGCGGGAGACCGATTACAACAATTTCTTGCGCATGGTGGGCACGTTAGACAAGGCAGCCATGGATGTATTCAACTCTTGGGGCCTCAGCATACCCGCCGACCTCTTTGCAGAAAGAGGTAAGCTGACCGAGGCAAAGGCTCAGACGCTGTACACGTCAATGCTTGAACGAGCCCGCGCACGCCAGAAATCTGATCAGGATCAAAAGGCTAAAGAGAGAAAGAGCAAGGATGCAGTGTTGACAAACGCCGCATCTTTGAATCCACAGGAAATTATCAAAGAACAGATGCGGCAAGTTTTAAACGAGGAGCTTTCGAAGGGAAAGGGCGGCAAAGGAAAACGTAAAGGCAAAGGTAAAAGCGAACATCAAGATCGCAACACATCGAAATACGAGGTCGATGACTTAATTTCACAAACGGCAAAATTGTAAACGAGAGGACATGGACAAACAATGAACTTGCTACAAGAAAGGGACGACCAGGTCCCTGTCGGGAGCCAGGGGCGCCAGAACACGAACAAGGGCATCGGCAAAGGCAAGAGCCAATCGAAGGGCAAAGGCAACAAAGGATAATGGAGCGTACGAAAAGGTGGAAAGACTGGAAACAGAGCGACGAAGGGAGGCAACAAGGGACGGAAAGGCAAGTCCTCAAAAGCTTCTGGAATCTTTGCGAAGGGATGGATACAGTGGAGCTGAGCAAAATCATGAGGCCAGACCTCTCAACACACCATGTGTACATCTACAGATGCGGTCGCCGAATGGAGCATCCGTGCCCAGGCAATTTTCCATGGCCAATGTTGTTGCTCCTTGGAAGCTATAATCGTAAACACGTGTTTCACAGAGGGACGCTCCCCAGACTATCTCGGTACAGCTTAAAGACCTCTGCGAGGGTATCCGCTGGCGCGCACTACTTGGCCAAGGACGCTGGCCTTGGTGATACTCCCAGGTCGGGGAACACAGAGGCAGCAGTTGCAATCAAGTGGTGCGGGCAGAGATCGAAGCCTTATGCAATAACCTTGCCCGAAGTATCACTACAACTCTCCACGATGCAACCAAAGCGCAGCACGGTAGGAGAAGGTGGTGGAGAAATACAAATGTTGCAGTCCACTGGACTGCAGAATGGCTCGCCAAGAGCCCGTGCGTCACAGGCCCCACTGACACAGATGGGGGATTAGGCTTAAGTTCAGTGTTCCAAAAGCTTTCTGGACAGCAAGCCATGCAGTGGCAGTGGACACATACAGTACGTAACTCTGACGAGCTCGTGCGAAATATTGCGTCCAGGAGCTATGGGGAACACTTTGGCTTCATCAAGCTGGACAGCACGAATTTTATTGAATGGCGCTCACCGGTTAATCGTGGACACCGTTGGAGCGACATTAATGAAATGTTACAAGGTGGTATTGAAGGATGCCCTCTTGTTCTTGTTATCTCACCAATATGTACATTGCGCTTTTTCCCAGATGATACCTGGAGAGCCACTGTGGGGTCCAGCATTGGGTAGCGACACTTTGGATAATCATGTGTTGTGTACCTGTACCACTTGGTGGAACGACATTTCGCCATCAACCCAAATGTCATGTCACAATTCGGGATTTTGGGGTACATCCGGTATCGTGACGACTTTTTGCTAATCACTACAGGAGCCATTGGGTTTACACACTGCATGCAGCAATTCAGACACAAGGTGAAGGATGATTACGATGTCGAGATCGACATGGTCATGCTGGATGTAACATTCTTCAAAGGCCCACGCTTCAGGGCCACGGGAGTCTTAGATGCGAAACCGTACCTGAAACCATCTGACCAAAAAAGGTGCCGTTGAATTCGTTTTCGTTTCATGTCCCGCCGGTTCTGGTTCACAGAGCCACGAGTAGAAATCCAACGACTAAGAGCAAGAGCATCGGGCCCGAATTCGTTCAACGAGGCAAAATCCAGGTTGATATCATGTTTTTCTTGTCATGGCGTTCACCCTGCTGTGATTGAGAAGGCTGCGGCTGTGACGTTCGAGGCCGCCCCCAAATGCCATATTTCCAACCCCCGAAGGAGGAACACGTTTTGGTTCAGGCTCTCATACCACTGATATGCATTCATTCCCGACCATTTGCCTACGTAATTACAAGCGCTCTGCAGAGCGCAATATGACGGCGAGGCGCTGGCCTCGAATACAAAACCCCCCTGTCGGATCTCGGGCGCGCTAATCACGCGTCTGTGCATTGATGCTCGAGTCGGGCTGTCAAGCAGAAATCCCGTAGGTAAGCGGCACGGGCGGGCGCCGAAAACGTATGGATGAGGGGACGGAGACATTTGCTCTATCAATATCGCATGCTGGCCATGATACCCATTCTTTTCCAACCATTTGCCGAATGACAAGCGCTCTGCAGAGGGCAATCTGACGGCGAAGCGCTGGCCTTGCGCACGAAAGACCCAACTACAGAAGGAAACATTACCCACATGCAGCACTGTAAGTGGTTCACCGCAAGAGATTCCATCTCCTCGAAATCTTGCTGAGAGCATACGCCGACAAAAGCTCGCTGGCCAAACTGTTCGCCAGCTTCATTGGGTAGGCTGCCTTGGCACCGGTAGAAAGCCGCCGCCCCTCATTGGGCCTGAGAGGCTCTCACGCGGCTGATGGGTGTAATCGAAAACACTACGGCCATAGCAGCGCAACTGCTGAAGCTTTTGTGAGGGCTGCATAGTACAAGTTCTCAGGCGCGTGCGAGTTCTGAAAGGGCGGCCACATGCACAGTAGTCGGCCACATAGTCAGTGGTCCTATTCCTGTCGGCAAAGCGCTTGCGAGAGGGGAGGTTCCAGAGATAACTGGTGTTGGGATTATCCTCTCCGCAGGGGTGTCGCGACTAGCGGCAAGCTGCAGTAGCATCAGCGCTCTGTGGGCCAGCTTGCTGGATTCCTCGAGGACCTGTCGATCGCGACCCTCGAGGTGTGGAAGCCCTTGGGGGTACTCTGGACTCCGCGGCGCATGGGGGAGGCGAGGGCCTGGGGGGCCGCGGCGAGCTCGCGTCAGACCCCCTACATGGCGTGCCAGACCAGATAGCCAGTACCCCCCCCCCCCCGAGATCAGCCTCGGAGGCGAGAACGCACGTCGTCGTTCAGCAGGTCCATGTGCGTTCCTTGATGTAGGTCGAACGCCAACACCGCCACGCCCATGCGGCTCACGGCCGCAGAAAGGGTGTCAGTGCCCGCGAAGAGCTCGAGGAAGATGCGGGGGCGGCTGCCAGGCCGAAGAGCCTGACGAAGCAAAGCCTGATATCGTGCTCCACGCGATACATGCGGTGTTCGAGAGCTTCGCGAACCTGTGGTGAGAGGAGCTGAAACTGTAGCCCGACTCGACCATGCTTGCCGTGATGTGCGACATTGCTGCGTGCCTTCCACATGCCTCGGCGCTGTACTTTCTGCAGCGGCCGTCGCCCAGCAGCTCGATCGTGGCTGCCCCCCCTCCCCCCCCCCGTGCCTGAGGCAGTGCGGGGTAGGGTGCAGCGCTCCAATCCCCGACGCCCGCACCGCGCGCTCGAGCAGCATGGGAGAGGCACCGTGCGAGATGTTGACCACTGGCTCCATGGGCTGGGAGCTGAAGACGACCGCGAGCATGGCCAGGAGCGTCCCCGCCCAGCGGTGCTCCGCCAGGTCGAAGGCGATGCTGCTGTCCATCTCGCCCGTCTTTGAAGGCACCTGGAGCTCGGCCGCGTTGAGGGCGACCGTCGGGCGCCCCGCGGCGCTCGAGGAGCGGGCATCGGGGGAGATGATCTGGAACATGCGTAGCGCCAGCTGCTCGCCGACGCGGCAGTGCGTCTCGAACGCGACCAAGCATCCAAGCGCCGCTCTCTCTTGGCCAAAGTCCAACAACTTCCCTGCGATGGCGTACGCGGCCTGCTTAGGCAGCGGCGGCCGTGAGTCTGGAAGGCTGAACCGAGTCCAACCGCGCATCGAAGCGAAGGCCTGGGGGGGGCAAGCGCGCCGATCCGCCCAACTGCGGCGAAGCCCAAAGCAGAGCGTACAGCGCGCGGACGGTGGACTCGCACGACTCCTGCTCGTCGTAGCGGCGCTCGATGAAGTCGACCAGGGTCGGATCTGAAGCGGCCGCCGAGAACTGCAGGAACGCGACCAGCTGCCCCGAGAAGGCCAGGTGAGGTCTGCGTAGCTTCTCTGATGCGGTTGGCCTGCAGCAGCGTGAGACGAGGAACTGGGCGGCCACGCAGACGAGCCAGCTCCACGTTGCGCCGCAGTCCTTGGCGGCCCGAGGCCAGGCGGCGCCCGCCAGCTGCCGCGGGCCGCGAGGCGCGCTGCACATCGCGCGGCCGCGGGGCGGCGGCTCTCGGCCCCACCCGGCCCCCAGCGGGTGCCCGCGCTCTTGGCGACGGCTTCGGCCGAGAAGCTGGCGGGGACTGGGGTGTGCTCGCCCGCGCCGACTGCGTCGTGGTACTGTGGCGAGCTCGTGGCCTGGGCGCCATCCTTGCACCGAGGCGGCTGCGGATGCCGTCTCTTCCACTTAGGCGTTTGCCGATGCTAAGGCTTGTCTGCTGCATTGCATTCTGACGGAAGCCAGCGGCGTGCCAGCTTGAAATCTGCAACCGAGCTGATAGCCAAGATCTCGCGGCAGATAGAGTTCAATCTGAAGTCGGTGGCTCGGCCCTTACATAGCGCATATACGAGACTCATGTTATGCCCCAAGAAGACCAGACCATGAGAATGACACCTGTTGTTTCGGGCGGCTCTGCGGACCCCGTGCAACAGCGCTGCTCCCTCTAAGAATTGGCAATCTGGCGGCGAACGGCCTGGCTGCGACCGTGCACCTCGAAGCGCCCCTCATAAATTCTGGATCGACCTCGGTGAAGCCTGCAGCGGCATCGGCAGAAAGGGTGGTGTGGGGTCCATCTCGGATCGGGCCCCAGCATCGGCCAATGGGGTCCATCATAGCTGCCGTAGCTGCGCCAGGCTGGGCACGGGCTGGTCCCATCACTGCGGAAGTGTCTATGTGGGGGATCTTGGCCATGTGGGAGGAGCTGATCGGATCGGTGGGAACCATGTCCAAGACCCAGGAGTCGGAGGGCCGCGCCCGCTTCGGCGGCGTCCACTGCGCCTGCTGGATGAGGTGGGCCGACCAAGCCCAGCTCGTCGGGGCCGCGCGCGACTGGAACTGCAACTGGCCGTTCACTACCAGGTGCCCGGCCTGCCGACGCACGCGACCGGGAAGAAAAGGAATGTCGACCGCCTTCAGAGCGAAGACAGGGCGCAGGTTCGCAGGAAGCTCGCACTGATAAGAGCACGCCTCGACGTCTGCGCTGGGCGCCGCGATCCGCTGCCCTGCAACCGAACCGTCGATCTCAAGCGCAGCCAAGGCCTCGCCCGAGGGAAGCGCCGTGTAGGGAGGGGGGGGCGGGGGGCGCGAAGTTGGCATTCGAGCGCCTCGTGTCCCAGATGAGGCGAAGTCGTCCATCCTTCTTCGGGGCGAAGAAAAGCCCGCAGATCTCCGCGGGCGCGGAGCAGACCTCGATCGCCCCGAGGTCGTAGAGCTCTGCCAAGAAGAAGCCGTTGTCGGCGCCGCCATTGCCGAGGTTGACGTCCATAGCCGGCACCGTGGGAGCATCGAAGAGAACTGTGTCGCGATCGTGATCTTCGCGGAGAAGGCCCTGGCCACTTACCAAAACTGACTGCAGGTCGGGGCCCAGGCAACCCATGAGCGAGGCGCCGCCAGCCTTCGCCCGCGGTTGTGGAACATCGCCGCGTTTGCAAGCAGCAATCTTGCAATCGGTCAGCGAGTCCGCGTGGCCGCTCCTCGAACCCTGGAGCGCCCTAAACGCTCCCTGGGCGTCGATGTCTGGTGGGGGCGGCCCGGCGCGGCCGTGTGTCCGAGCGAGGTGTCGCGCGGCCAACTGCTGCTGCAATGAAAGTCGCCGACGTGGGTCAGCCACCTCCCCGCGTCCACCCAGCTCGTTCAAGGCCTCGATGCCCTCCCGCAGCCACTTCTCTTGGGCGCGGTGCTGTCCGTGGTGGCGGAGGCGAGACTGACTAAGACCCGCGGCCTCGCCCCGCAGCTCAGCGGCAAGCGCAGCTCCGAGCGGTAGCGGGGGGGCGTCGCGTTGTGCCTCCATTGCTTCAGCGATTCACCGAGCGCGCTGTCCCCCACCAGCGCGCCTCCCCTGTGGGAGAAGCCCGCCGCCCGGGGGCGACCGCAGGCAGCCGGGTGAAGATGGTGAGCGGGGCCTCAGGCCCGCCCGCGGCCACGCCCCCTCCCGCGACCTGGGGGCTCGCCAGCTCCTCCAGATGGCGCGCCGTCGACGCCAGGAGGTAGAGCACCGACGGCTGAAGATGAAGATGGGCGCGTGGGATCTCCGCGAGCAAGCCGACGCTCTTCGCGCTCTTTAGGCACCGCGCTCTCCTCCTGCGGCTTGGTAGCCACGTGCTGCTCGAAAGCGGGGGGGGCGATGGCGAGGCCCTGGGATGAGCTCCTCTCGTCGAGATCGTCTCCGTGGTCGCCCGCCTCGGCCACGCGCGGCGCCTCCGCATGGAACTCCCCCCAAAGCTGGAAGCGCCGCGACGCCGTCTCGAACGCCTCCAGCGCGGCCACGTGCCACCGCGATCTCGAACAGCTCGCACAGGAAGCAGTGCTCCTCGACCCCTGGGTCGGTGGACACTAGGCACAGGACTTGTCGCCACCAGAAAGAAGTGGCGCTGCTTGGGCGTCGTGTTGGCGCCCGCGTGCGTCTGCCACGCTCAACGTGTGGCGGCGGGCCGTCGGACCTGCCAACTGTTGTCTGCTAGCACCTCGAGCATCTGGGCGCGCTGGGCGACTGTCCTTCGAGCGAACTCAGCATCCGCTGTCTTGCCCAATCTGCGCACATCCAGCGGCTCGTCGCGAGGCGTCGGTCCCCCCAACACCGAGCCGTCAATGGCAACAGCGATGGGCCCGCCAGGCAGGTTGAGAATGCCGCGATCACCCGAACGGAGGAGAGGTAGGCCCTGCACCATGATGGGGTCGAGCAGCGCATGGCCGTGCCGCGCTTCGAGCGTCGCCCACTTGGTGTTGGGATGAGCCTCAGGCACGGGCGTCGCTCCATCGATGGGGGCTATCTGGAAGTTGGGATCGTCGACTGGTGGCTCGCCGGCGCCCGCCTCCACGAGCTCGTCGGCCATTTGGGCACCATATTCCAAAACGTCGGCATACGGGGTGTTGGACGTATGTACAGATTTGAAGAAACTCTTGCCGTAGAGCTGAGATGGAGTCCCGCCCTGTGGCCCGCAGGCCAAGATCTCCGCTGCCTCGTGGAAGTCCTCCTCATGCTGATCTAGAGTCGGAATCAAGACCAGCCAACCACCCACGACCACCCGTCCGCCCGCACGCGAGCGCAAAGTAGCCTCTCGTGCCAGAACGCTTCCTCCCGGCTGTAGAGCACGTACAGGCGAGCTCCTGGCATCAGCGAGCGGAGCCATCGCGGAGCAAACGTCCGAAGCTGCGCCATCGTACCTCATGGAGTCTGCCCGGTAGTAGCAAGCCGCACACGCGAGGACGCCGACCAGCACACCACACACAAAGTCCACCACGGCACTCGTCCACGCAGGTCCCGAGGAGCAGGTGCACGAAGCAAGGGCGGGTGCAGTGAGCTGGTCAGGGCCACAGCGATCAAGCTGGCGCTGGAAGACCGCCACGATGTTACGGTCGATGCCGCCCGTCACGTCACACTCGCACGCACAGATACACCTCTGGCCTCCAGCACTCCAACCTATGGCGTAGCCAATGGCCTGCGCAAGGTACGGGGATAATGCTTGCTCTCCAAGATAATACCCGGCAGTAGTTCTGACGGGACAGAGCTAACACCCGAGCCAGGTTGAAAAGGCAACAACTCTCTTCAGGGGGGCGAATCAAGGACCTTTCTCTTTTGAGTCACGGGCCCCAAGATCGCCCCAAGAGGGCCCCGAAGAGGCTCAAGATGGCCCCAATATCCCTAAACGAGCCCAACAAGGCCCGAACGGCCCCAAATGGATCTCAAGAAAACTCCAATTTGGCGCCAAGTGTCATCCAAGAGGCTCCCACAACAACAGATCCGCGAAGACCTCCTCCTCCCTCTTTTCAATATCCTGTTCCTCCTTTTCCTCCTCCGTCTCCTCCTCGTCGTCCTCTTACTCCTCCTTCATATCCTCTTCCCTTCCCCTTGCCCCAGAATGGTTCCAGGTGGCCTCTACACGGCTCCTTCAGAAGACAAGTCGCCTGGGCGTGGACTCTGGACGAGATGGCTGTTCTACTGCATGGACTCTTCTGTGATCGGTGCGATGGGGTTTTGAACAGACCCGTCTGGGCGGCCGTGTCATTGCAAGCTAAGGATTTTACTGGGACATGACAGCACGCATGGACATCGTTTCTGGACGGATTGATGGCTGATTATAGGGGGCCTCCGCGAGGATCCTGAGACAACTCGCCTGTGCATTGGTTCCGAATGAAGAACACGACGCTCTGCTGTTACGGCTCTTCTGTCGGCGGTGGGATTCCCTTGTTAGTTCTGTTTTCCTTCAAAAACTCATCGGGGCGGCTCTTCCATTGCATGCTGCAGCACTTCCTTCATCAGGGCAACGCGCCCCGGCATCGATTCTGGACACCTTGTTGGCTGCTCATGGGGGGCCTCCAAAAGGCTCTTAAGACAACTCGCCTGGCATCGCATCTGGATGACATCGGTGCTCTGCTTCACGGGCTCCTTTGTCGATAAAACTGGTCTTCCAAACATCTTTCTGGGCGACTGTTCCGCTTCATGCTACGACACTTCGGTGATCCGGGCAACACGCCCGGGCATTGTTGCTGGCTGGGCTGGAGCGGATACTTACGCGGAGCGTCAAGAATTCCTTGGGGAACCTGTGGGGGATCCTGGGGAACCAAGGAGGACAATGACACCGAGGAGGAGGAGGAGGAGGAGAAGGAGGAGGAGGATGAGGAGGCGGCTATGGCTGCCGCCCTGGTCGCCCGCTTCGGCACGGGCACGATCCGCGTGCCACTGACACAGGAACTGGTGCCGGTACAGGAAGTCGCACAAGTGTTCGTACCTGAGCGGTCTCCTGCCTCCTCCCTCCGCTTGCCTCGCCGTGTGGCTCCCCTCCGCACTTCTAGAGAGTCGGCGGCGCAGGGGGTCCTCAGGCGCGAGCAGCAGATGGAAGTGCTAACCGCGATCGAGCACTGCCGAAGAAGGCACAGTGTACAAACCGCTGCACACTGTCGAATGCAGCAGTGGGTGCTGTGAAACAGGATCTGCGAGCCCCCTTCCGCCAGAGGCGGAAGACCGCGGCAGGTCGAGCTGGTGGCCCTGCGGTCCGAGGCCGCCGCCGCCTGCTCCGAGGCCGCCGCTGCCTTAGGAGGAGGTGGAGGAGGAGGAGGAGGAGGAGGAGGAGAAGGAGGAGGAGGAGGAGGAGGAGGAGGATGAGGAGGAGGAGGAGGAGGAGGAGTTTTTCCCCCGACGGCACCTGCCAAACCGATACGACAGGGAGGCCGGCGCCTCCTCCTTCAGGGGTCTCTGCATCGAGCTCAATCCATGGTCATCAGGAGGAGGATGAGGAGGAGGATTCCCCCCGCCGCCACCCCAGCACATCCTGGTGCTGCCCTCTGTGTTCCTGCGGCTCTGGTTCTTACTCCTCGTCCGCTCGCCCTGGATCACGTCCAGCATAATGCTCTTCCGAGTGCAGGGCCGTTGCTCGCCCCGTCGTCTTCGACACCAGCTCTGCGCGCCTCACCTCCCCATCCCATGGAGCCGCCTCCTGGCCAGTTCGAGGAGCTGTTCGCCACAGGTTGCACGGTCAAAGCGGCGAGCATGCCTGTATTACCTCTCCCTCGTGAAGGTCGTTCAGTGGATCCTCGGCGCCTCCACCGATGGCCGCGTTTCAGCGCTCCAGAGCATCAGGCCCAGGCCGGGATCAGCAGGCTGCCGCCGATGCACTCCCCGAAGTTCCACGTGCAGGCAGTACTGGCCGCAGTGACGCCAGCAGTGCTGCACCTTTGCCTCCCAGCCTGCTCGGTCCCCCAGCAGGCCTCGTGCTGACGTCGTCCCCGTGCCTGTTCCCCCTGCGCCGCCCCCCTCCCGTCGCGCTCCGGGTCATCTCGCAGGCGTGTGCCGGCGACATCGCCACCCAGCCTAGCAAGGCAACATCTGAGCAGGCTCGTGCCAGCCGTCCCTCGGTGCCGCGTTCAAGTCTGCCCCCATCCCAGTTCTGGCAGGGCTGGAGGGGAATCCCCTTCGTCTGTACGCAACTCTCGGGAGCCTGCTGGGGGCTCGGTCGGTGCTGGCAGACACTGGCTGCCGTAGAGTCCTTCTGACAACGTTCGCTCGCTCGCCACACCTCGTCCCCACGGTGATCTCAATGCCTATCTGGCTGCTCGGGCATCGGGCTGGTCTTTTGAGGAAGCGCTCCAGTATGGAGCTCTCCCGCCAAAGGAGCGCCCGTCGCTTGAGGCCCGCCGGAGAGCGCATAGTGACAACGTGGCGCACCAGAAGGGACGGGCCTGCCAGGATGACCTTTCGTCTGTTCGACCGCCGATGTGCAGGACTCGCCAAGGCAAGTCTGGCCAGCGGTGCGAAGCAGCAGTGGCCATGTCCACTGCACGGAATGCAAGCCACAGGGAGAGTTGCCGCAGCGTGCCTGTTGTGGAAGCCGTTCCCATGATGGACGTCGGCGATGGGGCCGCCCCTGCAAGGTTGGCGAGGGCTTTGTTTGCAGGCTGTGCTGGATCCAGCATGCGCCGCCCAGCGAGCAAGACCTCTGGGCTGAGTGTTTCGCACGTCGCTCTAGAGCCTACCCCGACGACTTTCCCAAGTCTCATAGCAAGGACTCGTAATGCGGCGCACGATGCACGTGATCCTGGTCATGTATTTCGCTCTGCCCATTGGCTGTCCTTGGTCGTGGTTCGCACCCGCTCACCTCCCTCCATTGACGGGTTTCCCACGTCCCCGCGACGCTGACGCCTTAGGATTCCGCCGTGCTCTGATTCTTTCGTGCCCCGCGTTTTCTGTTTCGGCGCCTGCAGGTCTGGTCAAACATTCGTATTGTCTGTTTCCCCCTGGTCGTGGGTCGCCCCCATTCGTCTTCCTGGTGCCGGAGGGCTTCCTGCACCCATCGCAGTTACAATTGCTCGATTCTTTTGCGATGCATACTTTGCGTGTCGCGCTTCGCCCGCTTCTTGCCACTTGCAGCTTCGGAGCTGACATGCATTCTGCTTCATCCTTGCCCGGTTGTTGTGGGTCGCCCCCATTCGCCTTCTTGTGCTGGTGGACTTCCCCACGCCTCTCGCATTCATTGCTGCTGTGCTTTTTGCGAGGCATCCTCGCGAGCGCGCTCATGTATCGCACGAGGATTCACACTCTCTTTCGTTTTGGTCGGCCTGTGCGCTGATATTCGTTCCACGTATTCTCGTTCCACGGCTTCATACCTTGCTTCGCGTAGTCCTTCCCCCGCTCAGGGCACGCGCTCCCACTTGCCCTGGCTATGCGTTGTAGATTAATTCTCGGCATTGGTCGGCGGTTTGCCTCATTGTATCTACGCGTGCAGTCGGACCTACGACAGAAGACCATCCCTGAACAACATGAGACCCTCTGCTGGCCAAGACACACAGAACGTCCAAGGGTACCCTCCCCAGGATGCACAAGAACACCCAGCAAGCACGAAGAGCATCAGGGTAATTACCCTCCCCGAACCGACCTAGATCTTATACCTCGGTCCGACTGTACTTGGCGGCGAGCTAGAGGGGGAAATGAGAAGGAGAA
>CAUYUJ010018605.1:0-2500 GCA_963575745.1 Prorocentrum cordatum
GCATGCGGTTCCCCCGCCCAGGGCAGCGTTCCGTGCCCCCATAGGGAGCTCCGCCGAAGGTCCCAGTGGCGCAGCCCGCATGCGGTCCCCCCACCCAGGGCAGCGCTTCGTAGCCCCATAGGGAGCCCCACCGAAAGTCCCAGTGGCACAGCCCGCATGCGGTCCCCCCACCCAGGGCATCGCTTCGTGGCCCCATAGGGAGCCCCACCGAAGGTCCCAGTGGCACAGCCCGCATGCGGTCCCCCCACCCAGGACAGCGTTTCGTGGCCCCATAGGGAGCTCCACCGAAGGCCCCAGTGGCACAGCCCGCATGCGGTTCCCCCACCCAGGGCAGCGCTTCGCGGCCCCATAGGGAGCTCCACCGAAGGCCCCAGTGGCGCAGTTCGCATGCGCCCACCACCACCACCACCACCACCACCACCACCACCACCACCACCACCACCAAACACACACACACACACACACACACACACACATACACACAACACACACACACACACACACCACCACACACACACACCACCACACACAACACACACACACTACACACACACCCACCCAGGGCAGCGTTCCGTGGCCCCATAGGTAGTCCACCCGAAGGTCCCAGTGGCGCAGTTCGCACGCGCCCCCCCCCCCCCCCCCCCTTCCCCCCCACCCCCCACCCCCCACCCAGTGTGCAGCGCTTCGTGGCCCATAGGGAGCTCCACCGAAGGTCCCAGTGGCGCAGTTCGCACGCGTCATCCCCGACCCAGCACAGGCGTTCGGGGCCCCCTTAGAGCTCCACCGAAGCCAGCGGCGCAATTCGCCATGGCCCCCCCCCCCCCCCCCGCCAGTACAGCGTTTCGTGGCCCCATAAGGGTCTTCCCCGAATGCGATCGCCCAACCAACTGCAATGGTTGGGTCCTTTCGCCATGCAATTTTTTTTTTTCTTCTACTGCTACTTACTAACTACTAATACTACTACTTACTACTACTGCTACTGCTACTACTACTTACTACTACGACTACTTACTACTACTACTTATACTACCTACGACTTACTACTACTATACTACTAACTACTACTACTACTTACTACTACTATACTAGTTTACACGACGACTAATACTACTACTACTACTACTACTACTACTCCTTATACTCTGAGTATTACTACGAATTACTACTACTACTACTACTATACTACTAATACTACTACTACTTACTCGCGACTACTATCTACTACTACATTACAACTAATACCTGCTACTACTACTACTACTCCTACTACTAATTACTATACTACTACTACTACTACTACTACTACTACTACTACTACCACCACCACCACCACCACTACTACTACTACTACTACTACTACTACTACTACGACTACTACTACGACGACTACTACTACTACTACTA
This sequence comes from Prorocentrum cordatum, assembly GCA_963575745.1. Classification (NCBI taxonomy): domain Eukaryota; class Dinophyceae; order Prorocentrales; family Prorocentraceae; genus Prorocentrum; species Prorocentrum cordatum. Next base: position 1,405 of record CAUYUJ010018605.1, read on the forward strand.
CGCGACTACTACTACGACTACTACCACTGCTACGACTCCTGTTATTACTTTTATTACTACTACGACTACAACTACCACTATTAGTGTTACTACCAGTGTAATTATTACTTCCATTGTTACTACGACTACTACTAGTGTTATTGCCACTACTACGGCTACGGCTACTACGATTTCGATCCTTGGTGCTTGTATTACGACTCCTACGACTGTTGCGACGATTGCTACGGCCACGGCTGTTATTAGAAATTTAACGATTCTTGCCACTGCGACGGCTACTACGACTACTATGAATTACAACTATATCTACGACGAATACTACCCCTACTACGACACATTCTCTTATCATTGCTACGACTACTACTATTACTATGAGTAGTACTACTACTACTACTACTACCACCACCACCACCACCACCACTACTACTACTACTACTACTACTACTACTACTACTACTACTACTACTACTACTACGGCTACTACTACTACTACTCCTGGTATTACTAGTACCCCTACTACTTCTAAGACTAGCACGACTACTACGACTATGCAGACCCTTATTGCCACAACGGCGATTGTTATTACACGTACTACCAGTGCTGCCACTAGTCCGACGACGACTACGATTACCAATACCATTACTACTACTACTACTACTACTACTACTACCACTACCACTACCACTACCACTACTACTGCTACTACTACTACTACTACTACTACTACTACTACTTGTACTACTACTACTACTACTGCTGCTACTACTGCTACTACTACTACCACTACTACGACTACTACTACTAGTATTACTACTACTACTACTACTACTACTACTACTACTACTACTACTACTACGACTACTACGAGTACTACTACTACTACCAGTTCTACTACTACGGCGACTACGACTGCTGCTTCTATTTCGACGCCTCCCACTCCCGATGCGACTACTGCAACTACGACTAACACCACTACGGCTACAAGCCTGACTGCCAGTACAACCACTACCATCACCACTTCTATGACCAGTACTACGACTACTACGACTACTATTACTACTACTACGACTACCATTCTTACGACTACTACTACTACTAT
>CAUYUJ010018605.1:7500-11595 GCA_963575745.1 Prorocentrum cordatum
CGATCCTCCCCCAGCTGCGCCCGATGCTCGCCGCCGCGGATCGGAGAACAGAACACGGCACAGACATTGATTTCTCTGCGCCCCGCGCAGATTTCCTGGATCGGCGCTTGGGCCCCCCTCCCTCCCGTGCGCGCTTCGCGCGCCAGGGGCGGCGCCGGAGGCGCCGCCAGAGGGGCCCATTGGGCGTCGCGTAATGGGGGGGCGATAGTTGGGGAGGCAGCGCGGGTTGCAGAAAAGATGCGAAAAGGTGCCATTGCGGGCCCCTGAAGGGGCCCCTTAGGGCCCAAAAGGGAATTTCTTAGGGTCCGACAAGTGCACCTTTCTGCCCCCCCATTGATCGCCCCCCCATCAAGCGACGCCCACGGGCCATGCGCCGATGCAAGAAATCCGCGCGGCCCTCCGAGAGATTATGTTTATGCCGTGTTTTGTTCCTCTAACTTGAAGCGGGCGTGGGCGACAGGCAGAGTTGCGGTGCACAGTACGCGCTCGGAGGGGAGCAGAAAAAGAGCATGGCCTTCGGACGTGTCGAGGAATCGCAGACACGAACTAGCTCGCCGCTCGTTGAACTTATGTAGTCCTGGACTCCCAGATCCCAATCTGCTTGAAGCGCGTTCCTAGTTCAGAGATCGAGATGCTTTTGCTGTGTGGCGTTATTCTCTGGGAGGGCTTTGACCCAACCTACTGGATCCGCCTTCCCACTCCATGCTTTTGCCTACAGTCGGGGCCCTGAAGAAGGAACCCTTTTCGTTGGGGAGGGGCTCGGTGCTCCTTGCTTGTTATGCCGTGTACCTTCGGTTCTCCTGAGGTTTCCCATGGGAAATCGAAGTTCAACTTATGGGGGGCCTCGTTCCTTATTTAGGGTTCCTTAGGTCAACGCCCCGACGGTACTTCTTCCGACCGGCGTGCACGGCGCGTGGATCGGCGACGGGCCCCTCGCTTTTCCGCACGGAGCCGGCGCGCCCCGTCGCCACATCGGGGGCGGCCTCGGCCTCACGTCTCGGGGGGTGCCCTCTCCCCGATCCGTGGCTCGGGCGCCCGCGCGCCGGCTCCACGGAGCCGCTGTCCGCGGCGGCGTGCGCCCGAGCCTGGGCGTCGCAGCGGGGCCGTTGGCGGGCAGACTCCTCGGCGTCCGCGGCGTCCGGAGGCCACTCCTTCCCCCGCCCCCGGGGCCGCCCGAAAGGCTTGGGGGCCCCAGAGCGGTGCGGCGAAGGGGCCCTGCGGTGACCTCGGATTCCTCGAGGACCTCGCCGCGCGGCTCTGGAACCTCGGGGGCCTCTTCGCCCGAGACCGTGCGGTGGCCCCGAGTCCACCGTTGACTCACACGGCGTGGTCATCGCACCGTTTAGGCCCCCGGAAAACGGCCTGGGACGAAGAGATGGCCCCGAAGGCCCAAATGAGGGGTCGAGGTGCCTAGGGGACCAGGTCGGAGGAGAGGGCAGCAGCAGTGCGTGTTCGGAGGAGGACAGCACACGCCGGTCATTGAAAGTAGGTGTTTCTAGGCGCCTTCCTACTTCAAGAGTCGAGCGGTTGTCCCTCTTCCCTCCTCTTCAGGGGGCGGGCGGAAGTCCAATCAACTTCCAACGCCTTCCGACTTCATGTTTCTACGGATTTCTTCCGACCGACGGGTAGTTATGAATAGTAATATGGTTGGCTCAGCAAACTTGTGCGAAGCCTTGGTTTACAAAGACACGCCATGCGAATGTACAAACAGGCCTGGACTCGGGGGGCAGAACACCAAGAAGCTGTTACCGTTGCCTGGGGGAGGACCGCTATCAGCCGCCCCGGGTTCGCAGCGGCCCGAAGTGGCGCAGGGCCTTCGTCGACTAGACGTAAGAGTGACCCTTCGCCGGAGTGACCTTTGGTGCGGGCAAATAGGGGTTCGACGATGGCCAAAATCGGTGCGCCGGTGGCGTCTTGCGCGCCTGTGTTTGGTCACCCCGCGGCCACCAAAAAGCCGCGCACCAAAGGTCACTCTTACCCAGGGTCACTCTTGCGTGTAGCCGACTTCGTTTCCAGCCGCGGACTTCCCCAAGCTTTGTCCCTGGACTCTGCCCGTGCTTCCGTGGATGATGCCTGGACTTCCCAGAACTCGGAGGCACCCCCGAGGATCTCCCCCCGACGCTCCCTGGGCTCCCTCGCGCAGCGCAGGCCTTCCGCCAAGCGACGGGCTCACCGACCCCGCACCGAGCGGGGCTCCCTGGGCTTCGGGGGCAGGGCCTCTCAAAGGAGGCTCCTGCGGTCGAGTTCCCGCGGCGTGGGGAACTGCTTCCCCCTCGGCGTTGCCCCCCCCCCCCCCCTCGGCGTGGACCCCATCTACGGGTGGCAGTGCAAAGGTAGCGCGCTGCGTGGCGCCGTTGGCCCGCCTTGTTGCACGCGAGCCCCCACCTTGGAGACAGCGTGCGCGCAGGGGGTCCTGGCAGGGACATAGCGTGCACCGACGAAGCCCTCGCAGGGGGACGGTGTGCGCAGAAGGGGCCCTCCCCGGGGTATCGCCTCACAGGGATACCGCGCTCTTCCGCGATCGACGTTTCATCTTCTCTTTGCAATGCCAGGCGTAGGAGGCCACTCATATATACACACATATATCTATATATATATAGAGAGAGAGAGAGAGAGAGAGAGAGAAGGAGAGAGAGATATAGAGAGAGAAACAAACACATCTATATACCGCCTTCCCCCGCCCCAGCGCTCGCCCGGCGCCTGGACCCCGCTGCCGGCGGAGAGAAGCCGGTCGTTGCTCGAGGCCCCGCAGGGCGGAGCCCGCCGACGCCGACGGCGCCGCCGCCGTTGCCGCTGCCGCCGCCGACGTCGGCCTCGTCGTCGCCAGCGACGAAGGACGACGACGACGACGGGCGACGACGGACGACGACGACCACGACGACGACGACGACGACGACGACGACGACGACGACGACGACGACGACGACGACGACGACGACGACGACGACGACGACGGCGGCGGCGGCGGCGGCGGCGGCGGCGGCGGCGGCGGCGACGGCGGCGGCGGCGGCGACGACGACGACGACGACGACCACGGCGCCAACATCGTCGACGACGAAGATGCCGTCCCCAGAGATCTCGCGATCGGTAGCGACCGATCGGCACACCAAATCGGTCGCGACCGATCGCCACCGATCCCAAAGTCGCTCGCGACCCGTCGCGGCCGGTCGCGGCCGACTGGTCGCGACCCATGGGTCGCGACCGATTCGGGAGCAGATCGGTCGCATCCGATCTCGTCGGTCGCGACCGACAAAAAATCGCATCCGATGATCCGGGAGGCCCCCTCGCGTCGTGGAAAAAAAGCCGCGGCGGGGGTTTTTTCTGCAGCGTTCGGCCGCCGGGGGCCCTTCGCTGGACCCCCGGGGACCGTGACTCAAAAAACGGCTCGAGAGGAAAAGCCAGTTCTGGGGAACGAACCGGTTCGAGAGTTTTCGGGGCCCACGCTGCGACATGAGAATGCCGTTCGAAGAGCAGAAGACGCCGTAAACATAAATGTTTGGCGCTCCGCCGCAGAACTTCCGCGCGGAACTTCCGCGCGGAACTTCCCGCGGCTTTCTCGGATCTGCGCCCGGCCCCCTCGGCGGCGCCTCCGGCGCCGCCATTGGCGCGCTCCGCGCGCCAGGGGGGGGGCCCAGCGCAGATCCAAGCACCCCGCGCGGAGCGCCAAAAGTTTGTGGTTATGTGTTGTTGTTTTTCTTCTAAACGTCCAGCGTGTGTGTGTGTGTGAACGTCCAGCGTGTGTGTGTGTGTGTTGTGTGTTGTGTGTTGTGTGTTGTGTGTTGTGTGTTGTGTGTTGTGTGTTGTGTGTTGTGTGTTGTGTGTTGTGTGTTGTGTGTTGTGTGTTGTGTGTTGTGTGTTGGTGTTGGTGTTGGTGTTGGTGTTGGTGTTGGTGTTGGTGTTGGTGTTGGTGTTGGTGTTGGTGTTGGTGTTGTGTTGTGTTGTGTTGTGTTGTGTTGTGTTGTGTTGTGTTGTGTTGTGTGTGTGTGTTGGTGTGTGTGTGTTGGTGTGTGTGTGTGTTGGTGTGTGTGTGTTGGTGTGTGTGTTGGTGTGTGTGTGTTGGTGTGTGTGTTGGTGTGTGTGTTGGTGTGTGTGTTG
>CAUYUJ010018605.1:11695-119195 GCA_963575745.1 Prorocentrum cordatum
GTGTGTGTGCGTGTGCGTGCGTGCGTGCGTGCGTGCGTGTGTGGGTGCGTGTGCGGGTGCGTGTGGGTGTGTGTGGGTGTGTGTGTGTGGGTGTGTGGGTGGGTGTGTGTGTGTGGGTGTGTGTGGGTGTGTGTGGGTGTGTGTGTGGGTGTGTGTGTGGGTGTGTGTGTGGGTGTGTGTGTGGGTGTGTGTGTGGGTGTGTGTGGGTGTGTGTGGGTGTGTGGGTGTGTGGGTGTGTGGGTGTGTGGGTGTGTGGGTGTGTGTGTGTGTGTGTGCGTTCCATCTGGGCGTGTTTCCTCCAGGTCGGCCTCTTGGGGCCCGTTGGCCCCAGGGCCATCAAAAACAGATCTGGAACGAAAGACTACCACAGTGAAGGCGTCGGGGCCTCTGGGGCGGCGCATTGGAAAGTCCATGTCGGAGGGTGTCTGGGTCGTTGCCTCTGCCGCCGTCGATGTCGTCGTCGGCCGCAGAGCGTCAATTGTACACCTACGTACACCGGTCCTGGCCAGGAACGGTGCAGATGTATGATTGGCGTCCGTCCAGTCGTCGTCAACGCCGGCGTTGCCGCCGCCGTCGCCGCCATCGCTGCCATCGTCGTCGTCGGCGCCGTTGGCGGCGGCATCGGCGGCAACATCCTCTTCGTTGACGTCGTCGTCGTCGTCGCCTTGCTCGTGCCCCCCTTCCACCTCTTTCTCGCATTCCCCCTCCTCGTGCTCCTCCTCCTCCTCTTCGCACTCTTCATCCTCCTCCTCCTCCTCCTCCTCATCATCATCATCATCATCATCATCACCATCATCATCATCATCAGTATCAGCATCAGTATCATCATCATCATCTTCATCAGCATCAGCATCATCCTCATCCTCAGTCGAATCAATTCCTCATCCTCCTTATCCTCCTCCTCGAGCTCCCCATCCCCCTCGATCCCCCTCGCTCTCCTCCTCCTCCTCCTCCTCCTCCTCCTCCTCCTCCGCCTGCTCCTCCTGCTCATCCTCCTCTTCCTCTTCCACCTCCTCCTCCTCCTCCTGCTCCTCCTGCTCCTGCTCCTGCTCCTCCTCCTAGTCTTCCTCCTCGTCCTCCTCCTCCTCCTCCTCCTCCTCCTCCTCCTCATCTTTCTTCTCCTACTCCTACTCCTACTCCTACTCCGACACGCAAAGTGGTTCAAGGGTGCTCCGAACATGGTTGTTGACTCAAGAAAGGTGGTTCAAGGGAGCAATGTGGTTCAAGGGTGGTCCGAACCATTCGTCGCCAGTCTTCTTTTTTCTGCCATATGTCGTAGTATCACGTTTGTGCTGGAACGGTTCCGCTTTCCCCGGGGACCCGCCTGGAAAACGGCTTTCCCGCGGTTGTGGGGAGGAGGAGGGGGAGGGGGAGGGGGAGGGGGAGGGGGAGGAGGAGGAGGAGGAGGAGAAGGAGGAGGAGGAGGAGGAGGAGGAGGAGGAGAGGGAGGAGGAGGGAGGAGAGGAGGGAGGGAGGAGGAGAGGAGGAGGGGGGGGGGAGGAGGACCAGCACCCGTTTCCCTGGGGGCCCCGCCGGTTTCCTGCCAGCGGTCGAGGCCTCGGCGGCCCTCCTTGGTGCTTCTCGTGTTCTTGGGGGCGGGGGGGAGCTCCCGGAAGCTGCCCCGCCGCGACGAGTGGACTCGCAACGGAGAGCAGCCAGTAGAGAGACCTCTCGGAGGCTGGGCGAGGGCTGCAGATCCGTGGCTGCTAAAACGGTCTTCCCGGAAGAGAAAAAAAAAAAAACAGATTCCCGGAAGAAAGAGCAGTGCATAAACTAGTAAACGGGCTGCTTCCCGAAAGGAAAACAATTTCCCAGAGCTCCGTTTGAGCAGCCACGGCTTTGCCAGCCTTCGCCCGGCTTCTGAACCTCAGGAGGGGCACTTAGGATGCACACGCGGGCAGCCCAGGAGAGGCACACGGGATGCACCTGCGGGCGACCAGGACAGGTACCGTCGGGGCCCTGAAGAAGGAACCCTTTTTGTTGGGGAGGGGCTCCGCGTTCCTTAAGTGATTCGTGGCTTGCCTCAGGTTTTCCTTATGTTTTCGATCGGAAGTCGAAGTTTAACTTATAGGAAAAAGTGGCCTCGTTCCTTATTTGGGGTTCCTTAGGTCAAGGTCCCGACTGTACTCAGGAGATACCTGCGGGCAGCCAAGGAAGCGGTGCGCGACGACAGCAAATGGCGCGGCGGCGGGAGAGCCGCTGTTGTCTCTCCACTGGTCCTCCGAGCCCAACATGGGCACCGAGTGGACCAGGACGCTCCTCCTCCTCCTCCTCCTCCTCCTCCTCCTCCTCCTCCTCCTCCTCCTCCTCCTCGTCCTCATCCTCCTCCTCCTCGGCGATGGTCCGCTTCGGCGCCCCTCTGGGCGGCCTCCATCGGGCAGAGCTCCCCAGCGGTGCTCGCGCGTGCCGGTCGGTGAACCTTCTCTTCCCCATCCCCCCCCGCGAGAGGCCTACTATGCCGGAGAGAGCCGGGTGGTCTACAGCGCGCAGGACGGGGCAACGTGCGAGGCCCCGGGGGGCGGAGCCTCCAGGTGTCGATGTCCGACGACTCGGTGTTTTCAGTCCGGGCGTTTGTCTTCGATGTCGGCTTCTGGGGCCCGTTCCCATGCAGACCTCTTCGCGTCGCGAGAAAAAACACCCAAAGAAGGTGTGGTGCTATTCTCGGTCGCTTGTGGCCCTCGCTGGGCCCCAGGACCGTCAAAAAACTACTCAAGGTGAAGAGCCGGTCCCTGGAAATGGGTTGAGATTTCCGAGGGTCCACGTTGTAAGATAAAAAAGGACTGGGCAACGCACACGCTCTGGCGACGATGATTTTATGCTCGGTCAAGACCTTGGCTGTATCCTTGCTTGCTCAGCGAGTTCGAGCAAAAACATTACTATATATAGAGATGATTTGCCTCCCGTCGACGCTGTGGCACTGATGCCGAGAAGACAATGCAAGACAATGCATCCACCAACCAACCCCAACCAACCAACCACGTGAAAAAAATGTATACTGCCCCGGGGCAGTCCAAAATGGATCCGGGACGAAAGACCACGCCCAGAAAAGGGGTGGGGACTTGTGGGCCTGCGCATTGGAAAAATCACATCGTCCGATGTCTGGGTCCCCTTCCCATCGGGTGGGGAGCTGGTAGTTTTCGTCATCGGGAGCTGATTATGCCGGGACGTTGTAGCCAGCTTAAGTAGGATTCGAACGTGTCCAGTTCTAATACCATTCGAGCCATCTTGGACCAGAGCCCCTTCAACGTCCTCTGGGCCCTAGCTGCAAAAAAAATGCCAGATGTGTGAGGGTGTCAAGAAGGAACGGAAGGAGGAGTCGGAGCAGGGTGCACATGAGGAGAGAATCGCAGACCTACAACGGATTGACGAAACAATGTTGAAGTTGTTCTTCGCGTTTCGGATTCCAGGGGCCGTCACAAGGCTCCGGGACCGTCCAAAAACGGCTCCGGTTGAAAAGACAGCCTTGTGGAAACGGTCAGGATTTCGGGGACCCCCAAATGGTAAAAACAAAACATCGCACGTGTGGTGATACAGTCAAGCAGTTCTAACCAGGACCATTTGGGGCCCAGAAGGAGCTCTGGTTTGGGGGCCGTTCTTTAGATCTAGGTCGTGGCGCCACTTCGTGGCCGAGGCTCGCCGTGGCTAGAAAAGCCCCTTCGCTCCTTCTTCAGCGTGCATTGTGGTAGCGCGATGGCTGCAATGATGTCTGGGGCTGTCAGACGTGCGGGCCTCCTGGAGGGCCCTCGCCGCGACCTTCGGCGGATTCGAATCAGTTGACAGCCGGCACGCCCGGGGTACAGAACCTTCACTCACGCCTGGGGCACTTAGAGCACAGTACCATTGGCGCGCGCTCGAGGGGAGCTTTTCAGGGGCCACGTTGATGTGGGGATAGGCTCGGGGGGGGGATAAGTCGACCCCCAATTGCCCATTCATCGCCGATAGGGGCCCGCTAGCCCGCCCCGCCCACGAACGTGCGCCTTCGCTGTCGAGGGGCTGTTGCCAATCTCTCGGCGAGGCATCGCCAGTTCCAGCTCGATGCTGCCCCCTCGAGCCAGTCCCCCTATCGTTCCCTCAGGAGCGGCCTAGCCGAACCCTGGCAAACCGTCCCCTTCTGTGACGTCCCCCTCGCCTCGCCCCATGACGAATGCATGCTGCCGGAGGGAGGCCTAAAAAGCGAGGATGACGTCACGGAAGGGGATGGTCTGCTAGGGGTCGGTCAGGCCGCGCCCGATCCGTGGAAGGCGCGTGTTCGGCGGTCAGCGCTACGAGGTCCCGAAGCCCCACGGCAGAGCTCGCGAACTATTAGGGGCAAGGGGAGCGCACGGCCTCCCGTCGGGTATAGCCACGCGCAGAAGGGGGGTCGGGGGGAGGGGGGCAAGCGTCTTAGAAGCACCCCTGCTTCTCAGAGACGCGCGGGCTCTGTGCGCAGAGGTGGGGCTGGGAAGCAGCCTCCTTCTCTGAGAAGCCTTCCCCCCTCCCCCCATACCCTTTTTCCAGGCGCCGACGACCTACCGAGTCTGCCGCAGCTGGTGTTTCTTCGGCGGACGGCAGTTCCGGTGAGTGGGATGGGGCGGGGGGGCGCCCCCCAAGTGCACACCATTGAGCCAGGCCCCACTAAACTGAAGTCGGGCCTGTCCCTCTACAGGAGGAAAGTTCAAAAATCGTATAAAAAAACACAACAACAACAACAACAACAACAACAACAACAACAACAACAACAACAACAACAATTACTAGCACGTGGGGACACACCGTTCTCACCAGTGCCAGGGTTTTCATAGGAGGCGGGCAATACCCCCACTTTGTGGGGGGGCCGGTTCAAGCTCTACCAAATTTCCAAACGACTCTTCGCCACCACCCACACCCAGCTTCCCGCCCTATGACGTTCGGACACTTCACTTCGTGGCATGCGGACGACCGTGGCTACTATTCAGGGCCCCGCGGCCGACGACGACGGCGTGCGCGCGCGAAGAAAAAACGAATGTGTCCCGCATGGTATTATTTGACAGGGATGATGGCCCTGGCAGGTGCGCAACCGTTGTTGCAGAAGTTCGAAAAAGTTGCTCGCAAAAGCCCGTTTGACAGAAATGTTTAAAAAGTGTTGGGTTTCCTACGAATCCGCAAGAGCGCGCGGGATGAAATTTTGACATTTTTTTTTGAAAAACCATTGGTTTTTTGATGTTTTTATGTTAAAATCGCTACGAAAACTAAGGTTTTGGAAGGATTTCGTCTTGCGCGCGCGAATGTCCACTTTACCTTATTTTTGCAAGGGATTCTTGAAGTTTGGTTATGTTAGAACAAGAAATGTCCACTTTAGCTTATTTTTTGCAAGGGAAAACCGATCGTAACAACACAACCGGATCCGGACTCCCCCGTTTTGCCTGAGACTTCCTCACGAAAATGATGAAAATGAGGCTGCGGCCTAGGCGCGGCGGGGGGGTCGTGCACCAGGGGCCCCAACAATAATTATTCTTTAGAAGTAATAATGTTCAACAACAACAAAAAGTCTGGGGGGTTCGAGCCTTCGTTGGCAATGTTGGAGCATTGTGTTTGAAACTATGTCTTATGTTTCGTCCAAACGCCGCCTGTAGGAGGACATGCCCGACATAACACTGAACCCAGTCCCGCCAGCGCCCGACCCGGGCGGTGCTGGGCAGGCGGCGCAGCCCGCGCCCCGCGCCGCGCGCTGCCGGGGGGGCGCCAAGGCGCAGGGCAGGGGCGCAGATGGCGCCGAGAGGCGGGCCACGCTGCCAGAGGGCGACCCAGACATGCTCGCGTCGTGACAAAGTCCGGACGGAAGGTCTTCCGTCGGTGGCGGCCTCCGGGGGGCCCTCGGCAGGCCCCAGGGGAGCGTCGAGAAACCAAGAGGGTGCAAAGCTGTTCGCGGGGAGGAAAGGGCCGAGATTTCGGGGGCCCGCGCGTTGGAAAAAAAGCGGCGTGGCCCACGTCCGGGGCCCCAGCTGGGTCCCAGGCTGCAGGCCCCGGGGGCGTCAAGACACCAACAGGGCGCAAAGCCGTTCGCTTGGAAGGGGTCGAGACTTCGGGGGCCCGCGCTTTGGCAAAAAGCGGCGTGTCGCACGTCCGGGGCCCGAGCTGGGTCCGAGGCCGGAGGCCTCTGGACGCTTCCAGGGGCCCCCGCGCCAGCCCCTCCGGTGGGCCTCCAGAGGCGTGCCCAGCCCATCCAGGAGGGGCGGCGAGATCATCCAAGGGCTCCTCAGAGACGGGCGGACACCAATCGAGAGGGCCTGGTTTATGATGTTCCAACCTACTGTAGCCTTGACCACCAGGAAGAACTTCGAGCACCAAGGAAGTACCGAAACTTGAGGGCTGTCACGTGTCGGGCCCTGGGAGGCGATACTTGTTCGACACTGTGTCGATACTTGTCAGGGCGCCCGAAACTATTTCTGGGATGGGGTCCTTGCGCACGGAGGGAGCAGCATAATTAAGGCGTGGTTGGTTGTCTTTGGGTCGCCCGCGGGGGCGCGAAGAGAATCTCGCGCTGCGCGCGTCGCGGTCTGGGACAGAGCGGTCGCGCCTCGCCACGGAGGCCGCGCGGGAGCGCGGAGAGAGTCTCGCGCGCCGCGCGCCGCGGTCCGCGCCAGAGCGGCCGCCAGGGAGGCGGTGCGAGGGCGCGAGGGCGCGAAGAGAGCCTCGCGTCGCGCGCACCGCGGGGTGCGGTGCGCGAGGTTAGGCTGAAGTCGGGGGTGTCCCTCTACAGGAGGAATGTCCAAAGCAGTCAAAAAAAAAGTGTGGGGATAAGTTGCTGTTATTTGGGGCTATTTGGGAGCGGCTATTTGTTTTTTTTCGCCCCAAATCCGCCTGCAGGAGGACATGCCCGACCTAAAGATCGCCTCGCGTCGCGCGCATCGCGGGGTGCGGTGCGCGAAGTTGGGCCGCACGTGAGATTCTTCCGCCAGGAGGCAGGCCGCGCTGCCAACTCTTGCCCAACGGTTACAGTCAGAGTTACTGAGGAGGAGGACGACGACGACGACGACGACGACGACGACGACGACGACGACGGCGACGGCGACGACGACGGCGACGACGACGACGATGTGCTGCACCAGCGCCCTTGACGAGGAAGCGGATCCAGTCCCCCGACGTCGTGATTTTGTTCACAACGTGGGCCCCTGGAGGTCTCGACCCTTTCCCCTTGGCCGGTACTTCGTCCCGAGTCTTTTGGTTCACGGCCTCGGGGCCGACGACGGCCCCTGGAAGTCGAGCATGATGAAAGCAAATCCGTCATCACTGTTTCACGGTGCGAGGGGGCCTGGGTCTGGGGATCGCAATGGGGTTCGCAAGTGGACCCCCAGACCTCACCTGGGGTGCGTTCTGAGCAGCCGTGGCGACGAGAAGCCCCCAAGAGGCCAGTGAAGCCTCAATCCTCGAAGTTCGAAGTTCGGTCTGGACCCAAGGTTCGAGGTTCGAGCGGCGAGGATCACGACGACCACGATCGCGACTGCGGCGACGGCGGTGACGACGACGACGGCGACGACGGCGACGGCCCTTTGCTGAAAGGTGGACTTCGGGGCCTGCCTGCACACAGACTGGCGCACGGGGGTCCAGGCCAGCATGCGCCGCGCGAGCCTCGTCATTGGATAACAAATCACGGAAGGGAAAAATAACTACACTACACAGATACCGCTTGGACACCTAAACAAGAACATAACCAAATATCAAAAACAAGCACAACAAGTACGCCTCCGATCGTCTTAGATTGAATGTCTCTGGCTTCCTGCGGCAAGTCCCGCCACCGTGCAATCCCAGCACTCTGTCGGACTGTTCGAGGGACACCGGGATGCCGTCACGTGTGACATGTTGTGTCTCGAGGCTTGGGAGAGCCGTGGTTATGGTGGTGATGGTGGTGATGATGGTGGTGATGGTGATGGTGATGGTGATCGTGGTGGTAGTGATGGTGGTGGTGATAGTGGTGATGTTGATGTTGATGTTCATTGATGTTGATGATGATGCTGATGATAATGCGTATGATGAAGGTGATGGTGGTGATGATGGTGATGATGATGATGATGGTGGTGGTGATGGTGATAGTGATGGTGTTGATGTCGGTGTTGATGATGATGATGATGATGATGATAATGATGATGATGATGATGATGATGATGATGATGGTGATGGTGATGGTGTTGATGTTGATGTTGATGCTGACGCTGATTCTGATGCTGATGCTGATGGTGACGCTGATGCTGATGCTGATGTATATGATGATGATGATGATGATGATGATGATGATGATGATGATGATGATGATGATGATGATGGTGTGCTGGTGGTGGTGTTGATGCTGATGATGCGGATGATGATGGTGATGGTGATGGTGATGATCATGGTGATAATAATGATGCTGAGTCCGATGATGCTGCTGGTGTTGATGCTGATGGTGATGGTGATGGTGTTGATGTTGATGCTGACGCTGATGCTGATGCTGATGTTGATGGTGACGCTGATGCTGATGCTGATGCTTATGATGATGGTGGTGGTGGTGATGCTGATGATGATGCGGATGGTGATGGCGATGGTGATGGTGATGATCATGGTGATAATGATGATGCTGAGTCCGATGATGCTCCTGGTGCTGATGATGATGTTGATGGTGGTGGTGATGGGTGATGCTATGGGGGGTGAGGATGATGATGATGCTTATAGTGCTTATGATGTTGGCGGTGATGATAATGAAGATTCCGATCGTCTTAATCAAATTGGATGCATATCAGCGAATAGCTGCCACTAGCGCTCAACAGCGTCAAATAGCACCCAATGGCGCCCAGAAGTGCCAATTAGCGTTCAATGATCGCTCAGATGGCACGCAGAGCGCCCAATCGCGCCATGTGAGGGAGATGCACTATGTCCGTTTTGCGCCATGGGGACGACCACAAGCTGCCGTGAGTTGCTTTCTAGTGCTCCTTCTTCTTCCTCAGTCATCCTTCCCCAGGCCCCCCCGCATCGTCAAAAATCGCGACGGAAGGTTCTTTTTGTTATTTTCGGCCTCTGTGGGCTCTCGCCGAGCCCTGGGACCGTCGGACTCAGGATGAAAAGCTGGCCCCGTGGAACGGGTCGAGACCTCCAGGGGTCCACGTTGCGAAAAGTCGCGACGTCGGGGATATGGATCCTCCTCCTCCTCCTCCTCCTCCTCCTCCTCCTCCTCCTCCTCCTCCTCCTCCAACCCAAGCGCCCTCTTCTTTCCAGACTGGAAGCTCGTGGCGCCCAACGGGTCTTATCGTATCTTACTTCCTCCTCCTCCTCCTCCTCCTCCTCCTCCTCCTCCTCCTTACTCCGCTTCACTCTCCCCATCCGCCTCCCCCTCGGAGGCCCCCCTTGGTCGGGCCCCGCGGCCGGAGCCCTCGTGACGCTGCCAGGAGGGGGCCTCCGCCGGCCCCGCCGGGAGGCCGCCAGAGACGTGCCCGGCCCATCAGCATCGCGTTGTAAGAGACGGGGGTCCATGCAAGTGGTCAGCCACGCACAGAGGGGGGCGAGGAGAGGGGGGAAGGCTTTCTCAGAAGCACCCCCTGCTGCTTAGAAGGCGCGAGCCTCCTCTGTAGATGTACGGCTGGCGCCCTCTGGGAAGCAGTCTCTTTCTAAGAAGCCTTCCCCCCTCCCCCTCCCCCCTTGCGCGTGCCGCCAAAACGGGGGTCAGCCAGAGCGCCGGGTCCTGCAGGATCCTGCAAGGCCAGGGTTGCATTGACCCGGGTCAGTGCGCAGGATTTTCCACGATCTTGCAGGATCTGACAGTAGTAAAATGTTGCAAAGCTTGGCTGACTTTGCATTGGCCCGGGTCAGGGCGTCCCCGACTGCTGCAGGTGGCAAATATGAGGTATTCAAGAAAGGGCCCTGGACTCTGCTTTTTTCGATCTGCGGGGGCGGTTTCGGGCCCTGGGACCGTGAAAACCCGATCCAGGCTGAAAAAGTCAACCAAATGGACCGATTTTGAGCAGATTTGGCCTCATCCCGCCTTTGCCTGAGGCATTCTAGAAAAGGCCTCGTCTGCGAGGGTCAATCGGAGTAGTTGCCACGGCGGAAGCAGGCGGAATTAGAACGGGGCCGCCTCCGCCAGCGGAAGGAAAAATAGTTCCCCAAGAGATGGCAAGGTTTGTTGGTTCATGGTGTTTTTGCTACCCGCCACATCAACGGCCTCATCCAAGACGAGTGGACTTTTGACAGGGCTTGGCACTCCTTTCTCGCGGGAGCGCGAAGATACTGAATCGCGTTTTGCGCGTCGTGATCTCGGCCAGAGTGGCCACCCTGCTCTCAGGAGGGAAAAAAACACACAGACACAATTCATCTTCGATCCCCCAGAAAAGATTGGAAAATATGGGAAGTGGGGGGGGAGAAAAAAAAACCTAAAAATATGGAAATATATAGGGAATATGTTTATTTGTGTGTATTTGTGTGTCCCAGGGCCCCTTCATTCTCCAAGGGAGTGGTGCGAGGGGCGCGAAGATGATCGCGCGTCGCGCACCGCGGCGCGCGCTGCGCGGAGTTGGGATCACTCCGCTGAACACCCCAGGGCCGAACAGGCGGCCCTGGTTCCGTGCCTCTCAGCTCCCAGGGAAAAGGCGAGGTCTCCCCTGATCTGCAACTCCCAGGGAAGGCGAGGTCTCCGCTGAACAACCCAGGGCCGAACAGAGCCGGCCGCGGTTCCGTGCCTTCTTAGCTCCCAGGGGAAGGCGAGGTCTCGATCTGCAGCTCACGAGTGCAGATGTAGCTTGCGCGTCTGGCAGCGCCCAGGGATGACCAGGTCCCACTTGGCTCCCCCCTAGGATCGCACTCTGCAGGGACGCCCTGGAATTCACGAAATGGGGATACTTGCGCGTTTGGCGGCATCCAAAGAGGGCGAGGTCCTACCTGGATCCCCGTGTGACGGGTTTCCCTTGGGTTTTCTAGAAAATCACGATAGCGGCGACAGCTGCATGTTTGGCCGTACTCGGGGCGGGCAAGGTCCCGATCTGATCCGCGCAAGTCGTCTCTCCGCTGGAGCCCCTAGGAGTCCACGAAAGCGGTGACAGTTGAGTTCGCAGCACCCAGCGAGGGCGAGGTTCCGTTCGGGTTCTTGCAAGACCGCACTCCGCTAGACCCCCCAGGAGCTCACGAAAGTGGCGACATCTGCGCGGTTGGCTGCACCGGGAGAGGGCAAGGTCCCGTTTGGATCCGCGTAGGACGTCATTCCGTTGATTGTTGCGAAGTTGGCAGCACCCAGAGTAGCCGTGGTCCCGCATGGTTCTGCGTAGCACCGCACCCCGCTGGACTCTCACGAGATCACAAAAGCGCCGACAATGGGGCGGTTGGCAGCACCCAGGGAAGGCGAGGTTCTGCTCGGATCCGCGCAGGACCGCACTCCGTGAACCCCCCCAGGGAGCTCCAGAAAGCGGTGGCAGTTTCGCGATCGGCAGCACCGAGGGAGGGCCAGGTCCCGTGTGGTTCCGCATAAGGCAACAGTCCGTTTGACCCCCCAGGCGTTGATACGAGCGGCGGCAGTTGCACGCTCGGCAGCGCCCAGGGAGGGCGAGGTCCCGTGGGGCAGTATGACCCCTTGGAAATCGACGAAAGTGGCGACATTCGCGCAGTTGACCGCACCAATGGAGGGCGAGGTCCCGTTTGGACCCACGTAGGACCGCACTCCGCTGGACCCACCACGACTTCACAGAAGTGGCAACCATTGCGCAGTTGGCAGCGCCAAGAGGACAGCGAGCGCAAGCACGACGCAGGAGACAAATGAGCAGGAGGCAGGAAGGAGGAGAGGGAGGGCGGCAAGTAGAGAGAAGAGGTGCAGCAGAGCCCTATTTAAAACGAGCACCAAATACATGAGTGTCTTGAACACTGCGCAATTGATCCTCGAACCACCTTCCGCCCGGTTGCCCCCCTCCCCTTCTTCCCTTGTGCGGGCAGGGTCGGTGATGTATAGCGATCTCTCATGGATGAGGCGATCGCGTGCAGAACCCACGGCTGCGCGGCGGCTCGTTGTGACCGCAAACTTGTTTTGTTTGGTTGCGGCTTTGACGCGCGCTTGGGAGTTTGAGGAGGTTTTGGACTTGACGGGTGGGCGTGGAGGGCGTTAAAGTGACCCTGCTCTTTCCGCCCCAGCGCAGGGTGTGGAGCCAGCATGGTTGGATAGCTACGTGGGGGTGTGGCCGTCCCTGCCGCCGTTCTGGGGGTGCAGTCGCCGACTGAAGGCGGGCGGACGGGCCCCTCAGGTTGCGCAGCGTGGGCCGCGCCTGGGCCTGCGGCTACGGCCGATGGCTGGGGCAGCGGTGGCGGCGCTGCGGCACGGCTGGCAAGCAGACGGCCGCCCACCCCATGGGAAGGGGGCCAAGGACGTGCCCACGTTCGCGAGGAGGTGGTCGGAGAGCTGGCCCTCGTGCGCCCCGTCGGCTGCACGGCGCAGTAGACGACGGTGTTCTCTGCGCACGGGAGGCGGCGCGCACTGTCCACGACGCGGGATACTCGCACGAGGGCGGGCACGTCGATGTGATGATTTGCTGCCATCAACGGCCAGAGGCCCCCCCTTCGGGGGCGAGGTGAGGCCAGCCCGCCCGCTGCCCCGACGGAAGCTCCACGGAGCCGCAGCTGCTGGGAAGCGATTCAGAGCAGGAGGAGCCCGGCGAAGGCCAAGAGCACGCAGGTCGGGGCTCAAGAGACGGGGGTTAATGCAAACGGGAGTCAGCCAGAGCGCCCGATCTTGCAGGATCTTGCAGGGCCAGGGTCGCACTGACCCGGGTCTGGGCGCAGGATCCTGCAGGATCCTTCGCATTGACCCGGGTTTGGGTGCAGGATCTTGCAGGACCTTGCGGGATTTTGCAAGGCTTGGTTGACCCGGGTCGGGACTGACCCGGGTCAGAAGATCCCCGAGCAGGCGCCAGCGGGCTTCAGCCCAGCACGTCGGCGGCGTACACCGCGAAGGCTTCAACGCCGACGCCGACCTCAACAGCCACGACGATGTCCACGTGGACGATTTCTTGTGCCAGGGCAGGGCGGCGATGTCTCGGAGGCTACCGCAGTTAGTTGACGCTCATATTGGGCAAAACGTCGATGCGGGTGATCCCGTCTTACTGTCGACGTGGGGAATGCATGGCCACACATGCAAGCATGCTACGGATGGGCCCGACAAGCGTCGATGAGCAGCAGAGCTGGGCGGCGGCTAAGAGCGTCGAGGTGGCCACCGCGCAGAAGAAGTGCCGTGGTGCTTTACGGGCTCTGCTGGACCAGGCCCCGCTCTCTTTCAGAAGGCCTGCGGCCGCGGGCGGCGAGTGCAGGTCCCCACGGACACGTTGTTCCCCCGCTCCAGCGCATCCGAGGGGGAAGAGGAGGGGGAGGAGGAGGAGGAGGAGAAGGAGGAGGTGTGGTGGAGCCGTTGGACGACGAAAGGTTGGCAGAATTGGATGAAAAAAGATATGAAAGAAACGGCTGCGCTCAAAGCCATGGGATACTTTGAATCAAAAGCACTGAGACCACCAACAAAGGGACCGAGGTATTGTCGGAACTCAAGAGCGAAGGATAATATGAACGTGTCAATTCCGCAGGTAATGATAGAGGCGGTCCCAAATGTTTGCAATGAAGAAAAGGTGACTTACCAACGTGTGGACAGGGAGTCGCACTTGCTACTGATAAATGACCCGAAAGTGATTATACAACATGGCTGGATGGTTTTCCTTATGACGCACCTTTCCAAATCAAGAAGCTTGATATCAGGACAATGGATATGGACGCGATTACTACAGATGGTATGTGTCACTCGGTTGTGATGGATATATAATATACGGGCACATGGGGATGCGACTGTGGGGTGATACCGAAATCCGTGGGAGAATGTGGGATAAGCAAGTAAGGGCGAATACGGTATTTCGAGCCCTAATGGTGATATTTCATGCATGTGGAAGGGCCCGTGTCCCAATGTGCGTGATCACGGACATGGCCAAGATACCCACTGGAGTGAATGAGAATTATGTGGAGAAAGATATTTGGTCGACGTGGAAGGCCAAAACGTGGAATCTGAATATTGGTATGATCTATGGTGTATGGTGGATGGGGAATACGTATGACGACGACTTCCTGGTGAAGGTGCGCGGGTCGTGGCCCAGGGGGGTTGGATTCAGCCCACAAAGTAACAACCCCCTGGGCTAGACGGCCGAGTCGGGGCTCCCGACGCTGGACGTCAAGGGCGAGTTGCGGGGGCGCCGCGGACGCGCGGCCGTGGAGGCCGACTGGGACCTCTGAGGAGGCCGGTGTGGTGAGCCCCCCAGGGTGGGTCCCCACCTGGGGGGCTCGACAACGTCGTGATGGGGTCGAAGGTGCCCTTTCGTTCTTTTGGGGAGGAGTGAGGTGGAGGTAGGATGAGGATCAGGTGGCCAGGTCGACCCCGTCACGACCGCATGCGCGGCCCGCGCGACGCGGGCCGTGGAGACGCCACGAGGATCGCCTCTCTTGGTGCGAGCGCAGCAGCAGCAGCAGGAGGAGGAGGAGGAGGAGGGGGGGGCCACAGTCGGGAGGGGCCACTGTTGACCGGGCCCGGCGCTGGCCCTCCGATGATTTCGGGTGCCGCGTGGGCGGGGCCTCTTCGCCGATTCGCGCTGCACCCCTCTGTGTGCATCGAAGCCCTCCCGGGAACAAGTCCGCAACCCCAGACACCCTCGTGATCGTTTTTGTTCATGCATTGTTTTGCCGATCGGCGCGGGCCCTCGCACCCCCCTCCACCCCCCCCCTGGAGTGGATCTTGGCTGTTTTTGGCGCCTGTTTCGAGCAGGTGGGGCCTCCCCCATAGGACGCTAGGTCCCAAACAGTCGCTGTCGCTCTAAGCAGAGGTCCAGTGCCAGACCCCCCTCTTCCGACCAATGTCGAAACGCCGAATAAAAAACGTTCACCTCCGTAGCTATATTTCCCTGACCCTCGATCCTGACGCGTTCCCGTTTTTTGTTTTCTGGACATGATTCGGCTCACCGGCGGCCCTTCGGGACGATATGCTCATCCCTGGAACACTCTCGGCGAGGCGCGGTTGCCGGAGAGCATCCCGAAGCCTGTGGGCGAATATCTTCTTCAATCGGCCAGTCGACCGCGAAGTAATCTGGAATACAACCAGCGGCTTATCCTGGCAAGGGCGCCGCCCAACCAACGCACAAGCCCAGGGGTGGAAGAGAGTGGGTCTCGAGCCCAAATCAAGCACTGACCCCTCTCTGCAGCACACCTCCTGTGCAACGCCAGTCGCCGCGGAGCCGACCCAGCGCACGTGATGACCACTCAACCAGCCAACCAACGGAGAGCAATTTGGTGGCAGCGGAGCCCACCAGCGCGCTCCTGCACGCAACCAATCAACCAACCAGCCATCCCCACCAAGCGCCACGGCACAAGCCTTGAAGAATGCCAGCGCTTCCGCACGGATTCCTCTCTGCAACGCACCTCACGTGCACTGCCATCCGCGCAGGATCCGTGCGCACGCACATTCCCTTGCAGCGTCGCCGCGGCGCCGACCCAGCGCACGCGGCGACCAATCAACCAGCCAACCAACGGAGAGCGGTTTGGCAGCGGAGCCCACCGGCGCGCTCCTGCACGCAACCATCAGCGGCACCGTAACGGGTACTCACTAACGGGTACTTCGGAAATCTGCCGAAAGTTGCCACTTTAGGGCCCCTTTCTGGCATTGCAGGGTTGCCCACATCGGGGAGGATTGGGTTCGCCGGGTCACTGGCCAAAGTACCCGTTAGTGGAGTCCCCGTTAGAGGGGCGCTGAAACCAATCAGCCAAGTGGCTACCCCGAGAGGAGGGAAGGGCTCGCGTGCTGCCGCTGGCGGCGCACGGTCGTGAAAAAACCACCCTGCTGCCTCTGGCAGCGCACGGCCGTGGGAACCCGCCTGCGGCACCGAAGCGCGCGGCCGTGAGAGACGCAGGCACGCAGCGCATGTCGCCGCGCCCCAGAGACGCCCCAGGCTGGCTGTGCGCCCAGGATGTGAGAGGCCAGGAAGCCAGAAGGCATGAAAGTCGAGAGGCCCGCAGCGGCCTTCTGGAAAATGCTCCGAAGCGCGCGGCCGTGAGATGCGCAGACACGCAGCGCATGTCGCCGCGCCCCAGAGACGCCCAGGCTTCAGGAGGGAAAGAAATACACAGACAGAATTAATCGTCGACTCCCCAGAAAATATAGGAAAATATGGGAGGTGGGGGGGAAGACAAAAACCCAGAACATATGGGAAAATATGGGGCATGTTTTTATTTGTGTGTATTTATTTGTGTGTCCTGGGGCCCCTTCAAGGCTGTGCGCCCAGGATGTGAGAGGCCAGGAAGCCAGAAGGCATGAGAGTCGAGAGGCCCGCAACGGCCTTCTGGAAAATTCTCCTGCCCCCCAAATCGGTACGCGACTTGAGGGCGACGAGAAGTGCATCCACATCCGCGGCCTCGCGGGCCAGCCCCCTGGGCCACGACCCCGCGGATACGGAGCGTTTTTTCGCGGATGCCCCGCGCGGAACGCATCCGTGCGACCACGCATCCGCGGGATCGCGCCGCGGAATCCAGACCGCGAGGGCGCGGACACGGATATGTTCGCCGCTCGTGAGGACCGTTGAGAACCGACGAGAATATCATTGAAATTGCCCGCGCTACTTGTTCGCATTCTCTTGCTCTCCCTCCTCCTCCCCCTTCTCCTCCCCCGCTCCTTGCTTCGGGCCAGTGCTTGTGCGCCCAACGGTGGGGTTGGGTGACTAGAACCCCACGGCCGCGTGTTGGTTTCCTCCGCCTCCCTGCTCTCTCCTGCTCCCTATCGTCCTCCCTCGCCCCCTTCCTCCTTTTTCCCGGGCCGACGATCGTCCGTGGAGATCTTAGGTGATCCATCATGGATTCCCTGTTGACTGCAACCATCCAGCTTCCGCGGACCGCTGGGAAACGCCAAAGACTGCCCAAGACCGTCAGAAGACCGCCGACATCCGTCCGATGACCGCCGCAGACGGCCCAGGAGCGACGAGTAGCAAGGGGCCCATGGCCGAACACGTAGCACGCCAGTGGTTGGAAGTAGGTACTCCTGGACTCCCAGGACCCCAGTCTACTTCCAGCGCCGTCGGATTTCCAGAACCGACCTGTTGTTGCTGGTGTGTGCTCCCCTCTGGGCGGGCCCAAACCCAATCTAGAAAACCCTTCCGAGAAAAACCCTGCTCCAGGGTGCCCTGGCTTTCTTGGGTTTCGCTGGCTTTGCTGTGGAAGGTGTGACGTTCCCACACCGCAAATCAATGGACGCCCGGGGGTCTCAGGGTTGGGTTTCTTGTGGGAGGTTTCTCGTGGCCGGGCCCCTACTGTACTTCATCCGCCTTCCTCCTTCGTGTTTCCGCCTCTTCTTCCCCATTGGCGGGTACCCCCCTCCTCTGCCCAGCGCCAGGCCCGCCTCCGCTGGGCGGCGGGCGCGCCGGGCGCGCCAGCCTCGCAGCCGGCCGCTGCGGCGGTTCCGTCGCAGAGCGGGACCCGCCGCCGGGGGGGCGTCGCCATGGGGTGCGCCTCCTCCCTGGGACGCGAAGAGAGGAGGGCACAGGAGATCGTGGGCCACGATAGGGGGGGGGAGTAGGCACAGGCGGGGGGGGCGCATCGCCCCACCACTCGCCCATAGATCGCCGATATGGACCCGACAGCCCCAGCGCGCCCAGGACGGCACGGTTTCGCTGTCGGGGGCCTATCGCCGATCTATCGACGATGTATCGCCGATTCCAGGTCGACGCATCCCCCCCTAAGCCACGCCCACCCCATCTCTGCCCCTCAGGAGAAGGGAGGAGGACGAAGAGAGGCAGAAGGGAAAGTAGAGGCA
This sequence comes from Prorocentrum cordatum, assembly GCA_963575745.1. NCBI lineage: Eukaryota > Dinophyceae > Prorocentrales > Prorocentraceae > Prorocentrum > Prorocentrum cordatum. The sequence continues at coordinate 29,478 of CAUYUJ010018605.1, forward strand.
GCAAGCACACCTGGCTTCTGGGCTTGCGCCATCACAAAGACAACCGTCGCGGGCCTGGGCACATGCTGAGGCCGGAGAGTTTCGACATTTCCGGTTTGCTACACCCCCCGTGGCACGAAACAGCCAAGGTCGATGCTAAGTGTCATAAGTCATAAGCACACACATCTTCGGAGTTCCGCGCAGATTTCTTGGATCGGCGCTGGGCCCCCCTGGCGGCGTCTCCGCCGCCGCCCCTGGCGCGCTCCGCGCGCTGGGGAGGGGGGGCCCAGCGCCGAGCCGAGAAATTCGCGCCGATCGTGGGCGAAAACCTCCCTTTTGTGATTTTGGTTCAAGATGCGAAAGGTCGGGGAGGGCGTGCACACCAGTGCCCGGGCCGGGGATAGCTGGCCATGGCGCGGAGGTTAGCTCCAGGCCTCCCAGATGGAATACGAGTAAATGGGGTCGGAGGAGCGCGTCGCATCGCCGATGCATCGCCGATGCGTCGCCGACGTCGATGAATGCATGCATCGGCCATGCATCGGCGATACGGCGCGATCCTCCGACCGACCCCATTTAGGAGGCCTCTAGACATATATTCCGTATCCGTGGCCTCGCGGGTTGGGTCCTTGGGCCGCGACCCCGCGGATACGGCCCGCTGTTGTCGCGGATACCCCGCGCAGAACGTCTCCGTGCGACCGCATATCCACGGGATCGCGCCCCGGAGTCCAGACCGCGAGGGCGTGGATACGGAGATGTTCGCAGTTCACGTTTTTCTTTAGACTCAAGTCAGATTGCGCTGAACCGAAAAGGCGTCCAAGTGAGTCCCGGCTTGCGTGAAGACGAGTTTTCTTGTTTGCCGAGCCTGACCACGCCCCCCTTCCATGCAAGCAAACTTGCCAGACCCTGAAGAGAACAGGTCTCCGACACAGCCATCAAACAAAAAGTCATATCAACGTCTGCAGTGTTTTTGTTTATTCTCTTGCACAGGGTGTCTAGAGCTCCGACCATTTTATTCCGCGTCGCACCCCCCCCCCCCGCGTCCCCAGCGCCAGAGTGGGACCCCCGCGCCGTGGTTCTCTGCCCCGAGCCCCCGCGTCCCCAGCGCCCCAGCGGGAGCCCCGCCCACTGCCCCCTCCGCCACGAACGCTTTATTCCGCGTCGCGACGCACACCACCTCCCCCCCCCTCCCCACCTGGGATTTGGGCCCCGTTGCTGGGCCCCGAGGGGCGATGTCTTGCCCCCTCTTCCCCCCTCCTCCTCCACCTCCTCCTCCTCCCCCTTCCTTTTTGTGCAAGAGCCATGGCACACGTGCCACTTGTTTGTTTTGCATGTGTGTGGTTGGCCTTGGTATTTGCGCCCGTCGACAAGTTTCCTCCAAGGAGGTCCATCGCTGGGGTCCGTTCGTCTTCGACGTTTTTCGAAAGGTGTTCGGCTGCTTTCGAGGTCCAGGACGGTTGCCATCAGCTGCATTTCGTCACGGGCGCCCCGACTTTAAAAGGCCAAAAGTGACGACAGGTACAGCAGTCCGATGACCCGCTCGGATTACTCACATGAGCTGCGGGCCCCATAGAGAGGGAGCTCCCGCCTGAGACTTCCTCGCAATTCGCACACAGACGAAGTTCCCGCCTGAGATGAGTGAGTGAGTGATTGAGTGAGTGACTGAGTGATGATGGTGATGATGATGATGATGATGATGATGGTGATGGTGATGGTGATGGTGATGGTGATGGTGATGGTGATGGTGATGGTGATGGTGATGGTGATGATGATGATGATGATGAGTTTGTGAGTGGGTGAGTGGGTGAGTGAGTGTGAGTGTGCGAGTGGGTGAGTGAATGGGTGAGTGAGTGAGTGTGAGTGATGATGTGTGTGAGTGATTGAGTGAATGAGCGTGCGATTTAGAGAAAAAGGAAAGGGCGTGTTCTCTTCGTCCTGCGCGGGATGTTTAGAGAAAGCAAGAACCCCACTTTGGATGTGGGGAAAACGCACAAATGCGCCCGAGCAAGACAAATCACGATGTATACATGAGGGGTCGGTCATATATGGCATTGCATGGCTATGCAGTGGGGCCGCCATAGGATACATGCACCGTGGTGGATGCAGCGAGAACACAACACCCCCATATGGGGATCCAGCATGGAATATGCCGCTCCGGGAATATGTCTATGATGTCAGCGCTTGGCCCCCTCAATTACATTGCCCCCCCAGAAGGCCAAAAATGGTGCCAAAACCATAGTAAAACTAATGATTTGGGTTTCCTCGCCGACCAGCGGACCAGCGGAACACCCCGTCCAGGTCCAGGGGAGGGGGTAGGGGGAGGGGTCAAGACGCCCTCCCCGCCCACAAGCCGTCTCGCTCACTCCCACCCGCCCTCCCAACACATACTTAGCACCCGAGCCTGCCCCGAACCGCAGCATATACAGCAGTCGTCTTTGGATGGGCAGCTACTGGGGGCGAATCCGCCGCCGCCGCCGCCGCCCGCCGCCGCCGCTGCCGCGCCGCCGCCGCCGCCGCCGCCGCTGTCCGGCGCCGCCGCCGCCACCGCGCCGCCCGCCGCCGCCGCTGCCCCCGCTGCCAAATCGCCGCAGCCGCTGCCGCCGCAGTCGCTGCCGCCACCGCTGGCGCCGCTGCCGCCCGCCGCCGCCCCCCCGCCGCCCCCCCCGCCACCGCCGCCGCCACCGCCGCCGCCGCCGCAGCCGCCGCAGCCGCTGCCCCCGCCGCAGCCGCCGCAGCCGCCGCCGCCGCCAAGTGTACTCTGTATTGTTTTTTTGACAGGGATGGTGGGGGGAGGACGCATCGGGTTCGCTGCTCATGTTCCGAATTTGGAGACAGAGTTTGTTTTGTTTTGTTTTTTACAAGGGATGGTGGGGGCAGAATATGTTTTGTATTGTTTTTCTGGGGGAGGGGGTGTATATTAATAGGGAACACTGATAAACCCTTCCCCGAAGGAGAAGAAGGGGGTGGAAGAGGAAACACCCTAAACCACCTACGCCTTAAAGGGCTGGTGGGATAGCGCCGCATGGCACACGAAGAGTGACATTGGGACGCAGCGATGGGCCAAGACAAGTTTGCATCAAACAGCTCCGACCCACAAGTCACCCTGAGCTTGCTGGCGTAGCAAGGAAAGTTGCATCTGACGTGTGGCTCAGCATTCGAAAGGCCCTGGCCCCTGCGCTCCCCGCCCAGGTCTGGTCGATGGTCCACGCCGTCTCTCTTCAGAATATCCGTAAGGGCTTCGCCCCCTGCCGCCGGCCCCCTCTCTCGGAGAATGGGCCATGGAAGAGCTAAATCATGAGGTCTGGGCGCCACCGTGAAGCAGTGTCGGGACCTGTTTGTTTTTCGACCCTGACCCTACGGATCTGCGTCACGGGTGCCACCGAATTTCAGAAATCTAACAAATTCCATGTGTTATTGCACCCTGACCCCGCCGATCTGCGTGAGGGGTGCCGCCGAATTTCAGAAATGTGGCAAATCCCCTATGTTTTTGAACCCTGACCCTGTCGATCTGGATGAGGAGTGCCGCCGAATTTCAAAAATATTGCAAATCCAATGTTTTTTTGCACCCTGACCCTGCCGATCTGCGTGAGAGGTGCCACCGAATTTCAGAAATGTGGCAAACCTAATGTGTTTTTTGGACCCTGACCCCGCCGATCTGCATGAGGGGAGCCACCGAATTTAACAAATGTGACAAATCCTTTGTGTTTTTGGACCCTGACCCCGCCGATCTTCGTGAGGGGTGCCACCGAATTTCAGAAATGTTGCAAATCCCATGTGTTTGTTCACCCTGACCCCGCCGATCTGCGTGAGGGGTGCCACCGAACGTCAGAAATGTTGCTAATACTTTATGTTGTTTGCCGATCTGCGTGAGGGGTGCCACCGAATGTCAGAAATGCCGAATTTCAGAAATGTGGCAAATCCTCTGTGTTTTTGGACCCTGACCCCGCCGATCTGCGTGAGGGGTGCCACCGAATTTCAAAAACGTGGCAAATCCTATGTGTGTTTTGGACCCTGACCCCGCCGATTTGCATGAGGGGTGACAATTTTTACCCACCCCAGCAATTCAGACAATACGATTTGGGCGTGGTAAAAATGCCCGTTTTGGGCCTCCCCCCCTCGCGCGGTCCATCAACAAGGAACACTAAGCAGCAAGAAGTCAACAAGGAACAGTAAGCAGCAAGAAGCAGAACTGTAACAGTGGAAACTGGAAGTTGCAACTGGCACAGGAAACTGCGAATCCTCGGCCTACAGCCTGGTGGCCCCACAAGGGGGCCTGCGGATACAAGACCCCAGAATTCTCAGGCACGTCGCCCGAACGCTGAAAAGAGGACACTCATGCGCCATTCAAAGAGGAAAACTCATCCTCGAATGCGCCCAACGGGCGAAGTGGACACCCATAGCGACTCCAGCCACCGCAAACTGAATGGCGGCGAGGACGATGGGACCACGGGCTGCGGCATCAGAGGAGCAAACTTGCCCCGACGAGGAAACTCGCCAAGTGGCCCATCCGTGGTGCATTTGCGCGACGACATTTACAAGTCTCACCGACTCCAGGCGCGGCCCAGCCGCGCGGCGGAAGCGCCGGCGGCCGCCCGCAATCTCGACGAGGCATATCCCACGCTCAGCACCCTACTTGAGTTACAAGCCACCCCATTAAGTTCTAAGGCGTCACGCGATGTGCGAAAAATAAAGTGGTCTGGTCATCAAGTATCCCTAACGATTGACGCATCATCTGCATACAAGTCACTGCATAATAAAGACCTTCGGATTTCCACGGGGCGCACAGTACTCTGCCATATAAGTTGGATACGCGAACTGATGGGCATAAGCATTGCGCACAGCGCGCAGCGGTGTGACACGCGCGACAGGACGGTTGATGGCCACACAAAGGGACGTAGTGATAAGGATGTCAATGAGGAGTAATGTCAGTAATCCATCGTTTTCAAATACGGTGGCCTGGAGGGACGTTATCGTCGTTGGGACGTTATCGTCAAATTCGGCGAATCCACGTTGGGACGTGATCGTCTTCACGGAGACCTGAGGGACCCCAAGGAAAAGATCTTTTCAACAAGAAGCAATCACACATGGTTCGGAAGCGGAGGCACTAAGGGCTCCAATGGGATCGGTTTCCGGTTACACCGAAGATGGCATTATCAGGCATTCAAAGCGCTGAACGAACGAGCCGCCATGTTGACGATTGACATGCACGGCTTGGTTTTCAACATCATAGGTGTTTATATGCCTCACTGTAAGTACGCAGATATACGTGTAGAAATTGCTTACAACATGCTGGACTCGCTATTGGATGCTCCTGGGGATGTTATTATTGCCGGGGGCTTTGAGCACGACGCCCGATGGAATGTGCTGCGGGGGTTCACCGTGGAAGAGCCGCGCATCTCGCCTATCAAAAAGTTGCATCGTGGACAGACAGCTTCAGTCATTGCAGGAACGGAGCCTCGTTCATTTTTCTTGGCACGAGGTGTAAAACAAGGTGACGCAACCAGCGTTCCTCGCTATAATGGAATCTGGTCCCAAGAAGCTCAAGAGCAAGTGGCGCAAACTGAACAGCAGAAGAACTTGGCAACACTATGTATTTGTTGTGAACGGCCCAGAGCAGCCCCTCACAAACCTTCGTTTTGCCGACGATGTATTACTTTTCGCGCAACGCAAGAGGGACGCTGCCAAGATGCTTCGCCACCTGAGAACACACGCTGGTCAGCACGGATTGCGGCTACATTTAGGGAAGACCAAAGTTGACGAACATAGCATGCACGGAGCTTTTCGCTTCGGTCGGGGGTTCTGAGGTGCAGGTTGTCTCGCCAGGCGGGTCAGAGAAGTATCTAGGACGAGTTGTGAACTTTGCAGCATACCATGAGGCAGAACATACAGATCGAACGGCATCAGCATGGAAGTCCTTTGCGAAGTTCAAGGACGCCTTCTTTTCCAAAAGGTGCCCTTTGTCAGCCAGACTACAATTGTTCGAGTCTGTCGTATCCTCGACGGCGCTCTATGGCAGTTCTTGCTGGACGGTCTGGGCCAAGACACGCCGGGCACCCCCATCAACATGGAAAGCTCTGACGAGGAAGATCGCCCAGATCCCCAAGAAGCACAGTGAGGCATGGGTGCAATATATCAGAAGATCAACCAGGCCATGCGCGCGGATGGCAAAAGATCGGGGGTCACGCGATTGGGTTGAAGTCCAACAGTCGCGAAAGATTGATTTTATTCTTCGCAACGGCAACGACGACCACGACGAGCGGAACACACAGCTCGTACACTGGACGCCGCGGTTCAGAACAGTCCCCACAAGACGCACCGGGAGACCCCGCAAGCGGCGGTTTGACACGTGAGGGGCCTTCCTCTTGTCCTTTCCTGCTCCTCCTCCTCCTCTTTCTCCTTCTTGTCTTTAGTTCAGCGGCCAATTCTTCCAAAGCGCCTTTCTATTAATGTTTCGCTCGGTTTGCCCAGGCGCTATTCTCAGGCGCCGCGAAGGGCCCGGCCCACGCGGCCGGTCAGCAGACCCCCGCGCGCCGCGCATGTCAAATACGGAGCCGACTTGTCAGTCTTTTCAGAGGCCATCAAGAGACGAAGCCGACAGACTTCACATATCAATAAAATGCTGAGTGAGGTTGTGTATCGATATCACGTCGGCGACGTTGCGTCTCTGGGTCACCTATGTGCTTGCTAGCTCGTGTCTCTACAGGAACCCTACACTGCTCGGAAACGAGCCTACATCTGTTGCGTTTCAATACATGGACGATGGAGGCTATGAGACGTCGGTGGCGGTAGCTCCTGACGCCCAACTTGATGGCCTGCTGGCCTCTAATGCGTCCGATGCTCGGGGAACGAGTCCGTCTGAGCGCATCCTTTTTCGGGTTTCGGCAGTTCCTGGAGCTTCCAGGGGCTGCTGGCGCAAAACCTTCGTCAGGCCGTTTTAGCGGACGTAGTGTATACTTGTGGTGCACGCTTTGAGCTTGTATAGGGCGGCAGAGCGCAGCGCTGCTTCCCCCCCTCCCCATCTTTAAAAGAGGGCGTCTGGAGGGGTGGGGGCGCGACGCGCGCTCCTCTGCTGCTTTGGCCCAAAAAGCACGCGCGCTCGATGCGTCGACGCATGGGCACGTGCGTCCTACCTGAGAGTGAAGTTGTACCTTCCTCATCCCGTATCCCATCTTTCATCCCATACTGCTGGCATCTTTTCTGATGTCTCGCATCGGTGATGAGTACGTGACGTTGCCACCTTGCTTCCGATTTTCCAGGGGGGCCAGAATCGTCCCGAACGGCCGTTAGAGGCCCGAGCTTACCGCGCGAAAGAAGCCGGGCCTTCCAGAGGGTCCTTTCTCAACCTCTCGCGTCGCGCAAAAATAGAACAGACGGGCGCTTGTTTTTTTTTCAGCCCATCAAGGGTTTTCACCAGGTTGCGCCAGACTTCGGAACCGTCAAAACAATACTCGGCATGAAAAGCCGGTCCCAGAAAATGGGTCGAGACCTCTGCGGTCAACGTTGCGTTGTTGTTTCGTTGTTCAATGTTTGAAACAAAAACACGAACAAAAAACACGACGTCGAAAGTAGACGGGTGGTGGGGTCCTTCGTCGGGGGAAGGCCAGTCGAGACAACGGCGCTGCCCTTTCTTTGTTGTGTCGTCCTTTTGGGGCCTCTTGTGGGTTCTTCGTCGCCACGGTTTGATCCGCCTCGAAAGACGGGCCAGGATGGACCCCAGCAAGGGTCCACAGACCGATTTAGGCAAGGTTTGGGCCAGGCGGGAGAGCCACCGTTGTCTCGACAGGCCCTCCTTCGATCTTCGTCCGCCGCTTCAGAAGAGGCGGCGCCCGTTCGTCGTCCTCGTCGTCGGTGTCGTCCATCGTCGAATTGATATTGATATTCGCCGCCGTCATCATGATTTCTTCTGGGCCTTCCAGACTCATCTTAATCCTACTCCAGCTCCCGCTCTTCATCCTCCTCACATGACTCCTCCTCATCATCATCCTACCCTTCCTTCGTGCCCCTCCTGCTCCTCCATGATTCGCCCGCTTGCCCCGCATCCCCACTGGCAGAGTGTTGGGATGAGAACCGCCAGGATCAGAAGGGGCCCACTTGTTTCTCACCTCAGCTCTCCCCGGGCGCTCACCCGCAAGGCCTGGCGCAGCCAGGGCTGACAGCACGGGGGCATCGCCACATGTCAGGGATCAGGGCTCCTTGGGGCAAGACTTTGACCACAGTCCAGACGCCGAAGCGAGGATCACTTGGGCCGCAGGAGGGGCTTTGGTCGGGGGACCTATTCGTGGCCGGCTCGCCGTGGCCAGAAGAGCCCTTGTCGTTCCTTGCTCGAGCGGCGCGGACAAGCGGGGTCGTCTTCACTGACATTGGCGCGTAGGCCGCCCGCGCAAAGTTGCACGTAAGCTCCCTTTTCTCCACGCAATATGCCGCGCTGGCGGTCCGCGTAGGCCGCGGCGTAAGGTCGCTATGTAAAATCGCGCAGGGCACGTTCATCTTCGTCGCTCATTCTGCGTTCCTTATGGTAGCGCGATCATTGTATGAAATGCATGCCGGCTGCGGTTGTGATCCGGCGGGAAGTTGGGCTCAGTTGGTGACAGAATTGGTGCTTGTTCGATCAACGCGTCCTCGACCCGAATTACGCCGAGGAGCGCCGCCGCGGATCCACGTTCATTGCCCTTTGCCGTTTTCTTGGCACACGCCACCTCCACTTCCTTTGCCTCGGTAGACGCCGCCACCTGCAGGCCTGCTCCCCAGCCAGCTGAGTCTCCGCAGGACGCGCCCGGCCCCCCCTCGCGGAGCCGCCAGCGCGCGCCGCGCCGAGCGCCCGAGGATGTACGACGCCGCCTACCAGTGGCAGCTCAAGAACGGGGCGTGGGTGGACTTCGAGGACGAGGACGGTGCGGGCCCTGCGGCGGGCCGTGCCGAGCCGAGCCAGCCTCCTCCCCCTCCCCCTCTGCGCGTCACGAGAGAGCGTTGGCCCAGGGCATCACCACGGGCGCTGCTCGACATCTTGCCGCTGCCGTCGCCGTGGTCAGCCTCGGCGAAGGCCACGCGAGGCTGGGTCACCCCCAGGGGCTGCGAAGATCAGCGCGCTTCGCGCATCGCGGCCTGGGCAAGAGGGGCGCCCTGCTCCAAGGTGGCTTCGCGAGGTCGCTCGCGCATCGCGGGGCGCGCGGCGCAATGCTGATCCGGTGACCCAGACGAGGCCATCCGCAGGGGCTTGAAGACTAAGCGCGCGTCGCGACCCAGGCTGGGCAGTGCCTCCTCCTCCTCCTCCTCCTCCTCCTCCTCCTCCTCCTCCTCCTCCTCCTCCTCCTCCTCCTCCCCCTCCTCCTCCTCCCCCTCCCCCTCCTCCTTCTCCTCCTCCCCCCCCTCTCCTCCCAATCGTGGGGGTGGGGAGGGAGGGAGCGCCGCGGGAGCGCGGAGAGGAGTCTGGTGACCCAGGCGACCCCGGCCCTCTCCCTGGCATCGCTCGGACGTGTGCGTTTTTTCCTCGGCGAGGACCATCGAGGAGCATCCTCGATCATTTGGCGGAATGGACGTCCGAGCGATGGCGAGCCTCTCGCGTCGTGGAAAAAAAGCGGCGGGCGCTGCTGCTGTTGTCTTCCCTTTGCGGGGCCCTCGCCAGGCCCCAGGGTTGTCAAAGCAAGTATTCCAGGTGAAAACCGGTCTTGGTTAAGGAGTCGAGACTTCTTGGGGTCGACGCTTTGTGGGAAACCAGGACGGCGGGGGTCTGGGGAACTCCCTCGTTCCCGTCCACGGGTTTGGCGGGTACAAGTTGGCCAGATCCGCCCCCTTTGCAAGGACGGCAGAGAAATCGGTTGCGGGGCTCGGGCTGGGTTGGTTCCTGGCCCAAGGTTCGCTTGGACTTCGTTCCCTTAAGCGCTCCCGCCAATTGCTGTCTCATCCCCTGACCTTTGAGGTCCTGGCGTTTGTTCGATGCGCGGGGTCTCAGAGCTCCCGGCCCCATCCTTGGGGACCAGTTTGTTTTCGTCCAGAGGCCCGCATGCAGCCCCCCAGAGGCCAGAAGCGGTGAACGTCTTCCAGCCTGATTCCCTAAGCAGCTTGCTTTTGCAAGGGTCCTCTACAGTTCGTCTGAGGCCCGTGGGCGGACTGCGCAGTCCAACATCGGTAGGCCGTGGTCTCTGGTCGTGGTCTCTGGTCGTGGTCTCTGGTCGTGGACTCGGGTCGTGTCCCGTGGTCCCTGGGCCCGTGGTCCCTGGCCGGTGGTCTCTGGTCGTGGTCTCTGGTCGTGGACTCCGGTCGTGTCCCGTGGTCCCTGGCCGGTGGTCTCTGGTCGTGGCCCGTGGTCTCTGGTCTTCCGTATCGCCTCCCGAGAGGTGTAGCAGGGCATCGTTTGGTGGAGCATGCCGTGGCGCAGTGTGGTGCATGTACTGCCACTCTCTTTGGAATGCTCTCTGCAGCCTTACTCAGGAGGCTCACGTCATGCCGCCGGCCCCCAGAAGAGGCGTGGAGGCCACGGTTGAGGCGTCGTGGGCCTCCTGGGCACTCTGTGGGGATTGTTGTGGGTATCTTGGGAGCTGTTTGGGGGCAGTTTTAGAGCGCGTGTTGGGGGCAGTTTTAGAGCGCGTGTTGGGGGCCGCCTTGGGGCCTCTTTTGGGCCTCTTGGGGGCCTCCTGGGGGCTTCTTGGGCGTCTTGGGGCGGAAAGATTGGATTTACGGTTTGTGTTCACCCTCTTCGCCTATCTTTTGGCCCTCTTGGGGCGATCTGTGGCTGTCTCGGGCCCCTCTTCTGGGCCGTCTTGGAACCCTCTTGGGCCGTCCTCAGGTCCTCGTAGGAGCCTTATGGGCAGTTTTGGGGCGGTCTACAGTTAAGACGCTGAAATATGGAACAGTATGGGTTCGGGAGGAATTCGATGTTCCTTAGGTCCTTCCATAGCTGTTCTTCTGGCCCCACTCTTGCACCCGAGCGCTGTTGGTGCCACAAGGGGCTGCGTTCCTTATTGTATCGTTCTTTGCTGCAGCAGCCCGACTGTACGGGGCCTCTTGGGCCGTTTTAGAGTGTCGGAAGTTCGAGAAGACGATAACCCCAGAAACGATGAAAAGCCTAAGGAAGACCACTGATTGTTGCCTCTCGGGTCCCTCTTGGGAAGGTTCTTGCTTGGGGCGTCTCGACGGCGTCTGAGGGCGTCTTGGAGCCATTGCAAGCGTCTTGGGCCAATCATTCCGCGGTTCGGGACCGTCTTGGAACGACTTTGAGGCCACGGAATGCAGGCTTGGAAGCGCCAGAGTCTCCGGAGGTGCGCTGTGGAGCCCGGATACCCCCCGCCCCCCTGAACAGGATTTTGGACCTTGCGGGAGGGGGAGAGAGGGAGGGGAGGGGGACAGTTAATCGTCTCACACGCCTTCCCATCAACGTTTTGGCGCCAGCCGTGGAAGTATGCTGTCCGCGCCCATCTTCTCCCTCCAACAAAAAAAGCAAAAGCGGCGGTCGGCGGGTCAAAGGTTGTTCCAGGTGCTCTGCCGCCAGAGGTGTAGTCCTGGCCCTCCGCTACGCTGACGGTCAGCGCGGCGGAAGATCAGGGCATCAGGCGCCGGGGTCAGCGGCTGATCTTGGCGCCCCCAAGAGTCAGGAGGAAAAGAAACACACAGACACAATGAATCGTCGATTCCCCAGAAAATATGGGAAAATATGGGGAATCCTGCTATTTGTGTGTATTTGTTTGGTGCCCCAGGGTCCCTTCAAAGAGCTCAAGGGGGGAAAGAGGGAAGGGAGGGAGGCGAGGGCTCAGGACCCCGCGGCTTAGCGAAGGAGCGGCTGCTCCCCCCGACGAGGAGCAGGGGGAGGAGGAGGAGGAGGAAGAGGAGGAGGAGGAGGAGGAAGAGGAGGAGGAGGAGGAGGAGGAGGAGGAAGACGGAGGAGGAGGAGGACGGCGCCGACCCTCGACGACGTGATTTCTGTTGCCCGTGGGCTCGGTCGTTGAAAGCAGGTAACCTCTATACGTCTATGTTCCGCTATTGTCGGGTGGGGTCGTTTTTCCGAGTTGACAATAAATTCGCCCGAAAGATATTCATGTTCCATCTACTGGCCAGGGGATTTCTAAAGACCTATCGGGGTTATCACTGGATTCCCAGATCCCCATCTGCTTTGGCCGCCTTCCTGCTTCAACAGTCGAGCAGCTTCCACTCCTCCCTCCTCTTCAGAGGGCGGGCGGAAGCCCAATCTGCCTCCAACGCCTTCCTACTGCATGTCTCCACCCACTTCCGACCGACGGGTAACTCGGGCCGAACGAACAGGGGGGGATAGGGAAGGGGGGGGTACTAAGTCTGCTGCATGCAGCTGGTTTCGGCCCCGCCGCCGGGCCCCTTCCTCGATACATGGGCGCCTCCCGGCGCCAGGAGGCGCTGGGAAAATCAGCCACGCGAGCCGATTCTCTGCCCTGCCCCTTGCCATCTCACCCCTCTCGTTCCCCCCCGAGTAACAGCACGGAGCCACGGAGGTCTCAGCCCGTTCCCCGGGACTGGCGCTCCTCGCCCCCGGGTCGTCCTCGGACGGCCCAGGGCGCGGCAAGGGGGAGCTGCAAGAGGCAGCACAGAGAGCGCCGCCGTGGCTCCGCGGCGAGAGGCGGCTCGGGCCCCGCGCGGCGTCCTCAAGGCCCTCTCACGCTCGGACGGCGCGGACCCCTCCCTATCCCTCCTCCTCCTCCTCCTCCTCCTCCTCCTCCTCCTCCTCCTCCTCCTCCTCCTCCTCCTCCTCCTCCTCCCTCCTCCCTCCTCCCTCCTCCCTCCTCCCTCCTCCCTCCTCCTCTCGAGGTGGATCGGCGATGCATTGGCGATGCGGCGCGATCCTCCGGCCCCATCTACTCGGGCCCCATCTAGGAGATTTCTAGAGGCCTTCTCGCTCGGACGGCGCGGACCCCTTTCTTGAAGAAGCAGCTCTCGGGAGGCTCACGGTCAGGAGCTTCGGCTTGCACGCTGGTCGTTGGAAGCGGGTGTTTTGTATCTCGGGATGGCCAGATCCCAGTCTGCTTCTAGCGTCCTCCTCCTGCAAGAATCGATGTGCTGGACGGGCCCGAACCCAATCTACCATATCCGCGGCGGATATGGTAGATTGGGTTCGGGCTTCCTACCGATATGGGTTCGGGCTTCCTACCGATTTGGGTTTGGGATTGGGTTCGGGCTTGGGTTCGGATGTGGTAGATTGGGTTCGGATACGGATAATCCGCCTCCCTACTTCATGCTTCCACCTGCTTCTTCTGGCCGGCGGGTAGCGCCTCGCGCCGTTGGTCCTGGCCCACCGCGCTTCGGCGAGACACGCCGTCTCCATTGTCGCGGGTTCCCAGCGCCCGGGCGTCCACGCCCCGAGAGCTCCCCCGGGCCTCCCGGCCCCGCCAGCGGAGCGACACGCCGTCCGCCCGCGGGGCCTGGCGTGCCGCCGAGGCCGCCACCGCGACACGCCGAGCAGCAGCTCCTGGCCGTAGCTCGGCATCGGCGCCCGCATGTCTCAGGAGGGAAAGAAACACACAGACACAATTAATCGTCGACTCCCAGGAAAATATGGGAAAATATGGGAGTTGGGGGGGAAGACAAAAACCCAGAAAATATTGGAAAATATGGGGGATCCTGTTATTTGTGTGTATTTATTTGTGTGTCCCAGGGCCCCTTCAATATCTTTGGTCACAAGCCGGCCCAATGCCGCAGAACCCCGGCTAACTCGGCTCGATTCCATGTCATCGATTTGCTCAATAGTGGGTGCCACCTCGCTCAATGGCCCCTCGATCGGGCCTCATAGATTCGAATCGTTCTTAAGAAGACCTCGCCTCCTGGATCCTGCCTTTCCTGTCCCCTGCGTATCCTGCCTATCATCTGCCTCTGGCTCCTCCTGCATCTCCTCCACCACCGAAGCCCGCTCCTGCTTGGGCTCCTCCTCCTCCTCCTCCTCCTCCTCCCCCTCCTCCTCCCCCTCTCTTGCTCCTGCTACTCCTGCGCTGCTCCTCCTTCTCCTCCTCATCCTCCTCATCCTCCTCCTCATCCTCATCCTCATCCTTCTCCTCCTCCTCCTCCTCCTCCTGTCCCTCCTCCTCCCCCACCCCACCCCGCTCCCACTTCGGATCCTCCTCCTCATCCTCGTAATCATGCTCCCGCAGAAGCGCGCTCTGACAATCGAAATAACGTCCCGGGAGGAGCAGCACGACCTATTGCTGGCGTGGAGGAGCGGCAAGAACGTGTACAGATATGCTGCCCGCGGCCTCCAGTACGAGGTTCCTGCGGCTTGTTTCTTCTCCTACCCCTTGTCCTCCCTCCTTCTCCCTTTCCTTGATGTGCTCCCCTTCAACTATTGTTGCTTCTCCTCCGCCTCCTCCCAATCCTCCTCTTCAACGATCTGCGGTGACCGCTGCTGGTCGTACCTCGTGCAACAGAAAGCCTGCCATGACTCCCAGTGACTGCAGATTCCTGGCCCACTCCTGCTGCTGTCCTCTCTGTTGCCCCCCGATTCTCACAGGGTCCGTGTCGATCCGATCGATTCGATTCGACATCGGCTCCCGCCTGCTGGATCCGATTCGATTCCGATGTCCCTTCGATCCGATGCGGCCCAATGCGTGCATGGCGCCACTGCGCATCATAGTCCTGGCGTGGCCGATCCGATGCCGACTCCGTGCCGACGCAGCCCGATTCGATGCATGTTCCGATCGGGTCCGATCTCCCGATGCGATGCTGCCTGGTCGTGCCCCCTCCCCGGAGGGAGGGCGGAGGGAGTGGCCCGGTGGGCGTGGCTTGGGCCCCCCGGAGGTGGACTTCCAGTGGATGCGGCAGACCAACCTGTGCACGAAGCACGCGAGGTCGATCCGCGTCCGGATCCACGAGGACCCCTGCGCCGGCATCGCCGTCACGCTGGGGGCCGTGCCTCCGAAGGACGCCGCTCCCTCCCGCCGTGGCATGGGAGGTTCCGGCCGCCTCGCAGCCGGCAGGCGTCTGAATGTCCAGGCGTCCTGGAATTCGTCGGAGAAGAACTGCTGTGTGTCAGCGGCGGCCTGGGTCCCAGACGCGGTCAAAGCAACGGCGGGACGCATCCGCGAATGGGGCACACGGGGTGAGAGGTGCAGGCGCGGGGGGGGAGGAAGCCGCGGGCGACGGAGCACGCTCAGGCCGTGAAGATCTTATTAGTGTGTGTTGGAGCTCAAGCACATTTGTGGACGAAGGAAGCTGGACCCCTCTGGCGGTGCCTCGGGCGCAGAGCCATCCCTGGCGCGCTCCGCGCGCAACGGAAGGGGCCCCAGCGCCGATCCGAGAAATTCGCGCGGACCCTGGAGGTTTATATTTCTGCCGCTTCTTCCTCCCTTATGATATCCGGGCGAACGCATATGCAACGGGTGACAACATCAACGGGCCCAGCACGAGCGGATGATTATGGGAAAGGGCATGCGATCACCTGTGTTGTTATCGAAGACGCCTACGGCGAATCACCGCCGCCCCCTGCCTTTTGGAATCGCCGATGTGGCCGAACGTTGTGGCCAAAGCTTGGACAGAATTTCCCCGAGCCGCAGTGGGAACTCTTAGGAAGCCTCTCTGGGCTGTCTTGGGGCCTCCTTGGGACGCTTCGGGGCCGTTTTGGGGGTCATCTTGGGCCGTCTTCGGGGCCTCTTGGGCTGTCATGGGCCACCTGGGAAAACTCTTGGGTGCTCTGGGCGATCTTCGGGGCCTCGCTGACCGTCGGAAGGCCGAAAAGAAGCAAATGCCACAATCACTCAAACACCCAAGGAACATCCATGATGTTGGTGGCCTCTTCGGGCCTTCCTGGAGGATCTCTTGGGGGCCTGTTGGAGGCCTCTCGGGGGCCTCTTGGGCCGTCTTGGATCATTTTGAGGCCATCTTTGGCCGTCGTGCGTGCATATTGGGCCGTCGTGGATGCATATTGGGACCATCGTGGGTTCTCATGGGGCCATGTTGGCCGCCTTGGAAGCGTCTTGGAACCGTCTTGGGAGCCCATCTTGGATCGTGTCGGCCGTACTGGGGAGATTGTTTGTGGACGTTGAGGTTTTTATGTTGTTCTCCAGGTGGCTGGCGGGCTGGGCCGAGACTTCTGAAAAGAACCCAAAACATTCAGACATCTAGCACGCCGTGCACCCCCGTGGCGAGCCACAGCGTTTGGCGGATCGAAGACGCCTACCAGGGCCGTCTTGGAGGCCATATTGGGCGTTTGGGAGGCCTCTTGGGCCATCTTGGGGCCCTCTGGGGGCCGTCTTGGGGGCCTCTTTGGCAATCTTGGGGCGATCGTTGGGGGCTCTTGGGCCGTCTCAGGCTGTCAGAAGGCCGAAAAGAAACAAATGCTAAAGCCCTTCAGAAACCTACAGAAAAGCAATGATGTTGGCCTCTTCGGGCCTTCCTGGAGGCCTCTTGGGGGCCTCTTGGGCCGTCTTCCGTCATCTTGAGGCCATCGTGGGCCGTTTTGGAGGCGTCTTGGGCAAACTTGAACGCATCTTGGACGCTCTCGGGCCGTCTTGGAGGCCATCTTGGACCATCTCGGGCGAACTGGAGGGTCATCTTGGCCGTCTTGGAGGCCATCTTGGAGCCATTTAGAGCGGGAAAGACGTTGGCAACCACCTCTGAGCAAGCCTTCGGGATGACCGGCGCGCTGGGCCGAAGCCCCAGGGGGAGGTCTTTTGGAAAACGAGCAAAAACGAAACCGTATAGGGTCTAGCACGCCAGGCACCCTTGTGATAAATCAACAGGGGCGGCGGATCGAACACGCCTACGGCGCATCACCGCCGCCCCCCTGCCCTTTCGGAAGCGCCTATGTGGCCGAACGTTGTGGCCAGAGGCCTGCCAAGCTATCGGACCATGTGTTCCCCGAATCGGTTTGGAAAGCTTCGGGGAACACGTGGGGGAGAATGAACATGAAGAGGAAGAGGAAGAGGCCTCTTGGGCCGTCTTGATCCGTCGGAATGGCGAGAAGAAACAAATGCCAACATCCTTGAAACACGTAGGGAAAATGAATGAGTTTGGTCTCTTCGGGCCCTCCTGGAGGACCTCTTGGAGGCCTCTTGGGCCGTCTTGGAGGCCTCTTGGGGGCCTCTTGGGCCGTCTTGGGCAATACTGACGCCATGTTAGGCCGTCTTGGAGGCATCTTGGGCCGTCTTGGAGGCCTCTTGGGGGGGCGAAGCTATCGGACCATGTGTTCCCCGAGTCGGTTTGGAAAGCCTTCAGGGAACACGTGGGGGAGGAAGAGGAAGAGGAGGAGAAGGAGGAAAAAGGAGAAGGGAGAGGATGCCTCTTCGGAGCCTTTGAGGCACTCTCGGGCTCGATTGGGCCATCTTGGAGGCCATGTTGCTATCTTGGGCTCTCTTGGAGCCTCTTGAGGGCCTCTTGAGGGCCTCTTGGGGCCTTCTTGGGACTTCTCGGAGGTCTCTTTGGTCGTCTTAGGGCGTTTCTGGCCCGTCGGGAGCCGTCTTGCGGGCCTCTCTGAACCAGCTTGGGGCCCTCTTGGGGCGCTTCGGGGCCGTCTTGGAGGCCATCTTGGGCGTCTTGGAGGCCTCTTGCCCCGTCTTGGGGCCCTCTTGGGGCCGTCTTGGGGGCCTCTTGCGCCATCAAGGGGCCCTCTTGGAGGCCTCTTGGGCCGTCTTGATCCGTCGGAATGGCGAGAAGAAACAAATGCCCAAATCCTTCAAAAACCGAAAGAAAGTCAATGATCTTGGCCTCTTCGGACCCTCCTGGAGGACCTCTTGCAGGCCTCTTGGGTCGTATTGGGCCCTTTTGGAGGCTTTTTGAGCAAACTTGGAGATATCTTGGACTCTTAGGCCGTCATGAGGCCGTCTTGGACCATCTTGGGCGGACTTGGAGGCCATCTTGGAGGCCATCTTGGGCCAACGTGGCCATCTTGGAGGCCATCTTGAGCTGTCTTGGAGGATCTTGTTTCCGGATTGCGGTCCTTTCCGGGTGGCCGGCGGGACGCGCCGGAGCCCCAGGGGGAGTTCTTTGGGAAAAGAACCAAAACCAAAAACGATTGGATTTTGCACGCCAGGCACCCCTCTTGCAAGCAACAGGGGGCGGCGGATCCAGTGGCATCCGGCCCAACACGCCACCGCGCATGGGTCGTAGACAGAAGGCTTCTTGGAGGCTGCTGGGGGTATCTTGCAAGGCCTCTTGATGCCTCTTGAGGGCCCCTTGGGGACCCATGGGCTGCCTCCAGGTGGTCTGGAGGCGGTGTCGGGACAATCTTAAGGTGTGCACACACACACACACACACACACACACACACACACCGAGCGCCCACTCTTGTATACCTATTGAGGATATTGGCCCCGTCTTGGACGCCGTCTTGGGACGCTCTTGGGCTGTCTTGGGCGCTGTGAAAACCGACAAGGTGAACATGCGGCAACCATACGAAACAGGTGGCTTTCAAATTGGTACACTTGCTTAGGCCAACCCAAGAGGCCCCCAAGAAAGCTCCAGGATTGCCCATTGGGGCTTTCTTGGGCCATGGTGAAGACTTGAGTTCCGAACCGCGCTCGCGAGGCCTTTGGAGATGTCATGCGAGAGGCCCCAGCTGCGCCCTGGAATGTCGTGAGGAGTCTTGGGCCCTTGAAGGGGCTTGAGGGCACCCCACGTCGTGCCTCGCGGCACGGCGGCGAATACAGAAAGCCATGGCGGTGCATGTGCGATGAGGCCCATCTGGAAAGGATCCTGGGGAGAGGAGGCGCATGGAGAAGGAAAAACGACGACGACGACGACGACGACGACGCCGAAGAAATTTCAAACGAGAGGAAGAAGAAGAAGAAGAAGAAGAAGAATCAGATAGGAGGGGCCTGCGCAGCACCGCACTCGGCTAGACCCTCCAGAGATGCAGCACAGCGTGACGGTAGCACGCCTGGCAGTGCTCAGGGAGGCGGAGGTCTAGTTGCGGCTTGCGTGGGGCAATGCTCCGCTGGACCATTTCCCAGGGCCACGGCAAAGTGGCAACAGTGGCACGCCTGGCAGTCTGGTTTACGCGTGAGTGGGTCCACTCCGCTCGACCACCCCGGGGGCGCAGCAAAGCAGCGAGAGTGGCATGACTGGCAGCATCAGGCGGGGGGGGCGCCCCCCAGTGCACATCACTAAACCAGGTCCCACTAAACCCAGTTCTGCCAACGCCCGACAGGCCCCAGAGGGTTCTCAGAGGGCTCCTCAGCAGCCGAGCGGGCGTCTATGAAGCCGCCTTCTCAGAAGCCCCTCCGCCTTCTCACTTAGAAGCCGACCCCCCCCGCGCCACCTCCATCCCTGAGATCCGACGTCTCCAACAGAACACAACAACTCAAGCAAAAACAAACAAACCCAGCAAGAACGGCCGAAGCCCTGGGCCCCCCTCTCCCTGCGCCATCCTTCAGGCCGGACCCATCGGTGAGGATCTCCGGGAGCCCGCAACCGGGCGGAGGCGCCCGACATCAGCTGTGGGCGCTGCCATGGGCCTCTCTCGGGGGTCCTTCAGGGTTTGGGGTCCTTTAGGGTTTGGGGTCCTTTGGAGTTTGGGGTCCCTTAGGGGTTGGGGTCCTTCAGGGTTTGTGGCCCTTTAGGGTTTGTAGTCTTCTAGGGTTTCGCGTCCTTCAGGGTTTGTAGTCCTTTAAGCTTTGGGGTCGCTCTCAGAACGCCGCTCTCAGAGCGTTCCGGAACGCTCTGAGACGGCCGCGGCGCCCGAGACATCCTCCAGAGCCGCTGGATCTCAGAGATGCTCGACTTGTCCTTACCCGGTTTCATCCTCGTCATGTCTTCGTCTTGCGCCCATCAGAAATTGCAAGAAAAGCAGCCGTTTTCATGGATTCCAGCCTGCGCTTGCGAGAAGCAAGAATCTGGAATGGACCCAGGGGGCGTTTTCTTGGAGCATCTTGTCCCGCAGAGTGTTCGTAGATCTGGACCTGGACTGCTCAGGAGCGCGCCCGGAGTGAAGCCCCCTTCCTTCGCTCAAGATGCTCTCAGCTCTGAGCAGGGGTGCACTCTGCCGCGCACTGGCTGTCCCGAGGAGAAAGGCCAGAAGATCACCACCCACCAACCCACCCCAACCCAACCCGAAGGCTCAGATTTACCCTCGACTTCCAGTGAGGGGGGGTCGGGAAACATCGGAAAAACACATGTAGAACCCTTGCCCCCCCAACCCGAAATTCGGGTCTTCGGGTTGGGTTGGGGTGGTCTGGTATGTAGCCAGGAGAGGCCCCACGCCCCGAGGCAAGAGGGCGCCGTCGGAGGAGAGAGGGCGTGCACCAGCCCCGAGGCCGGGGCCGGGAGGGCGCGCCTGGCGAAATCCTGGGCCCAGGACGACCGGCGATCTTCGGGGCGTGTGGTGTCCGGGCGTGCCGCCGAGCACTTGGCTGCCCCGAGGAGAGGCCATGCTGCTCCTCCTCTTCCTCCTCGTCCTGGGCCCCGAGGCCCAGGACGAGGAGCAGGAGGTGTCAGGACGAGGGGGCCCAGGACGAGGAGCAGGGCCGCTTCCCCTGAGGCCCCGAGGAGCAGCAGGTGTCCCACGCGGCGCGTGGGACACCTGCTGCTCCTCCTCTTCCTCCTCGTCCGCGTCCTCGTGCTCGTGCTCGTGCTCGTGCTCGCCGCCGCCGCCGCCGCCGCCGTCGTCGTCGTCGTCGTCGTCGTCGCCGCCGTCGTCGTCGTCGTCGTCGTCTGTCGTCGCCGTCGTCGTCGCCGTCGTCGCCGCCGCCGTCGTCGTCGTCATCGTCGTCGTCGTCTGTCGTCGTCTGTCGCCATCGTCGTCTGTCGTCGTCTGTCGTCGTCGTCTCCTGTCGTCGTCCGCGCGCTGGCTGCCCCGAGGAGGAGCCCGCGTGGGACACCTACTGGCACATCGGCGGCGAGCGCCGGCCGCTCGACGGCCCCGCCCTCGGCGGCGCGGGCCTCCTCGGCGGCTCGCGCCGGCCCCGCGGGCCCCGCGGACGCCATGCATGTGGCCACCAGGGCGCCCGAATTTTACGGGCCAAGCAGCTGTGAAGATCGGAGGGTGGAAGCCAAACGCAGGAAGTTGGCTGCCGCCAATCGTCTCCAGGAACTTGTGGCCAACACAAGCCACTGTCTCACCATCCTCCCTGGTAAACCTTTGAAGTGTGATGTTTGTCTCGAGTAAAAACCCCGAGGGGTACTCGAGAAGTCTGGTTGCAGAGTCAATGTAAAGGCCTACCAGCCAGAATTTGCACCAGCCACAAGCACCTCCAGAGATTCCGAGGTGTTTACTGGTGCCGTGATTGTGGCTTCTATGCGCACAAGTCGTTTCAGAACCTTGCTAAGCTTTGCACCAGGCGCGTCACTGACCATGGCCGGAAGGTTCTCAAAGCGTTGGATCGTGGCAGGCTCCCGAGGGACATCCCCGAGTGGCCCGAGGCGGAGCCCCAGCCCGAACAGGTGCCACAGCCCACCGCTTATTTTTGATTAGGATTTTTGGGGTTGGGAGTCCTGTCGTGGCTCGTCCCGGGGTGATGGAAGCGGGCGGGTAACAAAAGGTCTGATGGACTCCCCCCCGAAATTTTACAGTGGGGTACCTCATTGGACCACGCCCCCAAGCTAGGCAAGAGGCAAGAGGAGGAGGAGGAGGAGGAGGAGGAGGAGGAGGAGGAAGAGCAAGAGCAAGAGCAACAGGAAGAGGAAGAGGACGAGGAAGAGGAAGAGGAAGAGGAGGGAGGAGGAGGAGGAGAAAGTAAAAGGGGGCGGAGGAGGAGGAGGAAGAGGAGGCGGAGAGGAGGAGGAGGAGGAGGAGGAGGAGGAGGACGGAGGCGAGGAGGAGAAGCGGGGAGGATCAGGAGAGGATCAGGAGAGGAGCGCAGAGGCGGCGGCGGCCAGGGGGTCACGGGGCGCGTCGCGCCGCGCCGCCGCCGCCGAGGGCCCGCCGCCGCTAGCAGCGAGGCCGACCGCCCGCCGGAGGCCGCGGGCGCGGCCGAGCCGCAGCCGCGCGGGCCGCCGCCGCCGCCCGCGCCGAGTGGCGGCGCGGGCGGCGCGGCCTCGTCGACAGGCGATCGTCGCCGTACGACGTCCTCGTCCTCGTCCTCGTCCTCGTCGTTCCCGTCGTCGTCGGCGTCGGCGTCGGCGTCGTCGGCCTCGTCGGCCTCGTCGGCCTTGTCAGCCTTCTCCTCGTCCTCGTCCTCGTCCTCGTCCTCGTCCTCGTCGTTCCCCTCGTCGTCGTAAGTAGGGCGGGCCTCCCCGACAGGCGGGGGCGCAGTAGCCCAGCCCGCCTTCGGAGAGTTAGGGGCGTGCCAGAATGCGGCGAGGCTTCGCAGAAGACCCCCCGAACACACCAGCTGAGAAGGGAGGAGGACCATCCCCCTCGCGCTGTGCCCCCCTCGACGCGCAGCGAAGATCAGCCACGCGCAGAAGGGGCAGGGGGAGGGGGGAAGGCTTCTTAGAAGGAGGCTGCTTCTTAGAAGGCGCGAGCCTTTTCTGTAGATGTAAGGCCCGCGCCATCTAAGAAGCAGCCTCCTTCTAAGGAGCCTTCCCCCCTCCCCCTGCCCCCTTGTGCGCGCCGTCAAGAAGAGTAGGAGGAGGAGGAGGAGGAGGAGAAGGAGGAGGAGGAGGAGGAGGAGGAGGAGGCCCCTCGACGGATGGAAACAACCCCAGACCTGCTCATGGTTTGAGAAAAAATTGGGGCGGGTGGTGTGTCGCTTGCTTCGGCCTCTGGGGGCCCTCCCCGGGCCCCGGGGCCGTCAGAGAACGGGTCAGGGTGCAAAACCGGTCCCGGAGAAACGGTCGGGATTTCCAGGAAGCCCGCATTGAAAAGCAGGACATGACATGTCTGGTACTGCGTACGGTAGGTTCGCGTCGTGTCGACCGGCGGCGACCCCGCCGCTGGCGTTTAACGTTGAACGCCGCCAGCGACCCAGAATCGGTCGATGTTGCACGATCTGACGCTTCGGAAGCGGCCGATTGCTCAAGGTTGAGCGATCTCCGCGGTGTAAGATACCAACGCCGAAGTCGTCACGACACGAACACACCGTAAACATAAACTCTGGGGCTCCGACGGAAGTTGATGTTCATGCACTTGTTGGTTCGCCTGGCCCCGCGGCGGCGTCGTCGTCGTTGCCGTTGGAGGCCTTCCCAACCTTCCTGGCGTTGTGGACCACGGCGGGGCCAAGACCGCCGACGGCAACGGCGGTGGCGGGGGTGGCGACGGCGGCGGTTCATCGTCGAGCACGAGCCGGAGGAAGAGGAAGGAGAAGAAGAAGAAGAAGAAGAAGAAGAAGAAAGAAGACCCGAGAAGGAGCGGCGGCGACATCGTTGTCGTGTCGGAGGCTCTTCGGCGTCTCTGGGGGCTCTCGTCGCCACGGCTGGACGCGGTCAAAGATGTCTGCCTAGGACGGGCCTTGGGAGGCGTCGGGGGACCAGGAGTTTGGTCGGAGGAGGAGGAGGGGAAGGGGAGGAAATCGAGGACCGCGGCTCGAGGATCGAGACGTCCCTCGGGCTTTGCAGCCTCATGTGGGGTACCCTGGAAACCTCCACGAGGGCTCCAACACGGCCCACACCATCATGTTCCTGGGGAGCCTTCCGGGAACATGAATGTCGCCGCCAGCCCGACGAGGAGAGCGAAGAGGAGGAGGAGGAGGAGGAGGAGGAGGAGGAGGAGGAGCAGGGTCCGCGCCATCCCACCGTCCGCGCCATCCCACCGAACATCCCAATTCAGCAGTGGACTTGGTGTCGAGGGTGTTGCTTGCAGCTGCCGCTCTCTTTTGCGAGGCCCCCAAGATGCCCCAGGAGGCCCCCACATGCTAGATGTAGAAGGAAGAGGGGAGGAGAGGGACGAGGACGAGAGGGAAGAGGAGGAGGAGGAGGAGACCCCCAAAAGTTCATATGCTTGTGCCGCGTTGTATACGCTTGTGTTTGAATCCGACGTCGCGATCCCATGTGTATCGTCGCGAAAAAATCACAGCCGTACCCCTACAGACCCCATATATTCCTGCTGCACTCCTCGAGTCAGCTCGATGTCTGCTGGCCCCGGGGCCCGAGACCGGGTCAGCACGCCTGGAGCGGCAACACCCGGCGATCCTCACGAGGGCCTTTTTAGAGAGAGGGCCCCCAGCCCGCGAGGCTCGCAAGACCCCCCAACAGGATTCCAGCCAGCTCGCCGAGAGAACTCCTGTAGGCAGATGTCATGAACGGTCCGATCGTTTTTCCCGTATTTCCACGTTGTCGCCTGCTCTGCTGCTCGACGCCCAGAGACGGCACAAGAGGCGTCCAAGAGGGCCCCACCACACCCGGGCCCCGGAAGGAGCTTGAACACCCCGCAAGGGCCCTCGAGGGAGCCCCCGGGCCCTCGAGGGAACCCACGGGGCGCCATAGCAGCCGCAGCGCCTCCATTGCTTCGAGGCGGCCCCAGAGGCATTCAACACGCCCCAAGAGGGCTCGAAGCTAGTTTCCGAGAGAACCCCAGGGCGAAGAAATCATTGATTTCCCTTGATTTCCCTTTAGTTCTTTCACAGATGTTCCCGTCGTCGCCTGCCTGCGCTTCTCGACATGCGGGGACGGCGCAGGAGACGCCCTCCAAGAGAGGCCCACCAGAAGATAGATGCGCAACCCTTACTCGGCTGCTGTTCCCTCCACCCTGCCTTCCCAGATCATTCAAAGACAGGCCCTGAGGCATCTCAGATGGTCCCCAACACGGCCCAAAACATCAAGTTCCAGGAAAGGTGTCCAGTAACATGATTGTCACCGCCAATCGAAGGAGGAGGAGGAGGACAAGGAGGGGAAGAGGGATGCAGAGGCAGAGGAAGAAGAGAAGGCAGAGGACGAAGAGGTGGATAAGGAAGGAGAAAAGGAGAAGGAGGAGGAGGAAGAGGAGGAGGAGGAGGATGACAAGGAGGACAAGGAGGAGGAGGAGGAGGAGGAGGAGGAGAGGAGGAGGATATCTAATGGCCTTCGATCCGTCCCGCCACCGTGCCTGGGTTGTGGGTATACAACCTATGGGATGTTCGTTGGGATATCGTGGGGAGCCTTTTCAGGGGCCTCTTGAAGGCAATTGTAGAGCCTCTAGGGGGCCGTCTGGGGGCCTATTAGGGCATCTGTTGGGCCACTTGGGAGCCTCTTGGGGCATCTTGGGGGCCTCTTGGGCGCCTGAGGCTCGGTTTTTCGGTTCGCGTTCCCTCTCTTGGGCCTCTTCGGGGGCCGTCTTGGGCGCCTCTTGGGCCGTCTTGGGGTCCTCTTGGAGGCCTCTGGGGCAGCCTTGGGGTGGTCTTGAGGGCCTCTTGGGCCGTCTTCCAGCGTCGGAAAGCCGAAAAGGCGGGAACAACAACATCCTTCAAAAACCTCAGGAAAGTAAATGATGTGTGCCTGATGGGGCGCTCTTGGGAGGCCTCTTGAAGGCCATTTGTAGCGTCTTTGAAGCCTCTTGGACCATCCTGAGGCCATCTTAGGCATCTTGGAGCGATCGTTCGGCGACTCGGGGCCCTCTTGGACTCATAGGAGTGTTCGAGAGGTCGCTTAGGGGGGCGCGCTTACGCCGTTTTGGAATCCTCTTGGAGGCCTCTTGGGCCGTCTTGGGGTGGGTTCGGGGCCTTTTCGGCCGTCTTGGAGCGTCGGAAAACCCAGAAGGCGAGAACACCACAATCCGCCAAAAACCAAAGGAAAAGCACTGATGTTGGCCTCTTGGGGCCTCTGGAGAGGCCTTTTGGAGGCCTCTTAGGACGTCTTGGACCGTTTTGGGGCTGTCTTGGGCGTGTTGGAGCGATCGTTCGGCGACTCGGGGTCCTCTTGGACCGTCTTGGGGGCCTCCTGGGAGTTCTCTTGGCTCGTTTTCGGGCCCTCTTGGGTCCGAAAAGATCATGCGAGAAGCGCCGGGGAACGGCGCCAAAACCCGGGGAGATTTGTCAATTTGGTGTCCAGGCTTTTTTATTCCTCAGCAGTGAGCAATGAGGCTTGGAGGGGGAGGGGTAGGACCCGAGGGCACGCCCACTCCGTGCCCAGAGGCCCATAGGCACGGTGGCGGATAACTAGACATAGACAGCGATGCGTCGATAGGTTTATTCTGTAGCTCTATATATATATATATGGAGAGAGAAAAAGAAGCAAGAGAAGCAAGAGAGAGAGAGAGAGAGAGAGAAGGCGGGAGTGCGTGCGAGCGCGAGAGAAGGAGTGAGAGAGAGTGGCCCCGAGGCGGCGGCCAGGGCACCGCAGCGCCGGCGGGGCGCCACAAGAAGCACAGCCTGAGGCCCGGCGGGCACCCCGCGGCAGCTCCGCGGCCAGACCGGCGCACGGGCGCCCGGGGCCGGTCCCAACCCAGGGGAGCTCATCGGTTGATGGCGTCTGCGCGATCGGGATCGGTGCCCCGCAGTGGGCACCCCCGGCGGCGCGCTCGGAGGTGGGGGGGGGAAGTCGCAGGAAGGCGCCACCTATCCGTATGGCTCGAAGGGGCCACGAAGTGGCAGGAGAGCACCATTCTGCATCGATCCGAGTCTCGCTTGTCTGGCTCTCCCTCTCTCTCTCTCTCTCTCTGTTGGGTACCTCTCTGGGCGACGCTGATGGTGGATTGATTGGTTCAGTCCTGGCGTTATTCCGCAGCTTCGGCCTCCGGGGGCCAGCTTCGGGCCCTGCGTTTGGTCGAAGCACGATCCACTGTGCATAACCAATCCTGGGGGGGTGGGGCCCAGAGCGCCGTCAGGCCCGCGCATCGAAAAGAAACGTGACTTCGTAGGTCTGGGACTGGGGAGGGGACGCTTGGCATCGCTCGGACGTGTGCTTTTTTCCTTCGCCGAGGACCATCGAGGAGAATCCTTGATCATTTGGCGAAACCGAAAAAAGCGCAGGGAATGGACGTCCGAGCGATGGCAGGGACGGGCTGGGGCCTGGGCTACTCTTGCGCCGCTGCCACCCCGCCGCGGCGGCCCCAGACCTGTCGGCGAGCGCCAGGCGAGGGGAAGCGATTTCGAAGAAGGCACCGTGCCTGTCCGAAGCCCAAACCATCTTGGAGGGGGAGGAGGAGGAGGAGGAGGAGGAGGAGGAGGAGGAGGAGGAGGAGGAGGAGGAGGAGGAGCACCGTGCCTGTCCGAAGCCCAGACCATCTTGGGAGCCTCCCAAGAGAGGGCCGATGCCACCTAAGGGGCCCTCCGCCTTCACGGCAGGCTGTCCTCGCCCCGCCCTCCTCCTGCGCCAGCGCCGTCGAAGGGTACGGCCTGACCCGTTCTGCGCCGAGGGGGCCCGCAGGCAGGGGCAGAGCGGGAGTCCTGCGGCAGCATGTCTGGAGTCTGGAGGAGGAGGAGCCCCCTTCTTGAAAGAGTTAGCCTCGCCCCACCCTCCTTGCGAGCGCCGTCGAAGGGTACGGCCTGACCCTCTCTGCCGAGGGGGCCCGCAGGCCAGAACGGGAGTCCTGCGGCAGCATGTCTGGAGTTTGGAGGAGGAGGAGCCCCCTTCTTGAAAGAGTTACGGTAGGTTCGTGTCGTGTCGACCGGCGGCGACCCCGCCGGCGGCGTTCAACGTTGAACGCCGCGGGCGACCCAGCGTCGTTCGATGTGGAACGATTTGGGCGTTTCGGGAATGACCGATCGCTCAAGGTTGAACGATCCCCGCGGTGTCAGAAACCAACGCCGAAGTCGGCACGACACGAACCTGACGTAGCCGAGCCCCAGACATTTCCCCAGGCGGTCGCGTGCAGCGGGAATGAGATTACCACAACTCGACGAAGGCGACGACGGCCGTGGCGATGGCGGCGGCGGCGCGGCAGCGACGGCGGTAGCCGCGGCCGCGACGACGGCGGCGACGGCGGCGGCAACGACGACGGAGACGACGGCGGCGGCGAAAACAACGGCAGCGACGACGACGGCGACGACGTTGACGATACCAAAAAAGTGCGGGCCGAGGCCCCGTTGATCAAGAAGCTCGATGACGTCGATGACACCGACAACGACGACGACCCCACCCACGTGCGGCGGCGGTGACGACGACGACGACGACGACGACGACGACGACGACGACGACGACGACGAGAACGACGACGACGACGACGACGACGACGACGACGACGACGACGACGGCGACGGCGCCTGCGGCGGCGGCGGCGGCGGCGGCGACCACGACGACAGACGGCGGAGGCGACGACCCCCCGCAAGGCGCGCCCCCCGGCGCGCCCGCGGGCGAGGCCCGCGGGGCCGCGGGCGGCGGGCAGCGGCCCCCCGCAGGCGGGCCGCTCCGCGCGCGCGCGAGGCCTTCGGAGGCCTGCTGGCGGGCCGTCGGAGGGCCTCCGCGGGCTTTCTGTTCGAGCCGGGCGGTCTCTCGCCGGGCCGCGGGCCCCCGGGAGCATCCCAGAGAGGTCCAGCTGGGAAGGTGGCGCAGAGGGGAGGAGGAGGAGGAGGAGGAGGAGGAGGAGGAGGAGGAGGAGGAGGAGGAGGAGGAGGAGGAGGAGGAGGAGGAGGAGGAGGAAGAGGAGGAGGAGGAGGAGGAGGAGGAGGAGGAGGAGGAGGAGGATGGGGCTCCAGCCGTGATTCTTCCCATGTTTCAGCGTTGTCGCGACGTGGCCTCCCTGCGCCGCCCGGGCAGAGCTGGGGGCCAAGCGGAGGCCGTCGGAGGCCCTTTGCTTCGGAGGTCGGCACAGCCTCACCCTGCCGCGTCGCCTAGCGACTTCCATTTTTTTCGGGGAACCGCAAGACTCGAGTACGCCAGGACTCGGGCTTGCCGACGCTTTCTGACGAGCGCATCCTGAATGTTGACAGTCCAGTTTTCGTTGGATTTTTGCAGAGGGAGCTCGCGTCAAATTTCAGGCCGGGTCTCGTCATTTTGATGATGGCGCCGGCAGGCCAACCCGAGTCCCCCGAACCCGAGTCTTACGTCTCCCCGATGCTTCGGTTCCCGATTACAGTCAGCCCGCCTGGTAGGGATGAGCGACTTTCCAAGGCTGCCCTTGCGTCCTTGCTCCTTCGGCCCATCCCTGGCGGCTGTCGCCAGCCAGCCCCACTCGAAAAGCTTCAACGTGGCCCTCCACTGCCTGGGGTGCGACGGGGAGGAGTGACTCATAAGGAAAAGGAATTGGAGGAGGAGCAGGAGGAGGAGAAGGAGGAGGAGGAAGAGCAGGAGGCCCTCTTGGGCCGTCTTCGAGGCCTCTCGGGGCAGTCTGGGTCCGCTTCGGAGCGTTTTTATGGGCCCTGGGGCCCCCCTGGGGACTGCACTCTGACCTGGGACCCTCCCCCTGGGGGCGTGGCCCCCTTTTCGGGCCGGGCGAGAGGGGGGGATTGGGAAAGGGGGGTGTACGAAATCTGCTGCATGCAGCCGGTTTCGGCCTCACCGAGGGGCCCGTTCCTCGATGCAGGGCCGCCTCCGGCGCCGGGAGGCGCCGGGAAAAGCAGCCACGTGAGCTGACCCTCCTCCTCCTCCTCCTCCTCCTCCTCCTCCTCCTCCTCCTCCTCCTCCTCCTCCTCCTCCTCCTGCACCCTGGCCGCGCCTCCTCGCTGCCTGGGGCCTCTCTCGGCGGGCTGGCGCCGGCCCGCGGCCCTCCGCGGGCCTGCCGAGGGGCCCCCCGGAGGGGCCCTCCGGAGGCCCCCCGCCGGGGCGGCGGCCTCGGGCGCGCCCGCACGGCGGCCCTCTGCGGGCGCCCGGCGGGCCTTCGGAGGGCCTTCGTAGAAGCGGAGGGCCCGACGCCGACGCCAACGACGTCGTCGAAGACGACGACGACGTCGACGACGTCGACGACGACGACGCTGTCGACGTCGCTGACGACGACGACGATGGCGACGACGGCGAGCCCCCCGCCCCCCGCCGAGGGGCCAGCGGATGACTCGGCGCCGGTGTAGTTTGACCCGGGTTCAATCGAACCTGCTTCGCAAATATTCTGCGGAGGCTCATTCAAGTTCAATGGCAATCCTCCGTGTCTCCAGGTTCCCCCGCAGGTTCAGATTGCGACCGTACCCCAAATTGGGGGCAGCTCCCCCATGCGTTGCCCAGGAACCCCCAGGAATCCCATAGCGACCCTGAGAACGGGACAGAATCGGATCGGGACGAATCGGTGGTCTCTGGGATCCAGCGGTTCTGGGGGATGCATCGGGGATGGAAGCCGTGTCGCGTTCTGGAGCGCTTTGGCACGCTCTGGAGCAAAGTATCCCGCTCCTGGACCCGATGTGTTTCGGAGGCGTTCGGAGGCTTCCTGGCGGCCTCCAAACGCAGCCGGGCTTCCGGAGGCCCAAGCGGCCGGCCTTCGGAGGCCTCGTGGAGGCTTCTTAAAACGACGCGAAGATCGGGACAAAATCGGATCGGGATAACTCGAAATCTCTGAGAATCGGCTGGTTTGGAGGATGTATTGGGCGCCGCGGCCGCTCCAGAGCGTTCCGGAACGCTCTGAGAGCGCTCCGGAACGCTCTGGAGCAATTTATCCCGATCCTAGCCCTGTTTTACTTCGGGCAGTGCTCGAAGGCCTCGAATTGGCCTCTGGAGACCTTCGGAGTCTTCGGGGGTCGGCGCCGCAGCGCGTGCGCGCGGCTCCACGTCGCCAACGTTGCGGCCTTGGGTGCCCTCTGCCTCTGTTTGGCCTCCGGGGGGAGGCCTCCGTCGCGGCGGGCTGCACCTGCTTCAGGAGGGGAAAAAAAACACAGACACAATGAATCGTCGATCCCCAGGAAAATATGGGAAAGTATGGGAAGTGGGCGGGAAGACAGAAGCCCAGAAAATATAGGAGAATATGGGGCATCTTTTTATTTGTGTGTATTTATTTGTGTGTCCCAGGGCCCCTTCAATGCCTCGAGGTCCAGGCCAGGGCGCGACTTCTGGGACGGGCCCGGGGGTCGAGCTTCGCCTTGCGTCGGGGAAAAACTCGCGGCATGCGTGTCTCAGGAGGGGAAAAAACACACAGACACAATTAATCGTCGATCCCCCGGAAAATATAGGAAAATATGGGAAGTGGGCGGGAAGACAGAAGCCCAGAAAATATAGGAAAGTATGGGGCATCTTTTTATTTGTGTGTATTTATTCGTGTGTCCCAGGGCCCCTTCAATGCTTCGAGGTCCGGGCCAGGGCGCGACTTCTGGGACGGGCCCAGGGGTCGAGCTTCGCCCTGCGTCGGGGAAAAACTCGCGGCATGCGTGGCGCACAGTCGGGGCCCTGAAGAAGGAACCCTTTTCGTTGGGGAGGGGCTCGGTGTTCCTTGTGTGTTTCAAAAGTTTACCTCGGGTTTTCCGGAGGTTTTCCAGGGAAATCGAGGCTGAACTTATTGGGAAAAAGGGGCCTCGTTCCTTATTTAGGGTTCCTTAGGTCAACGCCTCGACTGTACACGATCTGGCCGCACGTGGGGCCCGCCAAGAGTGACCCGCAGCAGAGGATCCAGTCGGTCGTGGGCATCAGGTCGTGCGCTCTGGCGTGCCGCGGCACGAAGAAAGATCGCGTCGTCAACAACCATAGCGACGAAGACGACAACGACGACGACGACGACGACGACGACGACGACGACAGCCGCGGCTCCCTCGACGACCACCACGAGGTCGACCATGGCGGCGGCGGGGACCGCCACGGCGACGACGACGGCCACCACCACCACCACCACAGGCCGACGGCGCCGGCGGCGCCGACGGCGGCAGCCCCCGAGGTGCCGCAGAGCCCGAGGCCGGGCCGGTTGCGCTGCCCGACGGCGCTGCGTGGCCCGCGGACGCGAGCGCCCGGGAGGCGTTCGTCCGCCCTCGGCGGCCCGCGACGGCCTTCGGCCTCCTCCTCCTCCTCCTCCTCCTCGTCCTCCTCCTCCTCCTCCTCCTCCTCCTCCTCCTCCTCCTCCTCCTCCTCCTCCTCCTCCTCCTCCTCCTCGGCGGCCCGCGCCGGCCTCTGGCGGACGTCGACGGCCTTCGGCCTCCAGCCGCGGCCCATCGGTCGCCCCTCGGCGGCCTCTGGTGGCTGCCGTTCGTCGCCATCGTCAGCCCACGTCGTCGCGGTCGTCGTCAGCAGCGTCGCCGTCGCAGCCGTTCAACTCCTCACACTTCCTCCTCATCGCCTCATCGCTCCTACGGCATCATCGGCACGGTCGACGTCGTGGTCATCGTCATCGCCGTTGTTGCCGCTGCCGTCGTCGTCCCTCATCTTCTGGCCGTTGGGGGACCACTTGCCGCGCCACGGCTGGATCCGCTTCGAAATCCTTCTCAGTACGCGCTCCGCGGGAGGTCCAGGGGTAGCTTCTTCATCCTTCGCATATCGCGGGCCAATTGTTTCCGCACATGCGATGTTTTACCCGACATCTGTTCTTACCGCAGGTTCGCGCCGCCCAGCGCGGGCGTTCGAGGTTGAACGCCGCCACCGAGAACCGGCCGACCTCGCACGATCAGCGCCGGCGGAAGGCCGCGATCGCTCCAGGCTGCACCACCCACACATCGTCAGCAACCAACGCGAGTCTCATCGGGGCGGGAACTCGTCGCAGGCGAGACCAGTCGGGACGATCGAAATGGGTGCGGAAAGAATGGGTACAAGAAGCCGACGGCATGTCTTGTTCATTTGAACGTGTCTCGCTGTCAGTGTCGTAGTGAGCGTTGTCCATTTTAGAAGGCCGCCTGCACAACAGCGTCCGCTGTCGGTTTTGGGCAGCATTTGCTGTTCGGCATCTTACCCAGTTTGTCCGCACCCATTTCGGGCGCCTTATATCAGGGCTTGGAGCCCGTTTCGGGAGCCCTCCTCCACGGGCCCCGAGACCCGACGTTGCAAGAGATCTGCGGCGCTGCAAGAAGAAGCGCGACTGGAGCCACAGGCCCCACTCTCCCTGCTGCACTCTCGGGGCCAGATCGATCCGCGAGGGGCACCGGGCCCGAAGCTGGGCGAAAACGCCCGGCTCGGAATGCGTGAGACGCCCACTCCGAGTTTTTGATAGACGTCGGGGGGGCGTCACCCCCGCCGACAGCCCCACATCGACCCCCGTCGCGGGCAGCCAGCGCGCGCCGAAGGCGCTCTGACCCCCGTCGCGGCGCGACGACGAGGCGAGGTTGATCGGGGGGGGGCCCCCCCACGCTTCTTAAGAAACCCGAAGTAGGCGCTGAGGGGGTGGCGTCGATCCCCCGAGCCACTCCCCAGGCCTGTCTGCACGGCGGGCTCGCGCAGGCGCAAGCGGCGACGACTGCGCGGGCCGTCCAGGACGGAGCGCCCTCCTGGAGCCTTTTGTGCGGAGCCCGGTGCGAGATCTGCACACGAAAGAGACGTGGTCGAGTGCCTCTGGAGGACTTTGGGGGCGAGGATCTCTCGCGATTGCGCGCCCTCTCCGGGCTCCTCTTCGGGCCCAAAAACCTACAGAAAACAGCCCTCGGCGCGACATCTGTGAGAGCCGTTGGGGGCCCGTGACAGCAGGGGGATCGCTCAGCTGCCCTCATTCGGACAGGCACAGACCTACACTTTGGGCGAGTGGATTAGCTTCTTGCGCGGATCCCCAAATTCTAAACTTACTTTTGCGACATTGTCTTACGCATGGGTTCGCCCGCCATTGGGGGGGGCCGATCGCGCCTGTCGGATTTGCCGGGGCCTCGACGTCGCTTGCCAGTGGTGATCGCTTCCACGCTTGGCACGCAACGTGGTCGGCACGACCGTCGCCTTCCATCGTATGTCGTGAGGCGGCGTCCGTCCACCCAGACCGACCGCCGCGCCAAATCTAATTGTGATTGCCACCCCTGGTCCCCGCAACAAGGTGCAGTTTTGTTGCGTGTAGCTGTAGATGTGTTCGACTCATGCGCGCGAGTCGAAACGCAACACGTACCGTGATCAGAACGCCCGTGTTAGCACGTTGCGTGTTGGCTCGGCACGTGCTGGACCATGTTTTCGCGAACGTATCGCGCCAGACCTACATGTTCAGTCTAGTTGTTAAGCTCCGCGTCAAGACGCTACGTGTTGCGTGTTGCGTATCGGGGCAGCTAAGTTCAGGGCTGTGTTGGTATGGTTTCGAAAGGGGCTCGATGTACCTTGGGTCTTCCGATCGGTTTTCCGTTGTCACACTTCGTGCATCTTCTCGTGATTGAGGCCCAAAAGGGGCTTGGTTCTTGGAGCCATCTGGGGGTCTGAGGTGGCCCAGCACTGGTCCTGCCCAGCAGGAAGGGCGGGCAGGCTCGAGGTTCTAGGTTCGGGAAGGTGTTTTGCCCTTTTTGGTCTCCGGGGGCCGTTTTTGGGCTGCGGGACCGTCAGAAACGAATCCGGGGTGAAAAACTGCACCCGATGGACCCCGGGAGCGGTCCAGGAACCGATGTTGAGCGGATTTGGTTTCATCCCCCCTCCTGGCCGTTTTTCTAGGGTCCGGACCAGTTCAACCCCCTGGCCGCTATCTATTTCGGTGCCCTCTCGAGGTCCGAGAGGGCTTTTGTGTTTTTCCACCTCGCCTTGGGGATGTTGCCAATACGTCTGCTACGCGCGATGGCTCACGCGTCTGGTGGGGTGGACTTTGGGGGGCGCAAGCTTCTTCTGCTGCCGCCGCTGAGCTGGTGGCGTCAGGATCCCCCGAAGAGGGCAGGCGCGGGCGAGCTGGGCGGGAGCCGAAGCGCCAGGGAGGTCGGAGCGCACCCTACTCGTCACCGAGAGGGTCACGTTTTACGATATGGTCGCCGTCGTCGTCCTCCTGCTCCTCTTGCTCCTGCTCCTCCTCCTCCTCCTCCTCCTCCTCCTCCTCCTCCTCCTCCTCCTCTCCTCCTCCTCCTTCTCCTCCTCCTCCTCCTCCTCCTCCTCATCATCATCATCATCGTCATCACCACCACCACAATCATCATCGTCATCACCATTATCAGCATCATCGTCATCACCATTACCATCATCATCATCATCATCATCATCATCATCATCATCATCATCATCATCATCAGCAGCATCATCATCATCATCAGCAGCAGCAGCAGCATCATCAGCATCATCATTTTGCCGTTGAGGCTACGGCCCGTGCCTTCAATATTCACCACAAGGGCAAAGATTCGGTACCTCCCGAGGTACACCTCTCATACACAGAAGCCGAGCACATTGCAGGTGCTGCGCGCTTGGCGCTTCGCGCTTAGTGCGGTCATCGGTAGTCCGCCCTCAGGGTACGTCTACTCATCCTCCTTCTCCTCAGCCGCAGCGCGCCGTCGTCCATCCTACGCCGATCCCGACCAGGAGCTCCATTGCGATGTCTTGCCTTGTATTGTCGCCTCCTCAGAGCCGACCCCCCCCGACCTCTACTGGAGCGCGCTCTGGGCAAGATCCCGAGGCAGGCCCGGCCGTGACGACGAGGGTCGCCGTCCTCGGAGCCGACCTCCCCCCGACCTCTCCTGGAGCGCGCTCTGGCCAAGACGTCTGAGGCAGGCGCGGCCGTGACGACGAGCGCTCCCCAGGAGGCCCAGAGACAGGCCCAAAGACCCTCGCGATCTTCACTCCGATCTTCAACCCTCGGCCGCCGCCGTGGACGTCGTCATCGTCGTCGTCGTCGTCGTCGTGTTCGTCATCGTCGTCGCGGTCGTTCGTAGGACCGACCCCCCAAACCTCTTCCTGGAGCGCGCTCTGACCAGGACCCCGAGGCAGGCCCGGCCGAGGACGCCCAACGAGTCGCAGAAACACGCCCAGGCACCCTCGCGATCTTCGACCTTCAGCCGCCGCCGTCCCTGGGATCCGACGACACTAAAGAATACAGCATCGTAAAAATCATGCAGGGGCCTTCGGCCCAGCCGCCCACCGTGCATTGGACCGATCGTTCGGCGACTCGAGGCCCTCTTGGACCGTCTGAAATGCCCATTGGGGGCCCTCTTGGTTCGTTTTGGAGCCCTCTCGCGTCCGAAATAGACACGCGAGAAGGCGCGCCAAAGCCAGGGAGGCACGCCAAGAGTCCTGGGATATGTTTTGGAAATTGTTCAATCTTGAGGACTAAGTATTACAGACTACAGAGGACCTGAGCACACTCCAGCTCGTGCCGCACGGCACGGAGGCGGATGTTGTTTTGAGCGATCCCCGCCCAAGAACGCGAGGCGGGATACACAGGGAGCACCAGCACACGTTGGGCTTGGCGGCCGCGGTATGTAGGGTATGCGAGGTGGTTCGGCAGCTCTTGGAATGCAACACGCCTACACACCAGCCGTTGAAAGTATGTATTTATGAATTCCCAGGTCCAGCTCTCGTCCAAGCGCCTTCCTACCTCAAGAATCGATCTTCTCTTCTGTGTTTCTAGGAGGGCCTGAAGCCAATGTGCTTGATCCGCCTTCCTATTCCATGTCTTTTTACCAGCTTCTCCCGACCGACGTGTACTGCGTCGGGCGGGGAACCACGACCAGGGCCCTGGGCCCCACCCTTCTGCAGCACCACTCCTCGAGCCGGATCGACCCGCGCGTGCCCGAGGCCCGAGGTGGGGCGAAGTCGCCGGGTGTGGACAGAAGTGCGGTGACAGGATCTCGGGGTCGTCCTCGTCGTGGCTGGCGCCGTTGGCAGCGTCTCGCCGTCGGCGTCGCTGTCGCCGTCGTTCCCAGAGACCCGCTGTCTTGATTTCGTGAATACGAGGTCCCTGGAAGCCCTGGGTCCTTCCCCGAGGGCCGGCGTTCCGTCCCGAGCAGTATTGTTGGCTGTCCCAGCGCCTCGCGAGGACCCCCCTGGGGGCCGAAGACGGCGAAAAAGCGCCCGTGGTCTGCTTGCTCACGACGCGAGCGGCATTACTCGATCGAGGAGGCCGAGAACGGCGGAGAACCTCCGTCCTGAGTTCTTGTTGAAGGTGTTGGAGGTCTGGGCTCTCGTCGTCGCTGGCGGTCGTCGGCGAGTGCGCCGGGCAGGCCGCCGCCGCGCTGTTTGCGCAGCTGGCCTCCAGCCGCGCCGCCGCGGCGTCCTCGCCGGCGGAGCGGCGCGGCCTGTACAGGGCCCAGTGCCTGGCCTGGCACCCGGACCGCGGGCGGGGCGGGCCGTGAGGAGGGGGGAGGGGCTCCAGGCCTCGCGGGTGGGGTCGGAGCGCCCGGAGCCGATCTGGGGTGGAGCGGAGGCCAGGCAGGACGGGCGCCGCGAGGGTCTGGGGGCCGGTCTTGGGCGGAGTGTGGGGGGGGATGTAGGGTCGCCGCCGTCGAGGGTCGAGGGTGGAGTCGGGCAGTCTAGGCCTCCCAGATAGGGTCGGAGCAGAGAGGATCGGAGAACCCGTTTTCGGACGTTTCCTGGAGTTTCCATATTTGTTCTTGGAGGTTTTCTAGCCTCGGGGTCTTCTCCAGCAGCTGCGCCTCGTCGAGAGCGTTCCTGGGAGGCCCGAATCGTCCCGAACGGCCGCCTGAGGCCCGAGCTATGCCCCGAAGACAACTCCTGGCCTCCCAGACGGGGTCCGGGCAGATAGGGTCGGAGGATCGCGCCGCAACGCCGATGCATCGGCGATGCGGCTCAATGTGGAGCCCGATGTTCTCCACGCCGGCGTCGCCGATGTGTCGCCGATGCACCGGCGATGCGTCCGCGACGCGGCGCGATCCTCCGACACCATTTGCTCGGACCCCTATCTGGGAGGCCTCTGTCTACAGAAGGAAAGCAGTGTAAACATAGATTTTCCGAGGTCCGCACAGATAACTTGAATCGGCGTTGGACCCCTCTCCCTGGCGTGCGAAGCCTGGAGGCGCCGCCAGGAGGTTCCAGCGCCGATGCAATACATCCGCGCGGACCTCCGGAAGTTTATGTTTATGCCGGTTGCTTGCTCCTCGGTCGACGGTTCAAGGTTAAGGATGTTCTGGCGCTGTCGTCGGTAGCCTCCGTCGGTCGCCACCGTCGCCGCCGCCGCCGCCGTCGTCGTTGATTTCGTCGTCACCTTCCACTCGAAGGGGGCTGAGGATCGGCTGCGTGTCCGAGGGGGAAAAGGGAGACGGGGCCGACCTACTCAGAAGGCGGCAGGGCTTCGCAGAAGGCCTCCCGCCTTCTGAGAGGCCGTCGGTGGCTTCGGAGGAGGCTCAGGGCTCAGGAGGCTGCTCAGAAGGCGCGAGGGTGCACAGCAGTGCTGTGTGCAGGCTTACGTTGCGCAGTAATTGTGCTCAGGCTGGTATTGCCTTCAGCTATGTGCCTCCGGTGGGGCAGCAGCGGTCGGGCTGGATTCGCAGTGCCAAAATCACCGTATTCTCGGAGACTGGAGCGTGCTGGCGAATCACGGACGCACGCACGCGGTGGCTTCGAGCGAACAGGGCTGTGC
This sequence comes from Prorocentrum cordatum, assembly GCA_963575745.1. Lineage (NCBI taxonomy): Eukaryota > Dinophyceae > Prorocentrales > Prorocentraceae > Prorocentrum > Prorocentrum cordatum. Next base: position 67,429 of record CAUYUJ010018605.1, read on the forward strand.
GGTGGTGTTCAGTCGAGCTAACGTGGGCGGCCGTGCGCTTGACAGAAGCGCCGAGCTGTGGCGAAATTCCCCCTGAGCATCCTCTTCCAGGAGTTTGTCCGTGCTCGTAGTCCCCCTTACACTATCTCGTCATCATTATTCATCCCATGGCTTCTCCCGTCGGTCTACGGCTTCGTCCTGTCTGTCTGCCGGCGTCGTCGTCGACATCATCATCGTCATCATCAGCAGCAGCATCGGCATCATCAGCAGCATCATCAGCAGTATCCTCATCATCATCTTCATCATCATCAGCAGCATCAGCATCAGCATCATCATCAGCTTCATCATCATCTGGCCACTCATCCGGCCCAGTGGCCACGCGCGCCCGGCGACGGCGGCAAGAGGGCAGGTTGGCTCAGGTAGAGGGTGGATGATAGCTGCACCTTTCGGTTATCACAGTTGACTGGCTGGTCTAATTGCTGCTGGTCAGGCACGAAGCCTATGTGAAGGGTGAGGTCAAGACCTTCGGAACCTCATGCACAATCAAAACAGATCTTGGAATAAGGGCCGTTGTGATTTCGAAAGAGGCTCGGGGCTTTCTGTATCCCTGTCTTGATTTTTCCGTTGGCGCTCCTCGTAAATTTGGGCACAACTAGAGCCGAAAAGAGGGCGGCGCGTTGCATTTCTCTGTTTCATAGTTTCTCAGCGTGTGTGGCAAGGTTGCGGCTGCGTTCAGAGATCAACGTGTCGGAGGTTTGGGGAGAGGGAGAGGGGAGGTGGATGGGTTCAGGGGTCAGCGGCCGACGAGCCCTGATCATTGGATGCCAGAATTTTCTAGTCGCGACCGGCGAGATCGGTCGCTGGTATCGGTCGGGACCGATCGGCCACGACCGATCGGTCGCGATTGGGCGCGACCGATTTGAGGATCGGTCGAGATCGGTCGCGACCGATTTGGAGTGCCGATCGGTTGCTACCGAAATCCGGTATCCAATGATTCGGGGAGGGAGGGACGCCGGCGACCCAGGGGAAAGGGACGTGGTCGACTGCACGTAAGAGTGGCCCTTCGCCGGTGTCACCTTTGGTGCGGGCACAATGGTGTCCCCCGATCGCCGAACGCGATGCTGTAGCAGCGGCTCGTGCGCTCGGGTTTTGCCCCCCCCCCCCCGCGGCACCTCGAAAGCCGCGCACCAGAGGTCCCACTTGCCTAGAGACACTCTTGCGCGTAGCCGAGAGGGCTCCAGTCGTGATGCTCCGCGATGTTGCCACTTTTATTTGAAACGCCGGAGCCCCGAATCATCAGGGGTAACTCGGGTCAGGGTTAACTCGGGTTCGTTTTTCGGGAATCCAAACCCGAGTTACCCTGGACCCGAGTTACCCCGGATAACTCGGGCGTCCAGAGCCCCAAAATCATCAGGGGTAACTCGGGTCAGCGCTAACTCGGGTTATTTGTTCGGGAATCCAAGCCCGAGTTACCCCGGACCCGAGTTACCCCGGATAACTCGGGCGCCCAAGATCGAGCTTCGAGGATCTCTGGCGGCTCTGGGCCTCCAGGGAGACCTCTCGCCGCCACGGCTGGGGTTCTCTCGGGGTTCGGCCAGAACGCACCCCTGGACGTGGCAGCTGCGAGCGGACGTGGAGAGATGGGCAGAGAGCGACGCCGGCTGCGGGGGACCCGCCCTCCCAGGGCCTCCCGAGGCCTCGGAGCCGGCCCCGCCCCCAGGGAGTTCGGGAGAGCCGCAGGGTCCTCCAGGGACGGGGGGACGGGGGCATGGAGAGGAGGAGGAGGAGGAGGAGGAGGAGGAGGAGGAGGAGGGCGAGGACAAGAACAAGGAGGAAGACGAGGACCAGGACGAGGGCCAAGGCCAGGACCAGGACCAGGACCAGGACCACGACCTCGACCACGACCACGACCACGACCAGGACCAGGAAGGGGAGGGGAGAGGGAGCGGAAGAGGCTCGTGCAGCACGGGGCCCGGAGTTGTCGGAGCCAGTTGCGCGGCAAAGCGAGGCGAGCCTTGAGAGACCAGAGGCCTGACCAGTCAGTCGGCATCCAGAGGCATCGGTGCCGAGGCCGAGGGCGTGCCAGAAGATTTGCCGCCCGGGTGCTGAAATGTGTGGAGGAAGTCTGGCCTGCCAACTGGGACATCCGTCCCAGGGCGGCAGGAAAGTGCATACCTCCACCTGTCACAGTAGGGGTAGAAACTTTCAAGCCGGCGTGTGACGGGGGTCCCCGATGGCGGAAAAGTTCGCGTTATCCCATCATGCGCCCGCTTATTCTGGCCTTTGCATCTTCGGCTCATCCGTGGTCATTATCGTTGGCAGCGTTCCCGGTATGATGTTCTGACGTTGTCGTATCATTGATTTTTGCTCCGGTTGTTGACTTTACGCGCATGTGAGACGATCATCGGGTGTTCGTTTCGTCCCTTCAGTGTTCCTCCTTAACCCTGGGAAGCAATCAGTAAACCCCCCTCCCCCCCCCCCTCATCAGAGGAAATTATAACGCTTCTGGCACCGGGGCCGGGGCGAAAGCGATATCCCCCGCAGGTCACCAGAGGTCCGCGGAGGGGAGGTCCCCGGATGTTCCCAGGAGGCATCCAGAAAGGCCTCCACAAGCCTCTGAATGCCCGGTCCCCTTGTAGTCCAGAGCCCAGCGACAAGGCACACCTGCCCAGAGTCGTTTCCTGAGATTCTGTGCGTTTCTGTGAGATTCCTCAGAGATTCCTTTGATACTCCGATTGGCTTCTTTTGAGATTCCTTGCCGTTTCCATTGTGATTATTTTGGGACTCCTTTGAGACTCCTCTGGTGTTCGCTTAATGTTATTCTGGGGATCCCTTGAGGTTCCCGGTCATATCCCTTTGATGCCCCATTGCTTAAGGAAGCATCACATCGACATCTGGGGCCGGTGGATTATTTTATGTTCAATAGATGTGCTAACATATCGCGGGGGGGGTCGCGGAATCCGTCTGCGATATCTCTCCGTGGACTCTCCCATAGGATCCCCTGAAATAATCAATTTCCCGAGTGCGGTCGCAATAGGGATTGCTTATGTCCACGCGAGCCCGCGTTTTCCAAATTCCTTAGATTCCTTCGTGGTTCGTTTGAGCTGCCGCTGAGATCCCTTTGCGATTTCTGTTGGGTTCCTTTGAGATTGCTTTGAACTTCCATTGGTTCCTTTGATATCATGCGTGGGATTATTTGTGATATTCTTATGGGTTTCCTTTGGGGGTCCTTTCAAGTTCCTCTGACATTCCTTCGACAATCCCTGAAGGGAGCATCACATCGACCTCCGGTGCCTGTGGATTATTTCATTTTCAATAAATGTGCTAACATATCGCGGGGGGGTTCGCGGAACCCGTTTGCGATATCCCTCCGTGGACTCTCCTATAGGACCCCTGAAGAAAAAAAAAAAAAAAAAAAAAAAAAAAAAAAAAAAAAAAAAAACGATTGCGGTCGCAATAGGATTTGCTTATGTCCACGCGAGCCCGCGTTTTCCAGATTCCTTAGATTCCTTCGTGGTTCGTTTGAGCTGCCGCTGAGATCCCTTTGCGATTTCTGTGGGGTTCCTTTGAGATTACGATGAATTTCCAATAGGGTTCCTTTGAGATTCTGCGTGGGCTTCCTTCTGAGATTCCTCTGGGATTCCTTTGGGGGGTCCTTTCAAGTATACTTGCGGTGATTTCATTGTTTGTCGTTTTTGATTTACCTTTGATTTCCGATGCGCGTCAGTTTCCCTGTGTTCTAGGCGGGAACCCATTGGGAAGCGTTCGTGCGCATTGGTTCTTCAGGCTGTCGCCTCACGTTGCCGCCAGCTTCGGGCCTGGGGGGGGGGCAAATTAATTAATTATTTTATTATACATTTTTATGTGCTAACGATATCGCCGGAGGGCGCCGCCCAAAATAATTATTTATTTTATTTTCTGTGCTAACGATATCGCCGGGGGGGTTACTGTTTGCTTCCCAGGGTTACTCTCCCACACCCACCAAAGAAAGTTGACCGCTTTTGTTCAGGAGGCTTCAACTTGGGCGTGCCAGGTCCCTGCGTGCTCACCGCGCATCCCTAACATCCTGCCGCGCTGCAGCCAGCAAGAAGCGGCCTTGCGACAGAGAAGTATCGCGGCCACGAGCCCAATCTCGGCGCGCTCGCCCGTGTCCAGGACAAGAACTTGGACAGGGAGGACCTGGCGACGGAGGTGTTCCAGTTCCTGCAGCTGCTGCGGGGCTGGTACCTGCAGCCGTGAGGGGTCATCGGGCCAGGGAGGCGGCAATGGCTTCCGGGAGCTCCTGGCACCTCGAGGCGCTGGCGGCTGGCTCGGGACGACAGAAAAGCACGAGGCCTTGCATGTTCTCTATACAGCTGCTCTCTCTCTCTCTCTCTTTCTCTCTCTCTCTCTCTCTCTCTCTCTCTCTCTCTCTCTGTTTATACATGTGTGCATATATATACATATATATAGAGAGAGAAAGAAAAAGAGAGAGAGAGAGAGACAGAGAAAAAAAGAGAGAGAGAGAGAGAGAGAATGCACCAACAGTGCTTGCACTGAGGGGGTTCTTAGTTCTTTTCTGTGGAGCTGAGCCTGACTGCCGGTCTGGCGGCTATGCCGCCGCCGTCGCTGCTTCGTCGCCGCCCATACTCTGGGCCTGTCTGCCGTTCTGGCGGCTATGTTGTCGCCGTCGCCGCTTCGTTGCGGCCTCACGTAATTTGTGTGAGGACACACTCCCCACCCTGGGGTTAGTGGGCCACCTATTCGCATCACAATGTACATATGATTCTGCACATCGTCCAGTATCGGTTCCAGGCAGGCCAGTATCGGTTCCCCCGGTCCCCCCTTCATCCTCTGCAGAAGTTACTATGCGCGCGCACTCGTTTGTCAAGAATCATCAATTGTCCAAAACCCCTTGCACAAAATGGGACGAAGTGCCCACGCGCGCGGCCGCGCGTCGTCGCGCGCGCATGCCAATATCATTCACAAACTTCAGATTTTGTGAGAATGCATAATCGAGAGTCACGAAAACATAGAAAACATACAGCTTCACGTTTCTTAAGGGTTTCGCCCGCGCCCGTTCGAATTCTTAAGAAATACAGTTGGTTATTTCAACATGTTTATTATATGCTACCCAACGAGCCTCCCGCGCGCGCATGTCGAAATCGTTCGAACGCCCTTGCACGCGTGCTGTCGCAAGAATACCTTGCAACAGATGGGACGAAGTGCACACGCCCGCGTCGTCGCGCGCACATGCCGAAGTTCTTCAAAACCGTTTTGGTTTCGTAAGGATTTCAAAACGAGTGTCCCGAATTCGTATCAACATACATGGTTTCGCAACATCAGTTTTCAAAACAAATCCTTCGCTCGCGGCCGTGCGGATTTTTTAACAAAACCATCGGTTGTCCAACATGTTCACCAAAGTCTGCCAAACGGGCCTCTCGCGCCGCATAACGAATTCATTCGAACGCCTTTGCGCGCGTGCTGGAGGGTAGCACGACCCGTGCCAGATAATACAACGCGGCCACTCGCGCGCGGCGGCCGCGCGCGCATGTCGAATTCCTTCGGAAACATCCATCGCCGACGCGAGGACATCGTCATCGGTACCAGCGGGCGTTATCAACATCGACACAGTCTTTGGCCTTGCCGTCGTCATCGCCACCATCGTCACCATCATCGCTACTTGCATAATCGTGTATACCTTCTGTCGGCGTCGCCATGATACCTCGCCCGCCCAAATCACCGACTCGCACTGAAGTGCCCGCTGGGAAGGGCCCGGCGGTCAGCGCCACCGCGGCCGCGTCAGTCGCGCCAAAGCTTGTTGGCTGCTGTGCGCGCGAGCGTGCGCGTGCTAGCGCGGCCGCAGAGGTGCACCAGCCAATTCCAAGCACTCATCGCAATCGCCGCCGCATGGGTTTTGCAAACCGAGTTGCGGGTGGGTGGGTGGGATGTTTGCAAAGGCATAGAATTTGTCGGCGCATGTGTAAAAAAACAACTGCACCACATAGATTGCACCACATGGGGCGCACCACAAATGTTGCACCACATAGATCGCACCACATAGGTTGCACCACGTAGATCGCACCACATAGGTTGCACCATATATATTGCACAACATAGATCGAAACACATACAGTGCACAAGAAAGATCGCACCGAACATGGTGTCCCACGCAGACTGCACCACACAGCGGAAAGGTTGCACCACATAGAATGCACCAGTTCGGGAGTCACTGGGGGGCCACCGCAGAAACGGCAAGTTCTAAAACATGATGATCTGACAGGTCGGGGGAGATCGATCCGCTCGCACGAGAGGGTATGCGAGCAAGGATTTGGTTGCCCTCCAGATGCCCATGAATGAATGAATGAATGAACAAAGACATACTCCTCAACCTCCTTACTCGAATCATCCCCTCTCATATTCCGGCTTCTCCTCCTCCTCTTGCCATTTGTCGGCCACACCATCGTCATATGTTTCTTCGTCGTCTATCTCTTCCTCTTCCTCTTCCTCCTCCTCTTCCTCCTCCTTCTTCTTCTCCTCTCTCCTCCCCCTCCTCCTCCTCCTCCTCCTTCATCCTACGTCTCCTGCTGTTCCTCCTGTCACCCCCCCGCCGCCATCTCATTTCATTGATGTCACTCCTCATTGTCATGCTCCCCCCCTCTTGCTACACTACACCTGTTGCGACTCTTCTGCCCGCACTCCTACCCCGTCTTCTCTTGTTTCGCCCCTCTTCCTCATCCTCAGCCAGCCCCCCTCCTCATATCACTCCTCCTCTTGCTCCTTACATATGGGAGGTATGAGGAGGGGAGAAAGAAGGAAGTAGTGAACTGAGGATGAAAGGAAGTAAGGTTCAGGATGCTGATGGTGAGGAGGGGGAGGAGGAACATAATTCCTCAACATCAGTCTAACTGTTTCTCCCCCATCCCCATCAGATTCCTTCTCGCCCACCTCATCTTACCGATTGTCCGCCACATCATCGTCATCAATATCCCCTTTCTCCTCCTCCTCCTCCTCTTCCTTCTCCGCCTCTTCCTCCTCCTCCTTCTCCTCCTCCTCCTCCTCTTTATCCTACGTGTCATGCTCCTCCTCCTGTTACCCATCCTCCTCGTCCTCCTCCTTCGCAGTCCCATCATTCCCCTCCTCATCTTCATACTCCTCCCCTCCCTACACTACACATGTTCCGACGCCTCTGCCCGCCTTCCTCTGCCTCAGATCCTCCATGGGGGGGTGGGAGGAGGGGCTCAGATGGTGGAGGACGAGTCATATAGTGAGGAGGAGGACGTCTTCCTCATTCTCCTCTAGCTGTCCTGTCGCGCGTCTGGCACTTGGGAGGCGGAGGATGAGGAATAGGAATGCGATGAGGAGGGACAGCGTGAAATGTACGGAAAGAGGAGGGTAAGGACGAGAAGGATGAGGAGAAGGAGGGGCAGGAGGAGGAGGAGGATGAAGAGGAAACGACTCATGATGTTGAGGAGTACATGTTTGTCCGCCTCCTCCCTCTTCCGTGTCACCGTCATGTTTCAAAGACGTCCCTTCTTCCTCCTACGACCAGGGAGGAGAGGGGGATACCGGAGGAGGAGGGGGCGTGATTTGGGGGCAGACGAAGAAGAGTTGGAGGGTCGTGACGGTTTTGCTCCTCTCCTTCCTGCTGGAGTTCAGGGTTCCTGGAACCGGCCATCTGCCCATTCGGCTACGGTGGCGCCGAGGTTGCCCTCCTCCGTTCTCCCCGACCCAGCACGGGCCTGGCCAGGGCCGGCCGCGCGTGGCGTGGACGGGCGTTAGCATCCTGATCCTCATCCTCCTCTCCCTCGTTCTCGTCCTCTTCTTTCTTCTCCTCCTTCTTCTCATCCTCCTCCTGCTTCTCCTCCTCCTCGGGCCTCATCATTTCCCTCATCACTTCCTTCTCAGTCTCCTCCTCCCTGCTTCTTCCTCCTCATTCTCCTCTGAATCCTCGTCACTCTCCTCATCCCCCTCCTCGTCATCGTCATCGTCAGCATCGTCATCAACATCATCACATCATCAACATCATCAACATCATCACCATATGATGACGATGGTGATGATGATGATGATGATGATGATGGTGATGATGATGATGAAGATGATGATGATGATGATGATGATGATGATGATGATGATGATGATGATGATGATCATCATCATCATCATCATCATCATCATCATCATCATCATCATCAGCAGCAGCAGCAGCAGCAGCAGCAGCAGCACCAGCACCAGCACCAGCATCAGCATCAGCACCACAGCATCCCGTATTATGTGTTATCAGGTATTCTCCCTCCTCTTCCATTCTCCTCCTCCTCCTCCTCCTCCTCCTCCTCCTCCTCCTCCTCCTCAACCTCCTCCTCCTCCTCCTCCTCCTCCTCCTCCTGCTCCTACTCCTCCTCCTGCTCCTGCTCCTGCTCCTGCTCCTCCATACTTCCTGTTCCTTCTGCTCCTCCTCCTCTCCTCCTCCTCCTCCTCCTCCTCCTCCTCAACCTCCTCCTCCTCCTCCTCCTCCTCCTCCTCCTCCTCCTCCTTCCTCCTCACACCTCGTCGACGACGTCGGCGCCGACGGCGCGCCCAGTCGATCGTGGGCACCATCGCCGGCAGCTTCGCGGACCCGCACCTCAGCAAGCGCGTGCTGTGGGTGGACCTGTACGAGGCCTGTCGGCCGCCGCGAGGGGCCGCCCCCCTCGCGCCAGGAGCTGTCGGGGGGGCCAGGTTTAACTCGGGCCTGTCCCTCTACAGGAGGAAGATTCAAAAACAGTCTAAACATAGTTGTGGGACGATCTTTTGATTATTGTTTGGCTATTTCGGGGCGTTTTTAAATATTTTGAATTTGTCGCCCAAAATCCGCCTGTAGGGGGACATGCCCGACCGAAGGCTAGGTTACGACAGCGCAAGAAGGCGTCAAGCCAACCGGCGTTCGCCGAGAGTGAGCGGGCTCTAGGCATCCCAGGTGGTGTCGGAGTAGAGATGGGGTCGGAGGATCACTCCGCATCGTCGATGCATCGAAGATGCTGCTCGATGCGGAGCCCGATTTTCTCCAGGCCGACGTCGCCGATGCATCGCCGACATCGCCGATGCGTCGCCGATGCATCGACGATGCATCGCCGATGTATCGTCGATGCGGCGCGATCCTCCGACACCATCTACTCGGACCGAATTTGGGAGGCCTCTAAAGGTGGACTAGAGTCATCTACCTTCACCTTCCGCCCGCCAGATCGACATATCCCCAGCCACTCCGACGCTGTGGCTGGGAAGGCACGGGCTGGTGAGTGGGAAGAAGGTGTTGCCTTTCGCCAAGCATTCTGTGATGCAGACCCGCGAGGCCCCTCTGCAACCCGTGAGGGAGGAGGGCGACGAGGAGGAGCCCTGACCTCCAACGTCTGGGACAGAGCATGATTTGGGTTTCTGGTTGTCGGTTTCGGCGCCTGGCTCCCGTTTTTCAAACACCAGACATCTTCGGGGCCTTGACCTAAGGAACCCTAAATAAGGAACGGGGCCCCTTTCTCCCATAAGTTGAACTTCGATTTCCCATGGAAAACCTCAGGAAAACAGAAGGCAAACTGTAGAACAATCAAGAAACACCCAGCCCCTCCCCAACGAAAAGGGTTCCTTTTGCAGGTCCGAGGGAAGGGCCTCCCCAGTTTCGGCCGGGCCCCTGGGAGCGCGGGGGAGGGGACCGCCGAGCGCGGCTGGCCTTTTTGCCGAGACTCGCGCCCGGGCCCCTCGCGGCCAACCCCCCCTCTCCGCGTATGCTCACCACGCTTTCGGCGAGGGGAGCTGCTCGGAGCTTGGCACCGACAGGGCGACTTTCTCCGTTGCACTCGCACTGCTGTCTGCTTCACCTCGGTGTGGCCGGCGCCTATGTGCGTTTGCCTTAATGTGAAGCATTTTGCTCAGTACATGTGCACTCCACGCATCGCGTGTAATTCGCCTAGTTCGCGTCCCGGACTTTGCTTTCCGCTCCCTGTCCGTTGCCTCGGAGCCGCCGACCCAAAAAAAAATATGCTCACCACCCCATCCACCTTGCTCGCTGGCTCCCGCATCTCCTCGTTCGGCCCCCTCCTGCCCAGCCCCCCCCCGCCCACCCTCGCCAGTCCCTCCCTCCTTCCCCTGGCCAGTCCCAACTCTTTGGCTGCGCTCGAAAACATGATGCAGGATGGTCAGGGTTGGATCGAGAAGGGGAAAAGGGGTGGCAGGAGGTGGAAGAGGAGAAGGAGGAGGAGGAGGAGGAGGAGGAGGAGAAAGGAGGAGGAGGAGGAGGAGGGGAAGGAGAGGATAGACGCAAAAATCCCAGCCGATCCAAGTTTGCCGAACGGCAAAAAGAGGAGAGGAACGATTGGCGTCCCCCTAGATATTTGGGACCCCGCGGGCTCATGTCCTTAGGGGCTGCGTCTTGGCGCCCGGCGCGCCCAACAAGGTAGGAAGGAGGAGAAGGAGGAGACGGAGGAGGAGGTATGGAGGATGAGGAGTAGGAAGAGGAAAAGAAGCAGGAGGAGGTATGGAGGGATGGAGGAGGAGAAGAAGGAGGAGGAGAAGGAAGAAGCAGGAAGGAAGAGGAGGAGGAGAACCACAATGTTGACCCCCACAGGTCTCGACCCAGTCCCCAAGACCAGATGGTTATCCTCGAAAGTGGTTTTTGACGGTCCTGGGCCTTGTGAGACCATCACGAGGCAAAACAAAAAATTGCCTTGGTTTTTCGCTACGCGAGGAGGCTTAGCAGGGAAGAAAGGGAGCAGGAGGAGGAGGCGAAGGAGGAGGGAGGAGGAGGGAGGAGGCAGACCAAACGCGAGCCCCTCGACCCCAAGGAGAGGCAGGAGGGCCCTCCGCCCTGCGCCCGCGGGTCCTCCCGCCCGCCGGTCCTCCCGCGCAGATCTGCTTCGAGCTCGAGAACCCTGAGGACAAGGCCAGCATCGAGGAGGCCGGCCGAGCTCGACCCGCCGGCCTCGGCATCCCTCGGACTCGGCCAGACGCAAGAGGGACCTTTCGCCGGAGTGACCTTTGGTGCGGGCACCGATGGGCCCCCAGATGGCCGAACGCGAAGCGGTAGTAGCGGCTAGCGCGCCTGGATTTGGCCTCTCCGCGGCCCCCCAAAAGCCGCGCACCAAAGGTCACTCTTATCTAGGGTCACTCTTACGTGTAGCCGACGGACGCGTGCACGTCTTCTCGCCGAGGAACATCGAGGAGAAAGACGAGCAAGAAGTCACGATGACGATACGTTCCGCGTGCCAGGATTTCCAGGAATGCCCGAATCTGCCATATCCGAAGCAGAAAATGCATAAACATACCTGTACCACCACCCTTTGGGCGATAAGGAGGTTGGAGGGGAAAAAAAGAATTGCTGGCAATTGCAACGGGTGTGATGATGATGATGATGATGATGATGATGATGATGATGATGATGATGATGACGATGCTAGTGACGCGCCCTCGAGTTAGCGACGACGCGTTATGGCGATGTTGCGCTGCGATGTAATGTCACTATCGCCCCGCTTTCGATATCACTCGATCGATCCCACTATCGGCCTCACAGGATCGATCACACTCGATCCATATCACGATCGATATCACTGTAGATCTCACTGTAGACCTCGTTTTCGATTTCACTATAGATCTCACAATCGATTCCTCGATCGATCTCACTATCGATCTACCGATCGATCTCACAACTGTTGTAACTAATGTCACAATCAACCTCACTGTCGATATCACTTTCGATCTCACGATCCATCCCCTCTATCGATATCACATTCGACTTCACTATCAGTACCAATGCGTGGCACCCCTGGCCACCGCCCGCCCACCGCCGACGGAACACTGACGGGACACCAATGGGACACCAACGGGACACCACAGAACACCACAGGACACCACGGGCCACCGCGCGCCCAACGGGGGGCAGAGGGGTGGTCCACTGCATCTGAATCGCTCTAGCTACGGCGGGGTCATTCCTCTCGCGCGCCCACGCAGCTTCGCCTCGCCTGCACGCACGGCACGAACACGAAGCCGCGACCGAGCTCCCAATGGGGGGCCCTCCGTGCCACTGCGATCTCACCCCCCAACCTCCGACACTTGCGGATGTCCGCGCAGAGTTTTTGGATCGGCGCTGGGCCCCCCTGGCAGCGCGTCTGGTGGCGCCGCCGCTGGCGCGCTCCGCGCGCCAGGGAGGGGGGCCCAGCGCCGATCCAAGAAATCTGGCGGACCGTCGAAAGTTCATGGCTTATGTCCTCAAAAGATGTCTCGTTTGTTCCGCACGGGATCCAGAAACGACGGCCACTAGAGACTCCAGGCTTCGTGGAGCGCGTCCTGAGTCAGTCGCATCATGACATCAAAACCGTCCTAGGGATGCGAAGGTGGAGGAAGGGTTCGCTGAGCGGGGCGCGCGCCTGTTGGACCCTGGTAGGAATGCCGGTCGCGTATATAGGTTGCGACTTGTTTCCGCAGCGTGTTACGCGCAACGTGCCGTTCATGTGTGCCTCACGCGCGCCCGCCTCACGCGTGCAACTCCCCGTCATGGTTCGGCCCCTGCCCTGCGTATTCCGCGCGTGTTTCCCCTTTGTACCTCGCGGCCCCCATGGTTCGGCATGCCAGTTCGCATATGTTTCAGCGAGTTGCTTCGAACGTCTTCAACGTGCTGTTTCCACACTACAAGTGTTGAAATCGCCGCCGCCGCCGCCGCCCCGCCACCGCACGCGCGCGTCGCGCCAGACCCCCGCCATCGTGGTTAGTTCAAAACGTCGACCACCCGAGGCCTTGACCCATTCCCTGGGACCAGTTTCCAGCCCCAGAACCATGTTCGATTGTCCCGGGGCCCAGCGAGGGCCCGCTGGGGCTGAAAATAGCCCTGGCACTCCAAATCGGTCGCGACTGGTCGCCACCGACTCCAGAATCGGTCGCGACCAGTGGCGACCGACCGCGACCGATTGGGTCGCGACCGACCAGCCGCGACCCATTTGGAAGCAGGTCGGTCGCGGCCGGTACCGCAGTTCGACGCAAAATCCGTCGCGACAGACTTCGCCGGTCGCGAGCGGAAAAATGTATAGCGTTGCGTGCACGCCGTGTTGGAGGCCTGGAGAGCGCCGGCGGCGCCCGCCGCAGGGGCAAGAGCAGCGGCCCGCCGGCCTGCGGCACGCCTGCGCCCGCCCTGGCCAGACCGGGCCGGCCCTGCGCCCCGTGCAGGTGCACGCCGGAGCCGAGGAGCAGGGCGGGCGGGCGGCGGCGCGAGCCCCCGCGCAGCGCCTGGCGGCCCGCAGCCAGTTTGGCTCAAGTCCTCACGGCACGGCCGGATAGCCCCAGGCGCGCCGCCTCCGTGCCGGGGGGCGCCACTGGCCCGCCAGCGGTGGTTTTTACCCCCGCCTTGGGTCCTGACCCCCCAGAGGTCCCCGGAAGCTCTTGCCTGGAGGCCTCCGGAGGCCCCCAGAGCCCGCCGCCCCAGAGAGAACGCCCAAAGGCGCATAAAAGTTGTTTGTCGTCGATTCCCCCAGGGTCGAGAAGGAGGACGAGGAGGGGGACCAGAGTAGTTAAACCCAAGACGCATAAACTATGTTGCAATTTACACACCCTTCATCCAAGCTCCGTTTTCACAGGTCCCTGCGAGAATGTATCTTCATCGCGGAAAGTGCCCCGTTGGAAGGCAACCGTTTGAGAATCCATGATCGTGCCAAAACACCATTTGGGGGTTTCAGTGCCCCGAATCAACGTGATCTGTTGCGTCCTGACAGATCTTAAGCATGCCAAAACCCACTCTTGGGACTGCAACACCCCGAATCCATACGAATCCTTGAAACTGTTGCAAGCTCTGCGAATGTGCAAGACGAATGTGCGCGGCGCTGCGGCGAGAGCCGCGTTTCGCAAACCACCCGCCCTCCCTCCGTGAAACTGCTGCATCGCTGCCGCGGCGGCGAATGTGCGCGGCGCTACGGCCAGAGCCACATCCTGGGGACGGCCCGCCCTCTAGCCGTGGAAGTGCTGCAAAGCGCCAGGATCATAAACGGTGGGGAAGTCTCCCGCGAAACGCCCACCAACACGCCTGGGGGTGCGACGGGGAGGAGTCCCGCCCCGTACGCGGCCAAACGTTTGGACGAAGTTCGGCCACGCCATCGGATCATGCGTTCCCCCAGCCGCCGTGGAAACAGTGCGGGGAACACGTGGGGTGGGAAGAGAGGATGAGGAGCTGAAGGAAAACATGAAGAGGAGGAGCAGGAGGAGGAGGAGGAGGAGGAGGAAAGGAGACATCTTGGGAGCCTATTGGGTCGTTCGCCTCCAGGGAGCTCGCTGGGGGCCTCTTGGAGTCCTCTTGGGGGCCTCCTTGGGTCTCTTGAGGTCATTTGAAGACTTTTTGGGGGCCTCTTTGGCTGTCCTACGGCGTTCCTGGCCCGTCTCACGCCGTCGGAAGCCGTCTTGGAAGCCTCTCTGGGCCGTCTCGGGGCCCGCTTGCGGCGCTTCAGGGTCGCAGGCCGTCTTGGGAGCCTCGTGGGCGTCGTGGGGCCATCTTGGAGGCCTCTTGTACGATCTTTGGGCCGTCGGAATGCCGTTTCGAAGCGATTGCGAGAATCATCCGAAGCTTGGCAGAAAATCAATGATTTGGGCTCCCTAAGGGTCCCAAAAGGTTCCCAAGAGAGCCCAAAGAGGGCTTCAGGAGGTCCCTAAGAGGGCCCCAGAAGGGCCCCGAGACGGCCCAAGCCCCCCAAGACGGCCCAAGAGGGCCCCAGGACGACACAAGAGGGCCCAAGACGACCCAAAGGAAAAATCAAAAGGACCCCCAAGACGGCTCAGAGAGGCCACAGTCATTGATTTTCGCAAGGTTGGTTGCTAGTCATTTGTATGACGTACCACTTGGCTCCAAGACGCTGAGTGATCGATCTCGCGCCCTCACAGACTGCGAGCGCTTTCCTTCCCACCTGTGCCAAGCAGGTCGAATGGCCTTCGGCCCACCCCACCACCGTGCCTGGGTTGTGGGTGAGAGGCCTGTTGGATGTCCGTGGGGGATGTCATGGCAGGCTTCTCGGGGGCCTCCTGGAGGCAGTTTTGAAGTGCCTGGAGGCTGTGTTGGGGCCTCTTGGGGCTCTTTTGGGTTTCTTGGGGGCCACAAGGGGACTCTTCGGGCCTCCTGGGCGCCTCTTGGGGCGGAAGTCTCGGATGTTCGATTCGTGCTCGCCCTCTTGGGCCGCTCTTGGGGCTGTCTTCGGGCCCTCTCGGGACGTATTGGAGCGTCAGAAGTTCGGAAAGGCGAGCACGCCCCAAACATAACATTTCCTCAAGACAAAAAGTTGGCCTCTCGGGCCCCTCTTAAGACGGCTCTTGGGGTTCTTTGGGGACGCTTCGAAGGCTTCTCGGGCCGTCATGGGGCCATCTTGGGAGTCTTGGACCGACGTTCGGCGACTCGCCCTCTCTTGGACCGTCTTGAGAGGCCTCTTGGCCCGTCTTCCAGCCTTCTCGGCTCCAGAAAAGTCACGCGAGAAGCAGCGGGAAGCCCCAGAAGATTTGGGGCAATATCGGGCCCAGGCCCTTTTAGAGAATCCTCAGGATTGAGGACTGGGGCTCCAAGGGATCGAGCAAGGGACCCGAGGACACTCCAACTCGTGCCTCAAGGGCACGGTGGCGAATAAGGAAAAGGAATGAGGAGGAGGAGGAGGAGGAGGAGGAGGAAGAGGAGGAGGGGAATCGTTGGCGTCCCCCGAGATCTTCGGGACCCCGCGAGCCATGTCCTTCTGGGGCTGCGTCGTGGCGCCCGGCGCGCCCAAGAAGGTGGAGACGCGGGCGGGGGAGCTGCTCCACTTGTCGCAGGCCTGCCTGGACCCGGCCACGCGGGTGTCCCAGCGCCGCTCGGGCGATCGCCTTGATGGTGCTGCCGACGAGGGAGGGGCGAGGAGAGCGGGGGGGGGAGCGGGAGCGAGGGAGGAGGGCGGAGGCGATCCAGTCAGGCGGCCAAGCGACGGAGGGAGGAGGGGCGGCGCGGCGGCGTCCTCCTGGAGACCCGAGCTCGGCCTCCAGTGAGCCGACAGCACACCGATAATTTCGCCGAAGGAGGTGAACTCTGCTAACGTTCGCAACTCGCCGAAGGAGGCCAGACTTGCTGCCAAGAACATGTGTTCTGCCTCATTGGCGATCTCTCCGGGCCCGCACGTGGCCTCGACGATCTCCATAATCAACTTGTTGTCATCTGAGCCGCTGGGCGGCGGCTGCTGCCGGACTGACGCCTGGAAGAGGCTCGCCTCGATGGCGGCGCGATCCCCCTCCATGGCGATGCCGACGAATCCTCGGGTGCAAAGGGGAGGAGGCGCACGATCGCGCCGCGCCTGACCAGACAGCTTGAGCAAAATTATCCCGGCAAAGCAACCTAACAGCGATGTGTAGAAGCATATCTGAAAGCATTCCCCTTAAGATTCAGATGAAAATCCAGTTGTAGAATTCTGCTGTTCTCGCAGTCGTAGTCGCATTCGCGATGACAGTCGCAGCGGCAACGGCAGTCGCAGTCACAGCCTCAGCCTCAGCCTGCCTCAGCCTCAGCCTGCCTCAGCCTCAGCCTGCCTCAGCCTCAGCCTCAGCCTGCTTCAGCCTCAGCCTCAGTCTGCCTTCAGCCTCGGCCTCAGCCTCAGCCTGCCTCAGCCTCAGCCTGCATCAGCCTCAGCCTCAGCCTCAGCCTGCCTCAGCATCAGCCTGCTTCAGCCTCAGCCTCAGCCTGCCTCAGCCTCAGCCTCAGTCTGCTTCAGCCTCAGCCTCAGTCTGCCTTCAGCCTCGGCCTCAGCCTCAGCCTGCCTCAGCCTCAGCCTGCCTCGGCCGCAGCATCAGCCTGCCTCAGCATTCAAAATGTGGCCCAGGAATGGAGTTCTGGGAACTAGAAGAACACGAAGTGGCCTACAGTTGGCTCCGGGCATTCAAAATCATGCCCAGGAATGGAGTTCTGGGAACTTGAAGAGCACGAAGTGGCCTACAGTTGGCTCCGGGCATCCAAAATGTGGCCCGGGAATGGAGTTCTGGGAAATCGAAGAGCACGAAGTGGCTTACAGTTGGCTCCGGGCATCCAAAATGTGGCCCGGGAATGGAGTTCTGGGAAGTCGAAGAGCACGAAGTGGCCTACAGCTGGTTCCGGGCATCCAAAATGTGGCCCGGGAATGGAGTTCTGGGAGCACCAAGAGCGATTTTGCAAGGATGTCCGAAGCGATTTCGGCTTCGGCGGCAGCCTCCCTGGGTCCCGCCGAGACCCCCCTGAGGAGTCATGATGCTCTCTTTTGAGTCCACTAGAAACCTATCAGCAAGAGCTGTTAGGTAAATGGCTACGCGGGTGTTGAGGGAAGGAGGGGGCCACTTGGAGAGCCAGAGAGGCACCAGCAGAAGGAAGGGAGGGAGGAGGAAGGGAGGAGAGGAGGAATGGAGGGAGCAGGATGGGAGGAAGAGAGGGGCAAGCGCCGCCGCTAGCCTGAGCGCCGGGCGCCCACTGGCCCCCGAGACGGCCGGCTGGTTGGGCAGGGCGGAGCTGCGCCACCTGCGTTGGCTCGCGCGGGACCACGCGCAAGGCCTTGGTGACGGCACCAAGGCCGGGGCGGCCGCAAAGGCGCTGGCGCGCCGCTGGGGCGCGGAACTGAGCTGCGCGTTGCACCGCGCCACACCGCGGCAATTCCGCAGCGCGTTCGACCAACAGCGCGAGTTGGCGGCCCGCGCCGCGGTGGCGGCCGAGCTGGCTGGCTAGGCAGGGCCGCCGCCGTTGCCAGGTTGTCGATACGCTGTGGAAGTCGGCTACAGGCTCGTCGCAGTGCTGCTCGACGTCCAGGAGAGCGGGCGCGTGTGACAGACCGCACCAGTGCAAACCCAGGGTTCACCGCCGATGCTGCAATAAACCACCCTTCCACAACAACCGCTTGGAAATCCTGAACCGTGCCAAAACACAATTCCTGGGACTTCAACGCCACGAATCACCGCTACACTATTGTTGCGTCTTGACGACCCTGAATTGTACCAAAACGCTGTTCCTGGGACGCTCGCGCCGCGAAACAACGTAATTGCTGCGCCCTGACAGCCCAACATCGTGCCCAAACACCGCAGATGCGACGTTAACAGTGAGAAACCTTGAAGCTGCTGTAAGCGCTGAATGCAAATGCGCGCGGCGCCAAGGCGAGGGTCACGTTTTGAAAAGGAGCCGCCCTCCATCCGCGAAATTGTAGCAAATCGTCAAAAACGATTGCGTTCGGTGCCCAGGGGAGAACCACAGTTTGAAAACAACCCGCCTTCCATCCGTGAAACTCTTAAATTCGTTCAACACGAATGCGCGCTGCACCAAGGCGACAGCCACATGTTGAACACCCGACTCCCACCTTCGATAATTCTGTAATTTGTTGAAACGAATGTACGCGGCGCTGCGGCGAGAGACATTTTGAAAGTGGGCCGCCCTCCCTCAGTGAAACTTATGCATTCGTTCAAGACGTGCGCGGCGCTGGGGCTTGAGCCGGATTTTGAAAGCGGCCCGCCCTCCACCCGCGAAGCTGCTGCACGTTTCAAGCTTCAGATCATAAGTGTTGCGGCGAAGCGCCCGGCACGCCCTCCCGACACGCGTCGGGGCGCGACAGGGAGGATTCAGACACAAGGAAAACGAGTCGGGGTGGAGGAGGAGCAACAGGACGCGCAGGTGGAAAGGGAAGGGGAGAGGAGGGGATGGGAGGACAGGGAAGGGAAACGGAGGGTAGGGAAGGAAATGGAGGAGAAGGGGGGGAGGAGGAGGGGGAGGAGGAGGAGGAGGAGGAGGAGGAGGAGGAGGGGCAGGAGGAGAGGATGGAGGAGGAGGAGGAGGAGGAGAAGAAGGAGAAAGAGGAGGAGGAGGAGGAGGAAAAGGGAGGATGAGGGGGAACCGCAGGAACAGCAGCAGCCGCCGCAGCAGCAAATGAATTTCGTCAAATGTCATGTTGGCGCGTGGAAGGAAGGAGAAGGCAGAGAACGTCGTGGAGAGGAGAGATCGGCAGAGGAGTACGCGCTGGAAGCGGAGGGGGGAGGAGGAGGAGGAGGAGGGGGATGAGGGAGGAGGAGGAGAAAAGAAGAGAATAGGAGCTGGAGGAGCGGGCGGATATGAATCATCTCTTTGTCCTCATTACCCTCTCCTCTTCCTGCTCCTCTTGCCCCTCCGCTCCTATTCCTCCTCCTCCTCCTCCTCCTCCTCCTCCTCCTCCTCCTCCTCCTCTCCTTCCTCCTCCTCCTTCCTCCTCCTCCTGCCTGATTACCGTTTCAGGCTACGTGCGTTCCTCCTCCTCCCCCTCCTCCTCCTCCTTTTCGGTTCCTCCTCCTCCTCCCCGTGCTCCTCCTCCTCCTCCTCCTCCTCCTCCCCTCCTCCTTCTTCTACTCCTCTTCTCCTTCTTTCGTTTCCTCCTCCTCCTCCTCCTGTTCGTTTCTCCTCCTCCTCCTCCTCCTCCTCCTCCTCCTCCTCCCTCCTCCTCCTCTCCTCCTCCTCCTCCTCCCTCCTCCTCCTCCTCCTCCTCTCTTCTCCCTCCTCCTCTCCTCCTCTCCTCCTCCTCCTCCTCCCCTCCTCCTCCCCTCCTCCTCCTCCTCCTCCTCCTCCTCCTACCTCCTCCTCCTCCCCCCTCTCCTTCTTCTCCTCCTTCTCCTCCTTCCTCCTCCTCCTCCTCCTCCTCCTCCTCCTCCTCCTCCTCCTCCTCCCCCCCTCCTCCTCCTCCTCCTCACTCCTATCCTCCTCCCCTCCTCCTCCTCTCCTCCTCCTCCTCCTCCTCCTCCTCCTCCTCTCTCCCCTCCTCCTCTTCCTTTCTCCCCTCTCCCCTCCTCCTCCTCCTCCCTCCTCCCCCTCCCCCTCCTCCTCCCTCTCCTCGCCTTCCGCCTCCTCCTCCTCCTCCTCTCCGCTCCTTCTCCTCCTCCTCCTCCTCCTCCTCCCCCTCCTGCATTCCTTCCCCTTATAGGTAACTCCTCCCTGTCGCACCCCGAGGCCAGCTTTTAGGGCGAGCCTGGCGTTTCGCCGAAGACTTCCTCACCACTTCTGGTTCTGAAGTTTAAAACATGGCAACTGTTTCACTGATGGAGGGCGTGCCATTTTCAACATGTAGCTCTCGCTTTAGCGCCGGGCACATTCGCTTAAAAAATGCTAGAGTTTTACGGATTGAGGACGGGTGGTGTTCAAATTGTGGTTTTCGCCTCAGCGCCGCGCACATTCGTTTTAAACAGTTGCAAGGGCTTCACGGGTTGAGGGCGGGTCGTTGTCAACATGTGTTTATCGTCTTCGCGCCGCACACACTCGTCTTAAAAATGTGCAAGAGCTTCACGGATTGACGGCGGGTGGTTTTCAAAATGTGGTTCTCGCCTTAGCGCCGCACACATTCGCTTTCAAGATTGCAAGAACATCACGGATTGATGGCGGGTGGGTCTCAAAATGTGGTTCTCGCCTTAGCGCCGCGCACATTCGTCTTCAAGATTGCAAGACAAGAACATCATGGATTGAGGGCAGGTGGTTTTCAAGATATGGTTCTCGTCTTAGCGCCGCGCACATTCGATTTAAAGATTACAAGACGAGAACATCACGGATTGAGGGCGGGTGGTTTTCGAAACGTGATTCTCGCCTTAGTGCCGCGCACACTCGTTAAAACAAATCGCAAGAGCTTCACGGATTGATGGCGGGTGGTTTTCAAATTGTGGTTCTCGTTTTAGCGCCGCGCACATTATCAGCGCACCAAAAACGTTGTGTTTGAAGGATTCAGGATGATGCGAGCACAACATGTATGTTGATTGTCCCAAAAATGACGTCCTGGCACGGTTCAGGATCGTCAAGACGCAGCAGTCAGGTTAATACGTGGCGTTGAAATCCCGAGAGCAATGTTTTGGCACGCTTCAGGATCTTCAAACTGTTGTCTTCCAACGAGGAAGTTCCCTCAATGGAAATGAACCGCTGTAGGGGCCTATGAAGAGGGAGCTTGGAGGCAGGGTTAATTCCAACATCGTTGATGACTCTTGGGTTTCCACTGGTCCTCCTCCTCATCCTCATCCTCCTTTTCGTTTCCTCCTCCTCCTCCCCGTGCTCCTCTTCCTCCTCCTCCTCCACATCCTCCCCCCTTCCTCCGCCGCGTCCGCCTCCACCACCGAGGTGCACTCTGGCCACAATCTTGACGCGATTCCAGCCGTGACCACGAGAGCGTCTCCCGAGGAACAGCGAGGCCCAAGAATCCAGACTCCCGACGCCATGACTTTGTCACAGCGTGGGCCCCCCCCCCCCGAGGCCTCGGCCCACTCCCCGGGGCTAGCCTCCCGCGTGCTGGGCCTGTTCTCGTTGACGGCCCTGAGACCGTTGACGGCCTCTGGGCCGTGCGAGGGCCCCTGGACGCCGAGAACAGCAACGGAGGCGCCCGTCGCGATTGGATCGATCCCCGATCGATCGATCGATCCTCGATCGATCGATCCCCGAGCCGCGATCGATCCTCGGTCGGCGGCGGCGGCCGCCGACCGCCGGCCTCCGAGGCCGGCGGGCGCCTCCGGCACGGTGCTGGTGGAGCAGGGGGGGAAGAGCTACGCGCTCGCGTGCCTGCGGGAGGGCGGGCAGGAGTTCTGCCCGCTGGACCCGCGCCTCGGGGAGGGGGGGGCTCCGAGCCTCCGCGAGGAGGAGGAGGAGGAGGAGGAGGAGGAGAAGGAGGAGGAGGAGGAGGAGGAGGAGGAGGAGGAGGAGGAGGGGGAGGAGGAGGAGGAGGAGGAGGCGGAGGAGGAGGAGGAGGAGGAGATCCGCCTCGATCCTCCTCGATGCGCCTCGAGACTCCAGCAGCGAGCCTCCCCGAGCCTCCGCCTCGATGCGCACGGAGCCCCGATGCTCCTCGAGCTTCGCAGCCTCGCTCCCCGAGCGGCATTGTCGCATCGGGCGACCGAGACCGATTTGGAGTGCCGATCGGTCGCTACCGATCGTGACCGAGAAAAAACTCAGACTCAATCTGGGAGGTGGGGGGGCGAGGGGGGAGAGACAAGCCAGGTGCGCTCGCGCCGCATCGGACATGGCGCTAATATTTTCTATACATTCCCGCGGACGCGTGTCATAGCCGACCTGGAACTTCATTGAAGATCCCTATCGTGTTACGCGGGGGGAAAGAGAAGGCGTGGGCGGAGGCCAGGGGAGTGGGGAAGTGGGAGAGTGGCCTGCCGCGGGGGGGACAGGTTGACGAGAGCCCATGCCGCTGGCGCCCGGGTGACCTGTCACTCACCGCCCTGGCGTTGAGAAGTAGCTTTTGGGCAAGGCGGACCGCCAGCCGACCCGCCTGGCCCCGGTTCAGAGCTCCGAATCATCAGGGCGGGGCGTGGCCAGGGGTAGACACAGATTCGCGCCTCGGGGGCCCAAACCGGAGTTACCCTGGACCGCAGTTGTCCTGGATAACTCGGGCGTCCAACCTTCCCGAATCATCGGGGCTGGGGGCAGTCAGGAGTTGCCCCCGACCGCAGGTAGCCCAGAATTGTTTGGCGTCCGATCGGTGGACACGAGACCTAAAATTGGTCTGGCGCCATGGCCGCGGATGGCGGCAAGATTCACCGAGCGCGTTCCGCTACTCGCAAGGTGCCTACTCGCAAGCTTCCAACAACAAAAAACTTGTATGGAATAGATCGTACATCCCCGGCGGCGGATCCAGGCCACTTGCGAGCAGTGACTCTGCGAGTAGTGGAGCGCGCTTGTCTAGAGGTGCAGGACGAGGTTGCGTGGGGAAGGGGGGGACGCAGGACGGAGGAGGTGCTGGAGGAGCCGGGGAGGGCGGGGGGCTGGGCGCCCAGGCCCGTTGGAGAGGCGTGGGCTCGTTTCGTATCCCAAGAACACGTACAAATTGTGAGTAACAGTTGATACAATTAAACAAATGCATCGGAAGAAACGAGGGACTATGGGGTTGGACGTGTCTGGTCCTTCCCCATCAGATCCGGGCGTTGCAGGAGAATCGCCACGGCCAGTTTCCCCACGTCTTCGGCCTCGGGGGGCCGTGTCCCATCCTTAGGTTCTCTTGCTCCCATCGCACTTCAGGACCACGTCCCAGAAACAGTTTCGAGCACCCAAAAAAGGAGTCGAAACAGTGTCGAGCGAGTATCGCCTCCCAGGGCCCGATGCGTGAAAACCCTCCAGTTTCAGTATTCACTTGGTGCTCGAAATTCTTTCTGGTGGTCAAGGCTAAAGTACGTTGGAACGTCAAAAGCTCGGGCTGGATAACCGATCCCCGGGAAGAGGTCCAGTCCTCAGGAGCCCAAGCCGCGAAACGAGTGTGTTGCTAGAGGAGAGGGTCTCTGAAGCCTCTGGGATCAGGGATCGAGAGTTTAAGATCTCCCCACAGAAAGGTGGAGGAGGAGCAGCAGGAGAAGGAGGGAGAGGATGATGAGGAGAATACGGGGGAGGAGGAGGAGGAGTAGCAGCAGCAGAAGGTGAAGGAGCTAATATAAGGAGAGACGGAGGAGGAGGAGGAGAAGGAGGAGGACCAGTGCAAGTCCAAGACGCATCAACGATGTTGTAATGAACCCTCCCTCAAAGTTCCCTCTTAACAGGTCCCTACAAGAATTGAGATTCATTGCGGGAAGTGCTTCTGTGGAAGGCAACCGTTTTAGAATTCCCAGTCGCGTCAAAGCATAATTCTTGAGACTTCTGCGCCGCGAATCAACGTGACTGCTGCGCCCTGCCAACCCTAAATCGTGCCAGAACACAACTTCTGTGACTTCAACGCCGCGAATCAATGTTACTGTTGCGTCCTGACAATCATAAACCGTTCCCGAACACTGTTCTTGGAATTTCAATCATTCGAACCGTTCAAAGTGTTGAAAGTTGCAAGAAAATGCGCGCGGCGCTAAGGCGAGTGCCACAGGGTGAAAAGGAACCGCCCTCAATCCTTGAAAGCGATGTGTGTTGGGCAACTGTGCGCGGCGCTAACGCGAGAGCAACATTTTGAAAACGGCCCACCCTCCATCCTTGAAATTGCTGGACACTGTTGAGACTAATGCACGCTGCTCGTAGGCGAGACCCACATTTTGCAAGCGGCCTGCCTTCCATCTTGAATGTGCTGCAAGGCTTTAGTACAAGTGAAAGCGGCGCCAAGGCGAGAGCCACATTTTGAAAATGAGCAGCCTTCCATCCTTCCATCCTCGAAACGGCTACAAATGTTTAAGACGCATGTGCGCGGCGCTAAGGCGAGAGGGAAGCCTCAAGCAAAACGCCCAGCCCTCCCTACCAGCACGTATTTGGGGGGCGGCAGGAAGGACTTATTATATTGTAATGGCCTCCGGCCAGTGCCGCCGATCCGGGGCGCTCCCGATGCGTGTGGGAACGGACGATGACGACGACGACGACCGACGACCGGGTCAACGACGGACGATGATGACGACGACGTCCTTCCTCCCCCCGCTGCCCTCCCCGGTTTCTTGAACCCCCCCTCCCCCCGCTTGAGCTCGACCCCCCCCTCCGTCCCCGCTCGAGCTTCCTCCGTGCCCCCCCCCCCGCTTGAGCTCGACCCCCCCCCGCTGAGCTCGACCACCCACTCCTATCGACCCCCCCCCCCCCCAACCCCGTCCTCGCTCGCTTATCGTGCCGTTGGTGGGTCGCTCTCCGCTACAGCCTGCTCAGCCCCCCCCCACATCAAAGTGTGATGTCATTGACCCCCCCCCCCACCAACCCCGCCGCCCCCACCCCCCGCGCCCCGGCCATCGCTGACCACCCCCCCCCGCTTGGCTTTTCGGCCCCCCCCTCGTCCCCTTTGCTTTCGAAGCGACCCACCTGACACACCAATTCGATTTTTTTTACTTTGGACCCCCCTGACTCCCCCCCACCGGCTGAACCCCCCACATCCACCCCCGCTGAGCTCGACCCCCACCCCCCCTTCCGGTGTTCGATCCCCCCCCGTCCTCGCTCGAGGGCTCCCCCCCCTCCCTCGATTCTTGGACCCCCCCCTTCACCGCGCTGACCCCCCCCCCTCCCCACGCTTGAGCTCGACCCTCCTCCTCGCCCCTTCCCGCCCCCCCCCGCGCACCCCCCCCGCCCCCCTGATTCTTGGACCCCCCCTCGACCCCCCCCCGCCCCCGACCCCCCCCTCCGTCCCCGCGCGCAGCTTCCGACTTGCCCCCCCGCCCCCCGCTTGAGCTCGACCCCCTCGCCCCGTCCTGCTCTGCGCCCCCTCCCCCCGTCCATCGGCTTCCACTCACCCCCTCCCCCCGTCGTCGATTCTTGGACCCCCCCCCGCGCTGGAGCGTTCACTGAATTGCGTGGATAATTCGCCGGATCCCGACCCCCCCCCAGAGCGAAGCTTGAGCGAGCTCAAGCCCACGCTCTCAGAAACTCGCTCACGCCATGTCGCCGACCCCCAGAAGAAATAAAGTCAACGGGTGAGGTCGGTGGGGCCTCTCGGGAGCCCTTCAGGGGGCCTCTTTTTGGTCTCGTGGGGGTCTCGTCGGGCATCTTGGGAGTTCCTTGGGCGCCTGCTGGCGGTCTCGGGGGCCCTTGGGGCGGAGGTCTCGGAAAGTCACCCTCTTGGGGCCTTGTTGGGGCTCTCTTGGGCCATCTCGGGCGCCACTCAGGCCGTGCCGTCTTGGGGCCCTCTTGGGGTTTCTTGGGGCTTATTGGTCCGTCTTGGAGCGATCATGGGGGCCTCTGGAGCCGCCCTGGACGCTGGTGAGAACTAACATGCACAGAGTTTACAACTGGAGGCTCCGGAGGCCCCGGGGGAGCGTGCATTCATGATCTCGGGGACCCCCCCTTCCCTGGCCCCTCCCCCTCTAATCGGATTTCAGACCCAGGGGAGTGGGAAAGGGGGAGGGGGACAGCCAATCATCTCACACGCCTTTGCACCCCGGGCAAGCGGGGGTCAGCAGATAAGAAAAGGCTGGAGGGGGAGAAGGAAGCAGATGAGGAGGAGGAAGAGGAGATGAAGGAGGAGGGGGGAGGGGAGGGGAGGGGAGAGGAGAGGAGAGGAGGTCAGGGAAGAGGGAGGGGGAGGGGGAGTGAGGAGCAGGAGGAGGAGGAGGAGGAGGAGGAGGAGAAAGGGAGGAGGAGGGAGGAGGAAAGAGGAGGAAGAGGAGGAAGAGGAGGAGGAGGAGGAGAGGAGGAGGGAGGAGGGGAGGAGGAGGGGAGGGAGGGAGGAGGAGAGGAGGGGAGGAGGAGAGGAGGAGGGGAGAGGGAGGAGAGGAGGAATAAGAGGAAGAGGAGGAGGAGGAGGGAGGAGAGAGGAGGGAGGAGTAGGTAGGAGGAGGGAGGAGGGAGGAGTAGGTAGGAGGAGGGAGGAGGAGGAGGGAGGAGGAGGGAGGAGGAGGAGGAGGAGGACGAGGAGGAGGCGGAGGCGGAGGCAGAAGGAGGGAGGAACCCAGGAGCAGGCAGCAGCTCTGCCCTGGGCCTGGGGAGAAAGCCGAGGACCTCTTCATCGACTCGGCGGAGGCCAAGCTGCTCGTCAAGGGCAAGGCCACGGTGCACCTCACCGGCTACTACGAGTCGGACGAGATGGACGACGAGGAGGCCGGACCTCCCTTGACCTTTGCTTCTACCGCGGGGCCTCGCGTAGGAAAAATGGTATCCGGCCACGCGCAAAAGGGGGGCAGGAGGAGGGGGGAAGGCTTCGCAGGAGCACCCTGGCTTCTTGGAAGGCGCGGGCCCTGCCTGTAGATCCAGGGCCGGCACCCTTGAGAAGCGGCGTCCTTCGAAGAACCCTTCCCCCCATCCCCTGCATGCTCCCCACGGCGCGCTGACGAGGTGTAGTCATAGATTTTCGGAGCTCTCGCGGAGTTCCCCGATCGGCGCTGGGCGCCCCTGAGGGCGCGGCGCGCCAGGGGAGGGGGTCCAGCGCCGATTCAGGAAATCTTTTCGGAGTTCAGAAAGTTTACGTGTATGCTCGTTTTGTCCTTTACCCAGGACCACCGAAAATGGACCCTAGACGAATAGTGCCTTTGTCGAGGCCTCTGAAGCCCTCAGATTGGCAGATTTTTTACGATTCGAGTAGTCCCACCAGCCCATCCAAGGAAAAACACTATGCGATTCCCCCTGATCAGGGAAGTCTAGCAGCACACAGTCGAACAGAAGTGGGGCAGCCGTTACCGTTGGAACGAGAACGAGGAAGGAGAAACAGACGAGGAGGGAGGGAGGGAGACGGAGGAGAGGAGGATGAGGAGGTGTGAGGGGCATGAGAAACATGAAAAGGATGGGGGAGGAATAGCGAGACGACGACGACGACGACGATGACGACGATGACGACGACGACGACTAATTACGACGAGAGGAATCAACTACCAAGACCTTTGCGGACCTTTCGCTCAGAGAGCCTCTTGGAAGCCTCTTGGGTCATTGTGGTCCTCTTTACATTTTGGAAGCCGTCGGGGCCCTCTTGGGTCAATTTTGGAGGCCTTCGGCGCCCCCTTGGGACTCCCGTGGGGCCTCTAGAGGGCCTTGGGGGCGGTCTTAGGGGCAATGTTGGAGGCTACCGCTTAAAGAAGATTGGGTTCTTAATTGCGCCCCTTGCTTGGAGGCCGAAAACTTGTTTCTTGGGGTACTCTTGCGGCGCTCTTGGGCGATCTCGGAGCCATGTGGGCGACATTGGACTCCTCGTGGGGCTCTCTTGGACCATCTTGGAACCATCTTGAGGTCTCCAAAGCCGATGGGAAGCGAAAATGCGAGAAGCCTAGACTCATTGAATTCCTTTAGGTGTTGGAAGGGTTCTGGCCTCTCGGGGGGTCATTGGGAAGCTCCGTGGTAACTTGGAACCGTCTTGGGGCCTCGTGGAGGCAGATTGAAAGCTGTATACATCCCCCTTACGAAAGTTCATTCATCTTGGATGAAATTGACATGTCTGGGCGTTGTGGTGAGAAGTAGTGCGGGAGTGATTCGCATTTGTGATTTCACGCGGGGGGATATTAAGAATTGCGTGAAAGTGGCCGGGCGTGATTTCCCCCGTGTGAATTTGTTGTGGGGGAGAGATTGTATCCCGAATTGGTTATATATTACTAATTGCACACCAGGGAGAACCCCAGAACGCTCCCGCCCAACAAGGCCGAAGGCTGCCGTTCCAGGAGTCTACGGGGGGAAGGGGGTCCCCGCTCGGAGACGATCGAATCGTCAGTGCTCAAGATGAATAAATTTCGCAACGCGTAAGAATTGAACCATGTTGGAGTATCTTGGGCGATCTTGGAGGCCATCTGGGGCGGTCTTGGAACCATCTTAGACCGTCTTGGATCATCTGACCTCGCGAACCCCCCACCTCGAGTCCCAGGGAGACAGGGTACGTAGGGGGAGAGGCCAACTTCAGCCCGAAGGGAAAGAGGAGGTTGGAAGAACTACTTCCCTCGGCCACCCACGATCAGGAACGTTTGCTCAGCGTGTCGCACCGCCAGCTCTGGCCGACCATACCATGGCACGACACGCTGACCCCTTCCCACTTCCCGTGTGTCAGCGTCCCGAGCTTTGCCGAGCGTCCCGTCCCGCGGAGCGGGGCGACATGCCAGCAGCCTGCAAGGCAGAACGTGTGGTCGGGGCCGCCGTCGCGACGCGCTGAGCAAAAGTTCTTGACCGTAACTCCCGAAGCCACCTACGCCCGAAAGGTTGGTGGGATGCACATCGTCGGAAGCTCTGTGGGTTGGTTGGTGGGTTGGCCCCGCGTCTCGAAGAGCAACAAAAGGCACGGGGCCGTGCTGCTCCGCAAATCTCGGCCTCTCGAGCTCGCCGCCGGGCCCCAGGGCCGTCGGAAAGCGCCCTGCGACGGACGATTCGGCACGAGAGGAAGATCTCACTCAGGGGCAACGTTGGGGAGGGGGGGGATGGCAGGCTCGGGAGGGAACGTGAGCTGGCCTTCTCCAGGGGGTGGCGCGGAGGCGCGAAGAGAGCCGCGCGCTGCTCACCGCGAGGCGAGCAGCATGCCTCAGGTGTTCCTTATGTTTTCGATCGGAAATCGAAGTTTAACTTATGGAAAAAAGGGGCCTCGTTCCTTATTTTGGGTTCCTCAGGTCAAGACCCTCACTGCATCGACCCCCACCGCCCAGGAGCGTGCGGACTCGCTATCGAGGGGCTATCGGCCACGCGTCGCCGGTCCTGGCTCGATGCTCCCTCCCCTGATGAGATGGCCCCACCCCCCGAACGTTGCCCCTCTCTCACTCGTGAGGGAAACAAGTCCTGGACCCCAGGGGCTTTCCAAGAACACCGGCATTTCGTCGTGTGTCGTTCTGTTGGCGGCCTCTGGGGCCGAGGAAGGGCCCCCGGGAGGCCCAAGTACGGCGACCGGCGTCAGGACCTTCTTCCCTCGGGACTACTTCTACCTTCGCTGTAGATATCCTGGTCCTGGGTGCGTCAGAGCGTGAGTTACCTACCCCGCTTTCGCTTCCAGGCAAAACCAAGCCATACCATGCGCCTCCTCGTCAAGCGGCCTGACCAGTACAGGCTGCAATTTGGCATCGTTTGGTATCTCTTGGAAGCGAGGGTGGTCAAAAGCGAGATAGGTTTGTTTTCCCCCTAGTGCGGGGTCTGGGCTTCGGGATCATCCGTTTCTCCTGGGATGCTGAAGTTGGTTTTGCCACTGGTCAGTCTCTGCCGCGTTGGCCACGGAGTGCACGGTTTACTCGAGAGGGTTTACGGTCGTCCGCTTTCTCGACCTCCTTCTCCTCCGAGAACGGCGGCCACGCGCAGCGGGGGGTAGGGGAGGGGGGAAAGGCTTCTTAGAAGCACCCCTGCTTCTTAGAAGGCGCGGGCTTCGTCTGTAGATGCAGGGCCGGCGCCTTCTCATAAGCAATATCCTAAGAAGTTGTCCCCCCTTCCCCTACCCCCCTGTGCGCGCCCCTAAAAATATCCTGGTCCTGGGGGAGTTAGCTCACCCGCTGGGACGCCCAGATGATGGCGCTTCGAGCGTCGCGGTCTGGGCAAGATCGGCCGCCCTTCTTCAAGAGGAGGCCCTCCAGGGCGCGAAGGTGATCGCGCCCTCGCGCGTCGCGGTCAGGGCCAGAGCGGCTGCCCTTCTCCAAGACGAGGCGCGAGGGCGCGAAGATGGTCGCGCCCTCGCGCACCGCGGGGCGCAGTGTGCGAAGTCTGGCGACCTGGACAAGGGGCGTCGAGCGCCTTGGAGGCGGCGCACCGACAGAGGCCCCCGCGCCGAAGGGTCTCGGGGGACGTGGGGGGGAGCCGTGCGAGGAGCCCGCCGCGGAGAAGGCGGCGGCGAAGCCCGCGAAGGCCGAGGCGAAGAAGGAGGCGGCGAAGCCCGAGGCGAAGAAGGAGGCGGCGAAGCCCGAGGCGAAGAAGGAGGCGAAGGCCAAGGCGGAGGCGAAAGCAAAGGCGGCGGCCGACGAGGACGAGGAGGAGGAGGAAGAGGAGGAGGAAGAGGACGCCAAGGGAGGAAGGCCATGCCGACGCCAGCCCCCCCCCCCTCCCCATCTTCTCCTCGAAGCAGCGCAGACGCGGACACAGGGCGCGCGGAATGGCCACGGGCCCCGCTTCCGTACAGCATCGGCGCGCGCCGTGACCACGTCGTTCGGCAGCGGCGCCATGCTTCGGGCGGCGCTTTCTCCCCGATCCGTGGGTCTGGTGCCCAAGCGCCGGAGCCACGGCTCCGCAGTCCGTGCCCAGCGGCTGGCGCCCGGCCCTCGTGCTCGCCCCCTCTTCGGCGCCATCCTGGGGGGCCTGGCATCGCTCGGACGTGTGCATTCTTCATTCGGCGAGGACCATCGAGGAGCATCCTCGATCATTTGGCGAAAAAACCAAGCACAAAACCAAAAAAAACACAGGGAATGGACGTCCGAGCGATGGCCAGGGGGGGGCTGGGGGCGTGCCTCCACGCCGGAGTTCGTCTCGACACCCTGGCCGGGGCGCGCTTTGGGAGAGGTCTTGGGGGGCGGTGCAGCGGTGCGGCACCGGCATCTCCCTCTTCGCCAAGGAGGAGGAAGAGGAGGAGGAGCCTGCGGCCGCGCCGAAGAAAGCGGATGCCAAGAAAGAGGCGGCGAAACCGGAGGCGAAGAAGGAGGCAAAGGCTAAGGCGGAGGCGAAGGCCAAGGCTGCTCCCGCTGCGGAGGAGGACGACGAGGAGGAGGAAGAGGAGGAAGAGGAGGAGGACGAGGAGGAAGAGGAGGAGGCTGCGCCCAAGAAGCCAGAAGCGAAGAAGCCAGAGGCGAAGAAGCCCGAGGCGAAGAAGGAAGCCGCCAAGAAAGCACCTGCAGAGGAAGATGGTGATGACGAGGAGGAGGAGGAGGAAGAGGAGGAAGAGGACGAGGAGGAGGAAGAAGAGCCAGCACCGAAGAAGGGAAAGGAGAAGGCTGATGCCAAGGAAACGCCTAAGAAGAAGGCTGCTCCAGCCGAGGACGAGGACGAGGACGAGGAGGAAGAGGAGGAAGACGAGGAAGAGGACGGCTCCGGTGACGATGGAAGTGACGAGCCTCCGAAGAAGAAGTTCAAGGGCGACAAGGGCGGCGGCAAGGGCAAGGACTCGAAGAAAAGAAGCATAGACATCACTTGTCGGATCTCCGCGCGGAATTCTTGGCTCGGCGGTGGACACCCTCCCTTAGCGCGCGGAGCGCGGCAGGGGCGGCGCCGGAGGCGCCGCCAGGGAGTTCCAGCACCGACCAAAGAAATCCGCACGGAGCTCCAAAAGTATATGTCGATGTTGTTTGTTCTTCCCAGGACAAGGGCAAGGGCAAAGACAGGGGCAAGGGAAAGGGCAAGGGCAAGGACCCGCGGGGGGGCAAAACTGCCAGCATAGGGAAGTGGGCGTTTCGGGGTCAGCCACGTGCCTCGGTCATCGCTAAAGCAGTGCCAAAGTCATGACGCACAGCCCAAGCGGGGTTGGTCAGGACATACAGAGCGCTCATTTCTAATTCGTGGGCCGCGATTGTGGGGCCATGGTTGTGTGTTGGTTGTGCGACATGCGCGTCGGCACGTTTCATTTGTAATTCGCGGCCGGAATTGGGCATGACCGGAAATACAATGGACAGGAATTAGTAATGAGTGTTCTGTAGATGATACGTGACTGTTTTGCTATTGTTGACCCCCCGTAGAAGACCCCGATATACTTACCATGATAGCCATGAGCTTTCGGAGGCCCGCGCGAATTTCTTGAGCCCAGCGCCGAGCCAAAAAATCCGCGAGGGCCTACGAGAGTTTTCGGACGGGGTTAGGACGAGGTTTAATCCGTTCCAGAGCGTTTCAGAACGCTCTCAGAGCGTTCCGGAACGCTCTGAGAAGGCCGCGGCACCCGAGACATCCTCCAGGGTCGCCGGATCTGAAAGATTCCCGATTTATCCTCACCCGATGTGATGTTCGTCCTGGGCTTGTTTTTTGAGTATCTGTTCGTGCCTGGGGAAGTTGTCCTGTTTGACCCTCCAAGGACAAGGGCAAGAAGGGCGGTGGCAAGGGCAAGAAGGGCAAGGGGAAGAAGTGAGCCTAATAGGCCAGCGAACTTTTTCAGCCCCTTAGGGCCTCCAGACCAGGGCTCGAGCTAAACGGTGTTTCGGCGATTTCGTAGACCGTTTTCGTTTTGGTTTCGTTTGTTCCGCGGCGAAGGCAGGACGAAGACGGAACCAAGGAAAACGAAGACAGAACGAAAACGAGAAGCATTGTCCAGCTCGAGCCCTGCTCCGACCACCTCTGGGGACCTCGGGGAGGCGGAGGGAGAGCAGGGAGCGAGGCGATGAGGTCGTAGGATCAGGAGGCGGTTGGGTACCCAACGTAGCTACACCAGTAATGGAGGATGACGATTAATAAATGACGGGGGGTCGTGTTCGCGCGGCGGCGCCCGGGATGACGATTAGAAAAAACCGGCCGCGGGCTGGAAAACTATTCTTTCTAATCGTTCTCCTCTAGTCAGAAAATTGTGCAGAAATCGCAGAAAACTGTTTTTTTAATCGTTCCCCCCCATTTTGTTTATTAACCGTCATCCCGCATTACCACGAGCCAGGGTGTTCAAGCCGTTGCGCTCCTAGGCCTGCTTCAGTCTCCGTGCTCGCGCGCGCTCAGATGCCACGCGCTCGGCCGCCGGGCCACCACAGGGGGGGCCGCGAGAGACCGCCTGCACCAGCCGGGAGAGAACATTGCTCTGGACAACTGTATAGCCAGAGGCGTGGTGGGGCACGAGACGCTGCAGCGTGAATCGGAGGCCAGAGCAGCACACGGACGTCGTCGAAGAGGGAAACAAAACGGCATAATCATACGCTCACGCTTTTTCGGAGCTCTGCGCGCAGGTTTCTCGGATCCGCGCTGGCCCCTTCCTGCGGAGCCTCCGGCGCCTCCCGTGAGGCGCGCTCTCCGCGCTCCGGGCGCCGGGGAGGGGGGGCCCTGCGCCGATCCAGGGACTTCGCACGGCCCTCCACTTCCTCCTCCTCCTCCTCCTCCTGCTCCTCCTCCTCCTCCTCCCCCCCCTCATCCTCCTCCTCCTCCTCCTCCTCCTCCTCCTCCTCCTCCTCCTCCTCCTCCTCCTCCTCCTCCTCCTCCACTTTTTTCCTCTGCTCTGGGACCACTTTGGAGCCCCAGGGGGCACCCTGGGCCTTTGTGAGGGGTGCTCTCGAGCCCATGGGGGGCTCCTTTGGAAAAATCCTGGGGGGCACCTTGGGCCAGGGTACGTCTGGCAGCACCAGAACGTCGGGGGCGAGGACCGACAGCAGTCCCTGCCCGTTTGCAACAGGCTCTGCTGTCGGTGTCGCTGCGGGCGTTGACCATTTTGAACGAATCTCGCCTGCCCAGCAGCGCCCAGCGTCGGCGTTGTTTGGACAACGCTTGCTGCTGGTCATCGCCCCTCAAGAGAGCAGCCTACCCCCACACCCACCGTGCTTATGTTGTTTTCCATATGTGTTGTTCGGAACGCCTCACGGACGTTCGAAGCTCATATCCATGTGTGTGTTCTGGCCTCCCGCCGCAATATTGCAAAGGCCTCACGGCCGGTTCCGCCGACCCTGAGAAGAGGTCCGCAGGGGGCGGGGGGGGGTGGTAGAGGTGTACGAGGGGGATGAAGGGTATTTGTAGGCAGCTGCGACGCTAGACGAGCAGGAGCATGACGAGGACGAGGGGCTGGTGGATAGCATGCTCGGCAGCGCGCAGAGGTGGGCGTGGGGCGGGGGGGTCGGCGCTTTTGGAAGAGGGGGCAGTCGGCGGCCTTCCCGGCTGCCCTCTCGGGAGGCCGATCGCCCCCCTTTTCCCCACCCTTTTGGCGCGTGCCGCCGAGGTCATACTCACTGAGCGCCAGCCGCAGGTTCGGTCGGCCGAGCTCATGTCGGAGACGTTGCGGCCCGCGTTTCGGGGGCACGCGCCGACTGTGGCCAGATCGGGGGCCCGGAGGGGCCCTGAGCCCTCGCGTTCCCCGCCGTCGCCCTGGCGAGCAGCGCCGACGTCGAGAAGGGAGGCCCGCGCCCACATGCACGGCGCCGCCTCGTGCCGCTGGCCCCTCCTGGAGGTGCCCGGGGGCTCTGGAGGACCTTTTGGGGCCAAAGGGGGACCAGGAAAGTGACGGAGTCAGAGACAGAACGATCATCGATCCTCGAGCCTCCCCCTCTGGACTCGTGGGCTCGGGGCCGGAGGACCGTTGAGGTAGATCTCGCCCCAGCGTTTTGTGTATCATGGCAGTGGCAGTGGCGCTAATGTGTCCGAATATCATGGCAATGGCAGGTCCTTGCATTGGCAGCGCATCGCAGATCATGGCGTGAACCTTGCACCGTGTAGATTCACCAAAGCATACCAAGTTGCACGGCATCATAGCATCGCCTGGTATAGCATCGCGGACCACAGCATAGTTCAGCATGCCCAGCTGCTTGCGGCAAGTCCCGCCACCGTGCCTGGGTTGCGGGTATGAACCCTATTGGATGTTCGTGGAGATCTCGTGGGAGGCCTCTCGGGCGCCTCTCGGAGGCAGTTTTGAGGCCTCTTGGAGGCCGTCTGCGGGCCTCGTGGGGCCTCTTGGGGGCCCTCTGTAGGGCTCTTGGGCGCCTCTTGGGCGCCTCTTGCGGCCGCCTGGGTCCCCTTGGGGCAGAAGGCTCGGAGTGTCGGTTCGTGTTCGATCTCCTGGGCCCTTTTTGGGGGGTCGCCTTGGGGCCCTCTTGGAGGCCACTGGGGCCGTTTTAAGATGGTCTAGGGGGACCTCGTGGGCCGCCTTGGAGCGTCGGAGAGCCGAAGAGGCAGGCACGCCAAAGCCGTTCAACAACCTACGAAACATCCATCGTGTTGCCTCTTGGGGCGTCTTGGAGGCCTATTGGGCCATGGTGAGGCCATCTTGGGCGTCTTCGAGCGATCGTTCGGCGACTCGGGGCCCTCCTGGACCGTCTGGGGGGTCTCCCGGGCCGTGATGGAAGCCTCGCAGAGCCACAGGGAGGCGCCATGGCCGCCCAGGGACCCCGGGGAGTGGCGGCGGCGCAGTCCCCATTCCGTGACCAGGGGGGCGGGGGAGGGTCCTTTCTAGAAGATATATATATATATATATATATGTACATATATATATATATATATAAAGACAAAAAACTGCCAGGCAGCACTTGGCATTCTTCCACGCCTCAACATGCCGCAGGCACGGGTGGCGGAGAAGCTGCGAGTGGAGCCAGCGCCCGCGTCGCCGGGAAGCATGCCCAGGTCATCAGCAGGGGCCTCGAAGATGGTCGCACTTCGCTCGTCGCGGCCTGGGCCGCAGGGTGGCGACGCGAGGGCGCGAAGACGACCGCGCACCGCAGGGCGCGGCGCGCGATGCCCGAAGTTAGATGATCTGGGCAGCCTGGCCATGGGCACCGAGCAGCAGCTCTCTTTACGGAACAGGTGAGAGCCCGGCAGGAACCAAATATTTGGGAGGAACTCTGAATTGGAGGCCTCATTCGACCGTGGAACTCGAGAGTAGATTTTGACCTTCGCAGCTTGGTGGCCCCTACAGGTGGGAGCGGCGGATGTTCTGCTCGCCCTCAGCCACCTGCCACGGCCAGGATGTCGAAATTGATTTCTGGTGGGTGCATCGCCATTCACCGCTGCTTTTGAGCGGAGCGGCAGCGAACTATCCCCCCCTCGACCACCGAGCACACGGACTAGTGCCCTCCCCTCCCCACTCCGTTCCTCACGTTATGTGGCACGCTTTCGGGCAGGCGCACGGTAAGACGCCTCGTTTGCATCGGCCGCCCCGCGAAGACCCGAGAAAAAAGCGGCGTTCCGCTGCTCAGGGTTCGCATCTCGGGAGGGGAGGGGGGGGGAAACGACGGCGCACAGAGATGGGCCAGCGTGCTGCACGCTGGACATTCGCGCGGACGTCCGAGATGAGGGGGGGAGGAGGGGAGGGGAGAGGGGGCAGGTGAGAAGGAAGGGACGGCAGCGCGGTACTCGGGGATCGGGGGAGGGGGGAGCGCACGGGGGGGGCAGCGGTGGAGGAGGGAAGGCGGAGGGGCGGGGGAGGGGGTGAGGGAGGGAGAAGCGGGGGGAGGACGGAGGGAGGGATGAGGATGCGAGAGACGCCTCGAGGGTGAGCCTCCCGACAGCGCCGACCAGAGCTCGTGCGCGGGGGGGGGGGGAGGCGGCCAGCGAGGGACGGCTGAAGGAGAAATTCGAGGGAGCGAGAGAGGGGAAGAGGGGGAGAGGGAGTGAGAGGGGGAGGGGGGGGGGGGAAAAGGGGGAGAGGGAGGGAGGGGGAGGGGGGGGGGAGGAGGAGGAGAAGGAGGGTGAGGGGGGAGGGAGGGGAGGAATGGGAAAGAGGGAGGGGACCGGGGGGATGTCGAGGCGATAATCTGGAGAACAGGGGAGGGGGAGGAGAAACAGGAGGAGGGGAGGGAGAAGGAAGATGGCGATGAACACGAACAGGAAAGAGGACGCAAGAGGGGGGAGGGGAGGAAAAGGGGAAGGAGCAGGGGGCTCAGAATGACGAAAAGCAGCAAAGTCCTCATGCGCTTGTTGATCTTCCTCATCCTCCTCGTGCTTCTACTGCTGACCCTGGTCATCATCCTCCCCGCCTCTGGCGGAAGCCACTTCTTCTTGGGCCAGCCGCATCGGAAGTTGAAATGTGATATCACGTGGTCAGAGAGAGGGATTCAGAAAGAAACAATGACAGCAAGCAAGTGCTCCAGCGCTTGGCCAGCCGCAGTCTACGCAGAAGTGTGTTGTCAGTTGCGACGGTATTCACATTCCATCGCGCAACTTGCCATCAAAGGTTTGATCGGAGAGAGCAGCACTCTGCGGAAAATGTCAGCAGCAAGTCAGCAGGTCGTTCAATTGTCTTACTCCAATATGCCCACCCCGCACCTACCAGCACGCTAACTCAAGAGGCAGAGGTCTTCGCTCGACAGCTTGATTATGACAGCTCGTCTGCATGGTGTCCCAGCACCAGGTCTTTGACAAGTAGTTCGGATAATAATTACGTGGTCTCACGCTAGTCTTGCACCGCTGGTCTGACTCGCCGCAGCGCTGCGAGCAGAAGAAGGGGAGGAGGAAGAGGAAGAGGAGGAGCAGACGGAGGAGGAGGAAGAGGAGGAGGGGAAAACGAGGGGCTCGCACTGTCCTGGTCTTGTGGCGGCGAG
Organism: Prorocentrum cordatum; assembly: GCA_963575745.1. Classification (NCBI taxonomy): domain Eukaryota; class Dinophyceae; order Prorocentrales; family Prorocentraceae; genus Prorocentrum; species Prorocentrum cordatum. Next base: position 104,791 of record CAUYUJ010018605.1, read on the forward strand.
TTGGAAGGAGGAACGGCGGCAGGAGGAGGGAGAGGGGCGAGGGGAGGCGGGAGGGAAGAATGCTCCCTTCCCTGCTGGCTCCTCATTCTTCCTCCTCCTCCTCCTCCTCCTCCTCCTCATCTCATCCTCCATGGTCATCCTCAGCAGCACCACCATCATCGTGGCACGTCCCCCTCCTGCTCCTCCCTTCTCTCCTCCTCATCTTCCTCCTCCGGCTCCTTCTTCTTCCTCCATCCCCCTCCTGTTCCTCCCTCCTCTCCCTCCGGCTCCTTCTTCCTCCTCCTCGTCTTCCTCCTCATCCTACATGGTCATCCTCAGCAGCAGCACCACCACCGTGTCTCGTCCCGCTCCTGCTCCTCCCTCCTCGCCTTTTCTTGGGCAGGCCGCGGGGGGCCACACGAGCTCGGGGCGTCAGAGAGGCGGACACGGCCGCCGCGCGGAGGAGGAGGAGGAGAAGGAGGGGGAGGAGGAGAAGGAGGAGGACGACGACGAAGGGGAGAAGGGGTAGGTGGTGGTGGAGGAGGAGGAGGAGGAGGGGGAAAGGGAGGAGGGGGGGGGTCGGGCTGGACCTCCCCCTGCTCCTCCCCTCCGCCCCTTCTCCTCTCTCTCTCTCTCTCTCTCTCTCTCGGCCGTGGCGTGCGTCGCACGCGGCCATCCTCCTCCCCTCCTCCTCCTCCTCCTCCCCTCCTCCTCCTCCTTCTCCTCCTCCTCCTCCTCCTCCCTCCTCCTCCTCCTCCTCCTCCTCCTCCTCCCCCTCCTTCTCCTTCTCCTTCTCCTCCTCCTTCTCCTCGTGGTCCTCCTCGCAGCGTCCCTGGAGGCGTACGTCGAGGTGGCGTGGAGCCCCTACAAGGGCAGCGTGGAGGACGGGAAGGGCGCCGAGGAGATCTTGCTGAAGCCGGGGGCCCAGCCAGAGGAAGGGGCAGGTGGGTGGGGGAGTAGGGAAAAGGGAGGGGAGGAGTTGGGGTCTAAGAACCAAAAAATGAACCCGGCGCGACCCCAATTAGTGGAAAGTTTCTTGCATCGCTGGGCGCATCGTTTGGCATTGTTCGGTTTTACTTGGCATTGTTTTGCATGGATTGGCATTGCCTGTCATTGCTTGGCATTGCTTGGCATTGCATGGCATTGCATGGCATTGCATGGCATTTCTTGACATTACTTGGCGTTGCTTGGCCTTGCTTTGCATGGGTTGGCATTGCGTGGCATTTTTTGTCATTGCTTGGCATTGCTTGGCATGGCTTGCTATGGCTTGGCATTGCTTGGCATTGCTTGACCTTGCTTGGCATTGTTTGGCATTGCCTTGCATGGATTGGCATTGCTTGGCAGTGGTTGGCATTGCTTGGGGCGGGGGCGGTGAACCCGAGGAACCCAGGGAACCCGAGCAACCTCCGGGGGAAGGGCAAAGTAACAACAGGAGGCACCGGGGGCGGGGAACCCGAGGAACCCGAGGAACCTCCAGGCAACGGGCAAAGTACGATTAGCAGGCACCAACCTTGAACCAAGTGAGAACCCCTTTGGCAAGCCCTTATTGGGGAGCCAAGTAAGAACCCCTTAGGCAAGCCTAGTTGGGGAACAGTAGGAGGCACTGTGGGCGGGGAACGCGAGGAACCCGAGGAACCTCCGGGAAACGGGCAAAGTAGCATTAAGAGGCACCAACTTTTAACCAAGTAAGAACCCCTGAGGCAAGCCGAATCGGGGAACTGCACAAGCATAAGTTCTCTTAGCTTCGCGCGGATTTCTTGGATCGGCGCTGGGTCCCCCCTGGCAGCGCCTCCGCCGCCGTCCCTGGCGCGCTCAGTGCGCTCGGAAGGGGGGTCCAGCAAAGAAATTCGCGCGGACCTCCGAGAAAATACGCGCGTGCTTCTATCATTCGTCCAGAGGGAAAGGAGAAGGGTGAGATAAGGGAAGAGTAGGGGGAGGGAGGAGGAGGATCATAGTAAACCAAAGGTGCGTCAGGATGATGCTGCAGTCTACCATCCCGTCCCAAGCCCCTTCCTCATAAGTCTCTACAAGCCGTCCTTTTCATTACAAGAAACAAGAGCCCCCATGAAATGCCAGCACCAGATTGGCTTTCCCTGGGTGCGTGGCTGAAGTAGAGATCCGCGGCGCGGATTCTGCTTGTTTTCTGTTGTCGTCGTCCCACGCGACCCGCCCCGCGACCCAACCGCGACCCACCCGCGCCCGCCCCCGCACAGTTGCATCCGCAACTGCGGGGCGTTGCACATTCTTTGGGCCGCCGGGGGGCTTCTCATCGCCACGGCTGGGCCCGCCTCGGAGGGGTCTGGGGACCGCTCTTGACTGGATCTGGACCAGGCGGGAGAGACCCGCCGAAGTTACGATGGTCCCTCGCGGCGGGACGCAGCTCGAAGAGCTGCTGCGCTCGCTCCCCATCAAGGGGTCTGGGGGCCGATTTGGCGCTCAACTCTCAGGGGCGGCAGACAGGGGGGGGGATGACGAGGGGGGGGGGGAGATCATGGCGAGGGTCGTGGCGAGGGGCATGATGTCTCTCCAGATCTCATGGCGCCTCTTCTTACTGCAACACGTCCACGGTCCCCCCCTGGGCCGCGCACATGCCACTGGCCCCGATTTGCGCCCCCCCTCTTGGACGCATCTTTGGGCCCACCAGGTGCTGTCTTGGGCCGTCTTCGGGGGGCCCTGGGGCTGTCTTTTTGGGGCCGTTTTGGGGCCTTCTTGGAGGCATCATGGGCCGTCTTGGGACGATCTTGGGGGCGACGTGGACCGTCGTGTGGGCTGTCGAAACGAAACGTAAAATTCGAGCGTGATGAACGTGCACGATCTTCCAAGGGAATGGGATGATTTTGACCTCTTGGGGCCGTCTCGGCGATCCTCCGGAGGCGCTTTTGGGCGGTCTTGGGGCCTCGTAGGCCATCTTGAAGACGTCTGGGATCGTCGTGGGGCTACCCTGGGCCGTCATGACGCTCTCTTCGACTGTCTTGGCGCTCTGTCTGGGCCCTGTTGGGCTGCCTTGGGGCTGTTTGGGTGCTACGGAGAGCGTCCGGGATGGTTGGCAAGCTCGTCCCCCCCCCCATGCAATCGGATTTCGGACCCTGGGGGAGGCGGAAAAGGGGGAGGGGGACAGCCACATGTCTTACAGTCGGGGCCCTGAAGAAGGAACCCTTTTGGTTGGGGAGGGGCTCCACGTTCCTTAAGTGTTTCACAGCTTGCCTCAGGTTTGCCTTATGTTATCGATCGGAAATCGAAGGTTAACTTATGGAAAAAAGGGGCCTCGTTCCTTATTTAGGGTTCCTTAGGTCAAGACCCTCACTGTACACGCCTTTTCACCCCCCTGCATGGCTACATGATTGTTATCAGTTCGCGTCGCAAGGGCCCTATACTGGAGCGGCGGTCCTGGCCGTCACGGGGTCACACAGCTCCGTTGGGCCACGGAGCCAACACGGGCCCACACCTGCCCCGTTGGGCTCCCGAAGGCTCCCCCCGAGGGTTCCCGAGAAGGGTCAGACCACATGCCCGCCAACAGGGATTGTGTGACTGCCGCAGGTCGGCAACGCTGCAAAGTGGACGTGGCCGTGCGGCATGCGGATTCTGCTTGTTTGTTGTCGGCGACCCGCCCCGCGACCCGCCCGCGACCCACCCCGCGACCCACCCGCGACCCACCGCGCCCGCCCCCTCACCCTTATCCGCAACTGCGGGGTGCTACGTATCCTCGGATATCCGGACTCCCGCCAAGGGGCTCCTTCAGGAGAGGAAAAAACACACAGACACAATTAATCTTCGATTCCCCAGAAAATATGGGAAAATATAGGAAGTGGGGGGGAAGAGAGAAACCCAGAAAATATGTGAAAATATGGGGCATATTTTTATTTGTGTGTATTTATTTGTGGGTCCTGGGGCCCCTTCACTCCTGCCCAGGGGCCGGTCATGTCATCCCTGGGAACGTCACCGGGCGCACCTTTTTGCCTCTGCTGGCCTGCCGCCGGCGAGGCCGCCGGCTCCCGCCGCTCTGCTGCCGCCCCCCCGCCGAAGAGGAGGGGCCACCCTCGCGCACGTCTGCCCCCTCCGAGGGAGTCGCCGCGCCGTTGGTCCCGACGCGCGGCCTCGCGTCTTGGGGGAGGGCGCCTCGACCGCAAGGGCAGACGCCGCCTCGGACGCAGGGATTGCAGCTAGGCTGGCCGCGGGGACGGCGTCGTCGACCTGTGCGTGCTCCGAACAAGCGGCGCGGCGACATCAGTCTCGGGCCACGCTCCCCCCTCCCGTTATGAGTCTGGGTCGTCATGTCCTCCTATGTCTGTCTCGTGTTGTTGCTCTTGTCCTGTCCGGCACCGCTGTGAGTGTTAGTGCTCTTCCTACTCGTATCATCTCGGCACGAACGAAATGGGTACGGAAAGAATGGGTACAATGCCCAACATCAGTTCCTGTTCATTTTGAACTGGCCTCGCTGTCCGCGCCGCCGCGGCCTGTGTCCATTCGAGACAGAAGGCCGCCTGCCCAACAGCGGCCTTTGTTGGTTTGGGACAACATTTGTTGTTGGGCATTGTGCCCATTGTTTCCGTACCCATTTCGGGCGTCTAAATCATCACATGGCCACGCGCCCCTTCCCCGCCAGCTGGGCGGGCCACCCACAGGGCGCGCCTTCCCGGCCCAAGGTCAGACCCCGTGCAGCACCGGCCCAACGAGCCCGGGGCGCGGCAGCAGCACGGGCGCTTCCCCGCGCCCGGCGCCGCGCTCTTCGGGCCGGGCGCATTTGCGGCAGGCACGCACGGCAGGAGGCCCTGCTGCCAGACATGCTCGCGCAGTGAGAAAACGTAGGCGCGGCCTAACCGACCCCTGGCAAACCATCCCCTTCTGTGACGTCACCCATCGCCTCGCCCCAAGACGTGCGGGTGCACAGGTGGGCGTCGCGGAATGGCATGGGCTGCTAGGGGTCGGTCGGGCCGCGCCCGAAAATGAGGGCGGGAGGTTTTTTCACAGTTTTCGGGCGTCAGGGGCCATCACTGGGCCCCGGGACCGTCAAAAAACAAAGAACGGTTTGATCAGGATGGAAAACCGGCCCGGGGGGGAAAGGATCGGGATTTCGGGGGACCCCGCTCTGAACAAATGAAGATATCGCACTGCAGGAGGCCCTGCCGCCAGAAGCGGTCCAGGCCTCCGGGATGGGGTCCGACCCTGATAATTGGACATGGAAGGTTTCCAGACGGGACCGACGAGTTCGGTGGCTACCAGTTTTGCTTCAACTCCTGGTATCGGTCGCGACCGATTTGGAGTGCCGATCGGTCGCTATCGATCGCGACCGAGAAAATCCGGTATTCCATGATCTGAGGAGTAGACGGGCTCGGAGGGTCGCGCCGCATCGCCGATGCATCGGCGATGCGGCTGGATGTGGAGCCCAATTTTTTCCACGGCGACGCCCGATGGATCGCCGATGCATCGGCGATACGTCGGCGATGCGGCGCGATCCTCCGACCCCATCTGATTGTACCGAATTTGGGAGGCCTCTAGTCAGGGGCATCGGCTCAGAAGGTTTTCGGACGTTCTCCTTGGTTTTCGGCGGTTTTCCGGCCTCGGGGTACCTTCCATCAGTTGCGCCCCGTCGAGCGCGTTCCACGGGTGCCCAGAATCGCCCCGAATGACCACCGGATATTTGAGTTATGAGTTTGCGGGGGGGCGACGGATTCGGGGTTTCATGTTTTCGGACGATGTCGGCGATTCTGTAGCGTTTTCCAGCCTCGACATGCCATTCAGCAGCTGCGCCTGGCCGAGGGCGTTCCAGGGATGCCCCGATCGTCCCGAACGGCCGCTATAAATGTATGTTGTGACCCGGGAATGTCTTGGCATCCCTCGGCTGTGTACAAGACCATCTTGGAGCATCTTGGATCTTCTCGAGAATCACAAAACAAAACAACAAACAAACAAGCAAAAAAAAACGAAACCAAACAATGCACGGGGAATGGACGTCCGAGCGATGGCAAGGTTGAGACCAGTGAACGTTCGGGGGAGATAGGCTTAAGGGGAATGCATCGACCCCGTATCGCCCATGAATCGCCGATAACCCCTATGGCTGATAGGTCTTTAGAACTCCCCCCAATCGCTGGAAACGAACTATTAGTTTACGCCGTATTGACGGAGTGGGGCTCCACCAGTAGTGTAAAAGAATGAAGTCTCCGCAGCACCCGCCGCACAACAACGACGACGACTACGACTACGATTATGACTACGACCGTGGTACGACTACGGCTTCGAGTAGTAGATTGTGAGTAACGCCTTCGGCGAAGAATGTGTCGATCTAGATTGCAATCCTCTTCATTACAACCTTGCTCAAGATTCCTCTGTTGTGCAGGGTAGAGCATTATCCAGCCCAGCGAACATGAGTGGGAAGCTCATCTCCGCCGCGACGACTACGACTACGATTACAATCACGACGACAATCACGACTACAACCACAACCACTGATTCCTAGTGCTGTCCCCATGGCAAGGATGCTAAACAAATCCTCTCGCGTGCAGGATAGCCCACAATGGACTATTCCCTATGAGAAAAAACATGATCCAGCACGCCCAACAATAGAGGAAACAACATCCGCCCTGACGGCGACGACGACGACGACGACGACGACGACGACAGCTACGGCTACGATGCAGACGACTACGATTACGACTACGATAACGACCGCGAGGAGGAGACGGAGGAGGACGAGGAGGAGGCGGAGCAGGAGGAGTAGGAGGAGGAAAGGGCGAGGAGGAGGGGGGGAGCAGGAGGAGGAGGATGAGGAGGAGAAGGAGGAGGAGGAGGAGGGGCGGAGATTGTTCCCCGCAGAGAGAAGCGGGGGGGGAGCAAAACTACAGTCCTCCTGAAATGGTAGGGTCCCGATAGCCCACCCCGCCCAGGAGCTCCGAACCTCGAACATGCCCGCTCGTCTGTGTCCGTGCAGGCTGGAACCAGTGCTGGGCCACCTCAGACCCCCAAACGGCTCCGACATCGAACCGCCAGCGTGGTGCCGTGGCGCACGTCCGCGACATCGAGAGTTGGCGGACGCTCGCGGCTTTCGAGAGCTGCCTCGAGCAGCCCAGGCCCCCCGGCCGAGGCGCGGCCGCCGAGATCTGGCGGCACGGCAGGGGTGCAATACTGTTGAAATCACGGCCAGGGCGTGGGGATAGCGTTTGGGCACGCGGTGGCCTCTGTAACCTATCGAAGGTTCTGCCCCGGCTCCCGTTTCTCCCCCCCTCGGCGGGAAAGGAGCCACGCTTGGTTGGGAGGGTGTTGTCCTAAGCAGTTGCGGGAGAAAGCAAAACAACAACGAACAACAACAACAACAACAACAACAACAACAACAACAACAACAACAACAACAGCAACAGCAACAGCAACAGCAGCAGCAGCAGCAACAGCAACAGCAACAGCAACAATAACAGCAATAGCAGCAATAGCAACAATAACAACAACAACAACAACAACAACAACAAAAACAAAAACAACAACAACAACGACAACGACAACGACAACAACAGCAGCAGTAAAAGCAACAGCAACCACAACAACAACCACTACAACAACAATAGCAGCAACAACTACAACAACAACAGCAGCAGCAAACATTAGCCTGGCGAAGGACCCAACCATGTGCAGGTGTGAGTACCGCAATTGTCATTCACCTGTTCGGTGGTGATCCCACGAGGCAACGTACCGTGCATGGGGTGTGCCGAAATGAGTGACGTGGTACAGAACGCGAACGAAAACGAACAAAACAATGCGGACTGCGCCACGGGGACCTTCGGTGGGGCTCCATATGGGGCTACGAAACGCTGTACTGGGTGAGGCAGACGCATGCGGACTGCGCCACTGGGACCTTCGGCGGAGTTCCCTATGGGGCCACGAAACGTGTGAGGGGTGTGCCGACATGAGTGGCGGGGACGCATGCGGATTCTGCCACTGGGACCTTCGGCGGAGCTCCTATGGGGCCACGAAACGTGTGTGCGGTGTGCCGACATGAGTGGCGGGGGCGGATGCGAATTGTGTCATTGGGACGTTCGGCGGAGTTCCTTATGGGGCCACGAAACGTTTGAGGGGTGTGCCGAAATGAGTGGCGGGGACACGTGCGAATTGTGCCATTGGGACCTTCGGCGGAGCTCCTATGGGGCCACGAAACGTGTGAGGGGAGTGCCGAAATGAGCGGCGGGGACGCATGCGAATTGTGCCATTGGGACCTTCGGCGGAGCTCCTATGGGGCCACGAAACGTGTGTGCGGTGTGCCGAAATCAGCGGCGGGGACGCATGCGAACTGTGCCACTGGGACCTTCGGCGGAGCTCCTATGGGGCCACGAAACGTGTGAGGCGTGTGCCAAAATGAGTGGCGGGGGCGCATGCGAACTGTGCCACTGGGACCTTCGGCGGAGCTCCTATGGGGCCACGAAACGTGTGAAAGGGTGTGCCGAAATGAGTGGCGGGGACGCATGCGAATTGTACCACTGGGACCTTCGGCGGAGCTCCTATGGAGCCACGAAACGTGTGAGGGGTGTACCGAAATGAGCGGCGGGGACGCATGCGAACTGTGCCACTGGGACCCTCGGCGGAGGTCCGATGGGGCCACGAAACGTGTGAGAGGCGTGCCGAAATGAGTGGCGGGGACGCATGCGAACTGTGCCACTGGGACCTTCGGCGGAGCTCCTATGGGGGGCACGAAAAGTGTGAGGTGTGTGCCGAAATGAGTGGCGGGGACGCATGCGAACTGTGCCACTGGGACCTTCGGCGGAGCTCCTATGGGGCCACGAAACGTGTGAGGGGTGTGCCGAAATGAGTGGCAGGGACGCATGCGAACTGTGCCATTGGGACCTTCGGCGGAGCTCCTATGGGGCCACGAAACGTGTGAGGGGTGTGCCGAAATGAGCGGCGGGGACGCATGCGAATTGTGCCATTAGGACCTTCGGCGGAGCTCCTATGGGGCCACGAAACGTGTGCGCGGTGTGCCGAAATCAGTGGCGGGGACGCATGCGAACTGTGCCACTGGGACCTTCGGCGGAGCTCCTATGGGGCCACGAAACGTGTGAGGCGTGTGCCGAAATGAGTGGCGGGGGCGCATGCGAACTGTGCCACTGGGACCTTCGGCGGAGCTCCTATGGGGCCACGAAACGTGTGAAAGGGTGTGCCGAAATGAGTGGCGGGGACGCATGCGAACTGTGCCACTCCTATGGGGCCACGAAACGTTTGAAAGGGTGTGCCGAAATGAGTGGCGGGGGCGCATGCGACTTGTGCCACTGGGACCTTCGGCGGAGCTCCTATGGGGCCACGAAACGTGTAAGGGGTGTGCCGAAATGAGTGGCGCGAACGCATGCGAACTGTGCCACTGGGACCTTCGGCGGAGCTCCAAAGGGGTGTGCCGAAATGAGTGGCGGGGACGCATGCGAATTGTGCCACTGGGACCTTCGGCGGAGCTCCTAATGGGGCAACGAAACGTGTGATGATGTTGAAGATGCTGATGTTGATGATGATGGTGATGACAACGATGATGACGACGATGATGACGAGGATGATGATGATGATGATGATGATGAGGATGAGGATGAGGATGAGGATGAGGATGAGGATGAGGATGAGGATGAGGATGAGGATGAGGATGAGGATGAGGATGGATGATGAGATGATGATGATGATGATGATGATGATGATGATGATGATGATGATGATGATGATGATGATGATGATGATGATGATGATGAGAGGAAGGGAGGAGGGAAGAGGAAGGAGGAACGCGGGGCGACGTCTCTTCAAAACGAGGACCCAACACCACAGGATGGTTGGGAACAACAAAACGAGACCCCATCTCTTTGCTGCATTTTTTCGAGGAACCAGAAAACGGCACAAGCAAAAGTTCTCGTGGGTCCGCGCGGATCTCCTGGATCGGAGCTGGGCCCCCCTTCGTGTTGCGCGGAGCGCCCCCCATCGCCGATCCAAGAAAGCCGCGCGAATTCCTGAGAAAGCATGCTTCGTCGCTCCTCCTCCTCCTCCTCCTCCTCCTCCTCCTCCTCCCCCTCCTCCCCTCCTCCTCCCCTCCTCCTCCTCCTCCTCCTCCCCCTCCTCCTCCTCCCCTCCTCCTCCTCCTCCCCCTCCTCCTCCCCCCCTCCTCTCCTCCTCCTCCTCCTCCTCCTCCTCCTCCTCCTCCTCCTCCTCCTCCTCCTCCTCCTCCGTCCTCCTCCTGCGCCTGCGCCGTGTCGCATCGATGCGTGGGGGCCCCGGTGCCCGAAGCAGGGCGCGATCCTGGGCGTCGCGGGGGGGTCGATGCACGGTGGGGGCAGCGAGGGTTGCAGCAAAGGTGCCCTTCGGGGCCCCGAAAGGGACGATTTGGGGCCCAAAAGGGTGGCCCTTGAGGGCCCGAAAAGTGAACCTGTCCTCCCCCCCCCATTGAAGACCTCCCCCCAAGTAAGCTACGCCGACAGATCGCCGGATGCGCACAGAAAAATGCGACGCCAGGATCTCGGGGGAGGTGCGGAGAGTGCGGTCGCGGTGTATCTAGAGGGCTGCCCCGCGCAGCCCAGGTCCTTTTGCCCGAGGTGCGGTCGTGCTTTCTCTCGCCGTCGGGGGGGCCGCGCTTTCGGGTCCTACAGGGAGCTCTTCGGGCCCCAAAGACGGCACCTTCCTTCCCTCTCCATTGATCGCCCCCCCATTCAGCGACGCCCAATTCGTCCATGACCACAGCCTGGGAGATCGAGCTTCGGGGGCCTCGGGGGGCGGTGGGTTTGCATATTGGGCCCCGGGGGGGGGGCAACATATGTCACTTGGGCGCCGCGTAATGGGGGGGTCGTAAATGAGGGGGTGGCGAGGGTGGTTCGAAAAGGTACCCAAACGGTACCTAAACGAGCCCCCTGGGGCTCTGGAGGGGCCCGAAGGGGGCACGAAAGGGGACCTTTTCTGACCCCCCCATCTATGACCCCCCCCATTAAGCCACGCCCAAGTCACCGAGCCGTGTGTTCCGACTCGCGGCATTGCCTCTTGGGGAGGGCGCCGTGGCACCAGGGCAAGCGCCGCCTCGGACTCGAGGTTCGCCGTGGGGTTTGCCGCGGCGGTGCCAGCGTCGTCTGCTTGGGCGCGGGGCGCAGGGCCTGCCGTGGGTTTGCCATGGATGGCGTCGGCGTCGTCCACTTGGGCGCGTCGAGGCCAGCGGCGCGGCGGCACGTTCCTATGTTCCACCGCCTGCCGAGGCCCCCGAAGCTCTATCCCCCCAGGCGGTCGGGCTCGGACTCGGCTCCGCGCGCGTGGCGCAGTGAGAGCGTGGCGGGGGGACGCCGAGGCGCTTGCATGGAAGAGGTCGGCAAAAACTTGCGCATGTGAAAATAATGCATGGGAAGCTTCAGGAGGAGGAGGAGGAGGAGGAGGAGGAGGAGGAGGAGGAGGACCAGTACAAACCCAAGACTCCCCAGCGATGTTGCAATAAGCCCTCCCTCCAAGGTCCTTCTTGATAGGCCCCTGCAAAGGTTCATGTTCGCTGAGGGGGGTGCCCCGTTGGAAGACAACCGTTTGGAAATCCGAAACTGCGGCCAGAACAGCATTCTTGAGATTTCAACGCCGCGGATAGGAGGAGGAGCAGGAGGAGGAGGAGGACTCTCTTCCCCTTTACTTCTTCCTACTGTCTGCTGTCGAGTTACCTCGATTACGGAATACCTCACCAGCCGCCGATTGGAGCGAACGCTCCACAGTCGTCAGTTGTTTAGCTTGATCAATCCCTCAGGGCCGACCGGCCCTGGGGGGGAGGGCATCGTTCGACGAATGTTCGTGCCTTCAGTGCTTGAGAATGAGGAGGAGGAGGAGGAGGAGGAGGAGGAGGAGGAGGACGAGGAGGACGAGGAGGACGAGGTGGAGGAGGAGCAGGAGGAGGAGGAGGAGCAGGAAAAGGAGGAGCGGGTGGCAGCATCACTGCGGAAGGCACTCGCCCTGGAAGTCGCCCCACGCGTGTGTGGTAGCGACACAGTGCCAGCCCGCACGTCCACCGTAATCCTCGGTCAGTCTACGCAGATCACCTGTCCATCGGGTCCTCTGCGCGCCCCCAGGCGGTGGTTATGGATAAATCCCCGCCTCGCAGGGGAGAGCTCCCTTCCTGGACGCCAGGGTCCATTCCGATCCGATCGATCCGATTCGCTGTCGGTTCCTGCCGGCGATACTCCGACGATCCGAGGCGGCCTGGTGTTTGCACGGCGCTGCTGTGCAGCCAGGCGCCGCCGATGCGCGGCCCCTTCGACGGGCGATTTCGACGCGGCCGCTTCCATGCCGATTCGGGGTCGATGCGGCCCGACTCGACGCACACTCCGAGCCGATGCGGTCTTCGGCCACGCGCAGAGGGGGGTGGGGGAAGGGGGGAGGGCTTCTTCGAAGCACCCCTGCTTCTTAGGAGTCGCGGGCCTTATCTGTAGACGAAAGGCCGGCGCCTTCTAAGAAGCAGCCTCCTTCTAAGAAGCCTCCCCCCCCTCCCCCCACCCCCATGTGCGCGCCGCCAAGGTCTCCCGAGCCGATGCGGACCGGTCCAGGAGCACACGCTGGCTGCCCCTGCCGCCGCCGGCGCGGGGCTGGCGCCCGCGCGCGTGGCGGCGGTGCGTGGGCCGCTGCGCGGCGCGCGCGCGCCAGGCTCAACATGACCTTCCAAGAGAACGGCCGCATGGCGGTGCGCCCCCGCCCCAACGGCCTCCTCCTCCTCCTCCTCCTCCTCCTCCTCCTCCTCCTCCTCCTCCTCCTCCCTCCTCCTCCTCCCTCCTCCTCCTCCTCCTCCTCCTCCTCCTCCTCCTCCTCCTCCTCCTCCATGGCCGGGGCCGCGGATGTCCGACCGCCGCCCCTCGACCTCCACCCTGCCCAGACTTGGAACCGCCTGGTCGTCGTTGAGAGCAGGTGCTGCTGGAGCTCCAGATCCCAATCGACCTTAGCCGCCCGCTTACTCCAATCGTCGAGTGCTTGTTCCGTTTCCCTGCACTTCAGGGGGGCGGGCGGAAACCCAATCTGTTTCCAGTGCCTTCCCACTTCATGGTTCGACCCACTTCTTCCGACCGTCGTGTGGGGGGGGATAGGCATAGGGGAGGATGCATCGACCCCCAATCGTCCATGCATCTCCGATAGAGGCCCCATAGCCCACCCCCGCCCAGGAACATGCTGGGGCCTATCGCCAATCTATCGGCGATGTATCGTTGATTCCAGGTCGATGTCCCCCCTATGCCAGTCCCCCCCTATCGTTGCTCCTCATCTGAGGTGGCCAAGCACTGCTTCCAGACAGCAGGAAGTGCGGGCAGCTTCGAGGTTCCGGGTTCGGGAAGGTGTTTTGCCTTTTTCGGCCTCCGCCGGCCGTTTTCGGGCCCCAGGACCCTGAAAAATTGATCCGGGCTGAAAACTGCACCAGATGGACCCCGCCCTGGGAGGGGTCTGGGGTCCAATTTGGGGCCGATTTGGCTTCGTCCCCCCCTTCCTGGCCGATGCGCAGTTCGGACCCGCCGCCTCCAAGCCCAGACGCCTTCGCGTCGCGAAGGAATCACGATCTGAGGGTTTGCCATGTTCGGCCCCCCCAGGGGGGGCCCTCGCCAAGCCTTGAGAGCGTCAAAGAGCTGACCAGGATGAAGCAGTCCTGCGGAATGGACCGAGAGGACTCGGGGGTTTACGTTGTTGACGTCAGGGTTCTGGGATGTCCGATACACCCCTCGGCATCCACCTTCCGAACTTGCGATCCGGGCGTTGCAATTTTTGCACGTCCGGCGATTTCCTCCTTGTATTTCGGGCCCTAGGCCCGTCGCAGCACCCAGCGATTTCACCTTATCTCGGGTCCCGGGGCCATCGCGGTTCGATCAGGCTGGGAAGATGCAGCAGAAAGATGGGGTCTACGGTTCCAGTCGTGATTTTCTAAGCTGTTGCATGTTGTCCGTGACGCAGGATTTCCGGGGACGTCCAATCTACCCCTCGGCCTCCCCCTTCTGGGCCCCTCCGCGGCACGGGTGCCGCCAGCCGCCCTGCTTCCAGGGGCCCCCTTGTGTAGGCTCCCGAAGAGTTAAAAACACATTGGAAGACGTCTAAAGACCTTGATCCTCCAGTCTCGATCCCTCCTTCCGCTCCTCCCCCCCTTCCTTCCCCAGACAGCCGATTTGGATCACCGCTAACGTTGCATAGGGGATGTCTAAGCAGGTGCGAATGTGCATTAGTTACACCTGGCCCAACCTTGCCTACAAGTGGGTTGCAATTGCCCTAAGCGGCGCAAAAGGGTTGGGTAACTCTGCTAAGTGGACCCCGCCCACTTAGCCCGAGTATTCGCCCCCACGTAAGCCGTTTCGGACATTTGCTAATCACTTATAAACTAGGTAAGGTCAGATGTAACCCACTTTGGCACCCACTTAGAACTCTCTCCTCCCCTTGGCAACCCCAGCGGTGACCCCTGAAGGTCACATCGTCTTCGTTACTTACGTAGGCCACCGAGT
>CAUYUJ010018605.1:124195-136695 GCA_963575745.1 Prorocentrum cordatum
AAGGCGCGGGCCTTGTCTGTAGATGTAGGGCCAGCGCCGCCTGAGAAGCAGCCTCTTTCTCAGAAGCCTTCCCCCCTCCTGCTACCCACTTGTGCGCGCCACGAACTTGATCTCTCACGATGCCGTGATCTTCCGCGACGTCGGACCTCGCGGACCCTCTTGTCATGCCGCAGCAAGGGTGCCCCACCTCTCCGGCGGCGCGCAGAAGGGACTGCTCGAGGGGGGGGCGGCCTTCTGTGAAGGCATGGGGGATTCGTGGATGGCCCCCCGCTGGCTTCTCAGAAGCCTTCTTGGAGGCTTCCGATCGTCTCTTCTCAGACGGGCACACCCCTCCGTCCCACCCGCCTTGGCGCGCCGCCAAGTGAGCAACGCCCAGAGGCCGGCTGCGCCAACATCGGCGCGCGAGTTGCCCGCGTAAGGTCGCGCGCGGGCGCCCTTCTCGCGCGGTGTGCTGCGCTGGAGGCTTGCGTAACCCACCACGGAAGGCCGCCGCGTCCTCGTGAGGCAAGACACCCTCACCCTCGTCGCTCAGGTCGGGGCGCGGCAGGGATGCTCCCCCACCACCTTCTTTGGCGTCCGCAGCCGGGCCTGGCCCAAGGCCCGACGCGCGCGCGCGCGCGCCCAGAGGGCATGGGCCTGGCGGCAGGGCTGTGCCGCCGCTCCGCGGCAGAGGCGGCCGCGGCCGGCGGCGACGGTCTGCGGCGCGACGCCAGCAGGCCCGCGGCCACGGGCAGCTCCCGGCAGGCGATGGCGGCGCCCCTGGCGGCGAAAGCCCGGGAGGAGCTGCGGCAGGCGGGCGCCAGGCCCAACGCGCCGCAGTACCACGACACGCCGCTGCTCACCGTGGGGAAGGAGGTGCTGGTGCACGCGCGGTCTGGCTCCTGCCGCCCCGCCCTCATCGAGTGCATCAACGAGTCGGACGGGACGGTGGACATCTCGTACCAGGACGGCGAGGAGGAGGAGGACGCGGTGCCCGTGGGCGCCCTGAGGCCTCTGCACGCCGCCCCCGCGGCGGCCAGCGCCGGCAACGCAGGTGGTCGGCAGCCGCCGAAGCAGGCCAGCGCCGAGGAGAGGCGGCGGCTGGGCATCAGGCCCAACGCCCCTGCCTATGGCGACACGCCGCTGCTCTCTGTCGGCAAGCAGGTGCGGGTATCGAGGGGCGAGCTCTTCCGCCGAGCCACCATCGAGTGCGTCAACGAGGCCGAGGGCACGATCGACGTGGCTTACCTGCCGCAGGAGGAGGTGTGGCCCGGGGCGGCCCCGCGCAGGGCCGAGGAGGAGGAGGAGGACACGGTGCCAGCCGAGTCGGCGAGGCCTCTGGAGGACTTTGAGGTGCGGAGGGAGGCCGACTGGCAAGACGCGCTGCGGCGCGACTTTTACGGCACGCTGTCCTCGCTAAAGGAGGGGGCGAATTCGCTCTTCAAGTTGCGCGACTACGACGCAGCTGTGGCCTATTACAGCGCCGCGATCAGCGAGCTTCAGGACGTCGAGGCCGCCGGCCTCGGCAGGGCGCTCCTCATCCAGGGGGGGAGCTTCGTCCTGGGCACCGTGAGGAGCTTCGACGCCCGCGGGCGCCAAGCCGTTGTCGTGACCGACGCCCCCGGCGCAGGCGGGCAGCCCACGGCACAGTCGTTCACGCTGGCCGCGCGCACGCTGATCGCTGTGCACGACGGGCACCTGCAGTTGCAGGGCAGCCTGTACATGAACCGCGCGCGCAGCCTGGCGCAGCAGGGCCGCAACCGGGAGGCGGCGCAGGACCTGTCGGTGGTGATCGGCCTGTGGGCCGCTTGCGACGACGAGTCGGAGCGGCGGGAGCAGCTGCTCAAGGCGCACTGCTTGCGGGCCAAGACGCGGCTGGCCCGCATGAGGGTCGGGCCCGCGCGGGAGGACGTGGCGGCCGCTTGGGCACTGGGCCCGCCCGAGGCCACCGCCGGCCTGCTGCGGCAGCTGGAGCGCGACGTGGCGGCGGCGGAGAAGGAGAAGCTCCGCAGCAACAGGCGCATAGCCAAGGATCGGCCGCACGCAGGAGTGGCCCGTCGCCGCAGTGGCCTTCAAGGTGCGCGGCTCTCGGGGGACTGGGCCGGGGCCGTCCCAGGCGCACGCAGGCCACCGCTGCTGCACCGCGCGCAAGGATCGGCAAGCCGCGCACCAGAGGGCACTCCCGCCTGGGGTCTCACTCTTGCGTGTGGCAGACGAGGAGATTGCCAAATTCACCGACGCCGCGATGTCGCAGATGAGCGGTGAGCAGGCGCGGGCGCTCGGACAGGCCGCCTGAGCGCCACGAGGCGCGTCCCCGTCGCGAGGTCGCCCCGCGCCGGGCGGAGCACGGCCGAGGGCGCGCTGGCAGCGGGCAAAAAACATACGCGGAGCTCACTTTTAGTGCTCTGCACCGGGGTGTGCGCGGGCACTTGTGGCTCGGCATGTGCGGACATGTTCCTGGCATGTGCCCGGAAGATGTGCAGCCAGTTTCCCACGGACGCGCAGTAGTCGATCGACGTGTGCATCGGGGTTAGGGGCATTGAGTGTTTCACAAGTGTTCTTGTCCAGATCTCGCCCAGTGGTTGATGTTTGTGGATTTGCGGGCATGTGCGGAGGCACGCGCTTTATGTTTCTCATCTTCCACTTCCTCCCCATCCCTTATTCTCTTCCCCCCCTCTCCTCCCGTCTCTTCGTTCTCCCCTTTTCCTCCTCATCCTCCTCTTCGTCTCTCCTCCCTCTCCTCATCCTCCTCCTCCCTTTTCCTTTTCCTCCTTGCAGCTCTGGTCCTCCTGGGGACGTTCTCGGATTTTCGAACCGCCACCTGGCGGCGTGCCGCGCTCAAAGAGGCTGCGCGAGGCGGGCAACTTTCTGAGAAGACCGGGGGCTTCTTAGAAACAATCCTGGCCTTAGGCATTTCTTGGAAGCGCTCTTCGGGAGGGCCTAGGACGAGGATAGGTCCGTTCCAGAGCGTTCCAGAACGCCCTCAGCGCGTTCCAGAACGCTCTGAGAAGGCCGCGGCGCCCGAGACATTCTCCAGAACCGCTGGATCTCAGAGATTGCCGATGTATCTTCACCCGATGTTATCCTCGTCCTGGCTGCGTCTTCGCTCCTGGCTTCTAAGAAGCCTTTTTGAACCCTGTTCGCCCTTTGGGGGGTCCGCCCTCGAGGACCCCCCCGCCTTCTCAGCAGGCCGCCCCCACATGCGCCATCCCCTTTGTGGGCGTTGCGCCAGGCCAACAACAGCAAGAAGAACCACAAAACTCGGAGCGAAGGAACGGTCCTAGGGAAGGGGTCGCGAGCTCCTGGGCCCGCACATGAGCGGCACAAAAAAACGAGGTCGTCTTCGCCGACATTGGCTCGTTGTTTCCACGCGTAAGGTCGCGCGTAAGCGCCCTCGTCCCCAATGTAGCGTGCCGCGCGGGCGGCCCGCGTAAGCCACCGCGTAAGGTCGTTACGTCATCTCGCGTAAGACTCATGTTTGATCGTCGCTCACATGGAAAAGTATCGAATGGCCTTCGGCCCATCCCGCCACCCTGCCTGGGTTGTGGGTATGAAGTCTATTGGATGGTCGTTGGGATCTCGTGGCAGGCATCTCAGGGCCTCTTGGAGGCAGTTTGGAAGCCTCTCGGGGGCCGTTTGGGGCCTCTTTTGGGCCTCTTGGGAGCCTCTCGGGGCCTCTCGGGGGCCTGAGGGAATGGGTCGCAAGCTCCTGGGCCCACACATGGAAAAAAATGCTCGAGTGGTTTACGCCATTCTGCCGACCCCCCAGGAGGAGCGAGTGCTTGGGACGACCTTGGAAGTGATCTTGTGGGCGAGGAGCTTCGCGGATACATGTGAGGGGCTCGCGGGATGACTCTCGGGGGCCTCTTGGAGGGCTCTTGGGGGCCTTCTTGGGGGGTCTCTTGGGGGCCTCTTGGAGGCCTCTTGGGAGCTTCTTGGGTGGCTCGCGAGCTCCTGGGCCCGCGCACGGAAAAATAGCGCCACGGGGGTCCAGGAGCCCAGGTCACCCGCGGGGGTCGCGTGGAGGTCCTCGCGCCACGCGGGCCGCCCCGATGCCAGGCGAGCGGCGCGAGGGCCCGGAGAGGGCCGCGCCGCGCGCGGGCCGCGCCGCGCGCCGCGGAGCTCAGGCGATCGCAAACACGGATCAAGGGGGCGTGGATTAGCGACGGGTCCCGTCTCCCCGCGGAATCGCGGATTTCCGCCGCCGAGCGAGGCGGCACCGGCCGCATTTTGGCGAGGGCACCTCCCTCGATCCATGGATTTGGCGACCGCGCGCCAAATCCATGAATCGCTAATCCATGTTTGCGCGCCCCCGAGGAGCGCGAAGGTGGGTAAGCCCCAGGCCGGGGCGTCGCCCAAACAAATCGCGACGCCCGGCTTCTCTGCGCTTTCGGTTTCTGGAGGCCGCTCGCCGTCCGTGGGGCTCTTCAAAGGCGACTCGGGATGCCCCCTGGGAAGCGGTCGAGGTCTTCGGGGGCCCGCGTCGCAAAAGAAATGCGACGGCGACAGTGATCGTCGGACCTTCGTTCGCAATCCCGCCGCGGAGAGGTCGCAAGGTGGGGGGGTGAGCACGAGTCAGTGGCCCAGATGGGGGAGCACCAGTCTCAGGAAGGAAAGACAGACACAGACACAAATAATCGCGGATCTCCACAAACAGATGCTGAAATACTGGAGATGGTGGGGAAGACGAGGATCAATAAATATTGACAACATTGGGAATCCTGGGAATCCTGAGGGGGGGGGCGCACTAGTCAGGGGCCTTGGGGGCACGCCCACGCGGTTCTGTCAGGAAGCTCGGTCTCTAAAGTTGGGCACCAGCAGCGTCTTAACGATCTGCGGCGCTCCAAGAATCGTAGAAGCAAGAACCGCACAGACATAGATTACTGTCGGCGCTCCGCGCTGATTCCTTGGATCGGCGCTGGGGCTCCCCTGGCGGCGCCTTTGGTGCCGCCCCTGGCGCGCTCCGCGCGCCAAGGAGGGGGGTCCAGCGCCGATCCAAGACATCCGCGCAGACCACCAAAAGTTTGCCTGTGTGCGCCGTCCCCCTTCCTCGAGAGAAGATTGGGCCCGATCGTCCAGGAATCCCAGGGCCAGCGTCTCTCCCCCGCCCGGCCCGAGGCCGGCCCGGCGGAGGCAGAGTCCCGGGCCGCCGAGAGGGATCAGCCCGTGCGCGCCCAGCATGTCCAGAGGCGGACAGATCTAGGGGTAGTTCCCACATGGGAGGCACAAGCCACAAGGGTTTGCGTGTGTATTCGCAGCCAAGGCGACGATCGCTGGCTTGAGTGCCTCTTCCGTTCCCCCCCCTCTCCCCCCCTGTCCCGCTCATGTCCCCTCCCTCTGCGAACGTTTTGGCTCACACAGATATGCATGTGTCTATATAGACAGACAAACAGACAGACAGACAGACAGACAGACAGACATATATATATATATACATATATATATATACATACATATATATATATATATATGCTACCGATACGTATGCAGAATATGTCAATGCGCCGTATGGGCGCCAGGCTTGACCGATTGATTGGCACAGGTTCATCTAACTATCTTGCGCTTTCGCCTGAGGGACCTGGATCCGAACTTCTCCAAGGGGTGCTCCTGAGCATGAGCGTCGGATTCGGAGTGCAGTCTGACCAGCGTGCTCGACGGAGCGTGCACCTGCGCCCTACCCCTCGCGCAGACGACGAACCCGCCTTCCCAGCAGGGCGCCTCCTTTGGATTTTTGAGCTCTGGCGTAGGTTCGGGGGGCAGTTCAACAGATCCCTTCCACAGGCGCTCCCCCAATCCCCCCCGCGCGGCCAGCCCATCCACTCGCACCCGCGGAGAGCACTGCCGTCTGCTAGGCATGTGCAGCGATCTCATCATCAGCGTGTACGTGAAGGACTGGGAATGGGGGAGAGCCGTGTGAGGAATTGGGCCTAGAGTGGCAACATGAGCCGGAGGCAAGGAGGAGAGCCCTGTACAGATCATAAAGGCACGATTGCTGACCATGTTTTACTTCGACCTCGTTCACATCTCCAGAGGAGGCGCGTGAGTTGGAAGTGGGAGGGGAGGAGGAGGGGGTGTCGCGAATGAGGGGTAGGAGGAGCGGGAGGAGGAATAGAAGGTGGAGGAGGACGAGGAGGAGGAGGAGGAGGAGGAGGAGGAGGGGTAGGAGGAGGAGGAGGAGGAGCAGCAGCAGGAGAGGCCAGAGCGGGGCTTGGATTAAGACGACGACGCACGTGCTTCTGCATTTTGGGGGGCGGCCTTGCTCTAGAGGCTCTCGTGACCAGCGCAGTCGAGCCTGGGTCGGGGGAAGGTGCGCCGTGAAGGCGTCTGGCGCGTGGGGACCGTCGATCAGTTCGTGGGAAGGGACGGCCGGTGGCCGTTTTTTAATTCATTGTTTCGCCGATCGGCGCGGGCGCACCCCCCCCCCGCATAGACCAGATCCTGACTGCTTTGGGCGGCTGCTCTTGGCGACTGGTCAGGACCCCTTCCCCCCAGTCTGCTTGCGCGACTGGTAGAGGCAGATCGGCCAGGCACCGGCCCAGACCCAGACCCCCCCTCTCTCTCCCCCATCCTTCGGCCGAGTGCCGAAGCCCAGAATACTTACTCGGCGCGGAGATCCCAAGATGTGCATCCCATACCCCATCACGTTTCGCTGAGGTACTCTGTCGATGATTATCTGGGTGCGAGAGCGAGTTCGCGTAGCCGACAGGCGCGGCAATGACGACGACGACGACGACAGCGACGATTTCAGTGACGTCCTCCTCCTCCGGACATCTTGCAGGCGAGACGAGGGCAACACAGTTGGAATAGCGAGGGGGGCTCCCTGTGTTGTTCTCCCCGCGGCAACTCAGGCAAGCGCGCATGGCGTTGCTACGCCCACTCTCTGGCGTCGTATTCGCGGCGCCAGCTGGCACTTGGGATGCCCAAGTGCCACGCCAGCTATCTTGTTGTAGCCATGTGTGTGAGCTTTTCTGCGAGTGAATCTGAGCGTGGGTGATCTGATTGTGAGCGAGTCGGGGTATGAGTGGATCAACGAACGATCGAGCTTGAGTGTGAGCGAGTCTGGTTATAGCCAGTGCGAGTACGAGCGGGCTTGAGTATGATCGAATGTGAATGCGAGCGAGTCTACGTTCGACTGGGTCTGAATGCGAATGAGTCTGATCGTGGGCGACTCCGAATTTGAGTGAAAGTTGGAAATTCGAGTATGGGTGAGCTTGGCTGGGAGGTAATCTGACTATGACTGAGCCTTAGGACTGGCGAGTCTGAGCGCGAGTGAGTCTGAGTGTGAGTTGGCTTGGGTGTGGGGCGAGTCTGACTTCGAGCGATTCTAAGTACGAACGAACAAGTATATGCGAGTCTCGGTATGATCGAATAGGAGCAAAAGCGAAGCTGAATGTGGCAAGCAGGCCTCAGTTAAGAAGAGGCGTAGATGACGAAATCCGCGTGCGAATAGTTGCGCCAGCGTGGGGGGGGAAAGTGAAGGAGGTGAGCGAGGGAGTGAGTGGGGAGCACACAAACCCACTGAAGAGCTTGAGGGAACATAGGCAAACCGCCTGAATCATCCCCACAGTCTGAGCGCGAAGAATCCTGAAGTGTCCCCACCCCTGGCGGTTCCACGCCGGGGTGCCCAAGTGCCACGCCTCCTATATCACGTTGAACACTGGATCACAGCAAAAAAATCTGGGGGGTGAGCCGCCTGAAGCATCCCCCCAATCTGACCGCGAGTCCTGGGGTCTCCCCACCCCTAGCGGCCTGTTTTAGGAGTGCTGAAAACAGCGCCTGACCTGAGACATCATCAGGATTTGTTCCGAAAGCAGGGATGTTACGGTGCGAAGCAGGCAAGCCGCTTGAGACATCCCCACAATTTGGGCAAGGAGTGTTGGAAACAGCGTTTCGCCCGAGACATCTTCAGGATCTGCTCCAAAAGCAGGGGATGCTACGGCCCGAGACACGCAAGCCGCCTGCACTATCCCACAAATGCAACGCGATTCCTAGAGTATGCCAACCCCTGACGCCTCCCCATTCAGAGTGTTGAAACCAGCGTTTCGTTTGAGACATCCTCAGAATTTGCTCCAGAAGCAGAGGATGTTGGGCACGCAAACACGCAAGCCATGGCAAACCGTTTGACAAATCCCCACAATCTGGGCGCGAGTCCTGAAGTGTCCCCACCCCCGGCGCCCCTCTTGAGGAGTTTTAAAACAAGCGCTTCGTTTGAGACATCCTCAGAATCTGTTCCGAAAGCAGAGGGTGTTGGGCTGCAAACAGGCAAACCGTCTGCGACATCCCCACAATTTGGGCGCGAATCCTGAAGTGTCCCCACCCCCAGCGCCCCTCCTGTGTGGGGTGCCCAAATGCCACGCCTGCCATAGAGTCGGAGTCTTCGCATGAGATGAGCATGAGTGTGAGTGAGTCTGAGCGTAAATGAACTGAGTCCGAGAGCGAGCGAGTCTGAGTGCGAGCGAGTCTGAGTATGAGCGAGTCTGGGTATGAGCGACTCAAAGTGCGAGTGAGTTTGATTGTGAGTGAGTGGGTCATAGTACGAATGAGTCTGAGTGTGAGTGAGTCCGAGTGTGAGTGAGTCTGAGTATGACTGAGTACGAATGAGTATGAGTGTGAGTGCTTCATTCTGATTGAGGAAGAGGAGGAGGAGGAGGAGGAGGAGGAGGAGGAAGAGGAGGAGGTGAGGAGGAGGAGGAGGAGGGTTTGTTCTCGGAGCCATCAGAGTAATAGCAAGAACCTCTTCTTAGGAGATGGGGAAAAATTGACTACCTCGATTTGACGTCGGGGGCAGCGAGAGAGGAGATGGAGCAAGAGGCAGCGAGCGAGTGGCGGCAGGTGCGCCGGGCATCCGGCGACGGGCCTCCTGCACGCCCCTCGAGCTGCAGAGGTCCTTCTCTCCCGGAAGGCGGCGCGAGGGCGCGACGTCGCCGCGAGGATGGCCGCGCAGCCCGCGGGGGCGCGAGGCGCGGAGCTGAAGCCAGATGGCCCGGGTGGGTCCGCCCCCTCCGACGCGCGACGCTCAGAGCTCCTGACGGGCCCGACGAGAGGCCAGGAAAGGGCAGGGGGGGGCGGGGTACGAAGTCTGCTGCATGCAGCTGGTTTCCGCCCCGCCGCCAAGCCCGTTCCTCGACGCATGGGCGCCTCCGGGCGCCAGGAAAACTAGCTCACGTGAGTTGATTATATATCCTGCCCTTTGCTATCCTGCCCTTTCGCCGGTCTTGGCCTCCTCAACCGAGAGACCCGCCTTCCATTCCGATCAGCTTTTCTGGTGGCACCGGGGCCCCCATCGCGGACATCTGGAGGGCCGAGCTTGGAGAAAAGCGCCTCGGACACCCGATGCCTTGATTGTTTCACCGCGTGGCCCCCAGAAGTCTCGGCCCTTTCCCTAGGTCACTCCCAGCCCAAATCGTTGGATACCACATATTTTTCGGTCGCGATCGGTGGCGACCGATCGGCACGCCAAATCGGTCGCGACCGATACCGAAATTTGAAACAAAATCGGTAGCGACCGATCTCGTCGGTCGCGACTGGAAAATTCCGGCATCCAAGGACCAGGGATCCTTGGGAGGGGCGCGAAGGGTATCGCGCTTCGCGCACCGCGGCTTGGGTTGGACAGGCGCCCTCCTGCAGGGCGGGCGGCGAAAGGGCGCGAGGGCGCGAAGGAAAGCGCATATCGCGGGATACGATGCGCGAAGTTAGGTGGCCTTGCTCCCCCCGGGACCGTCTTTTCATCCTAAGCTGTTTTTGTTGACGGCCCCAGGGCCATGGCGAAAAAAGTGACGCCCTTATTTCAAGGGCTTATAAAACGCCCCTACCCTTGTTTACGAGGCGCTGTGTGCTGAACCTCCTGTGTGCTGAACCTCCTGTGGGCGTTTGCTCCATACTTTTCCAAAGAAAACCGCCCAGGCCACGCCAGGCCAACCCCAGTTCACCGACAGGCCGCCGAACCCTTGCTATTGAGCTCCCCGACGCCCCCGTGAGCCTTAACAGCTGACAGGGTAGACGCTGCGTATCGTGCGTGTCGCGCGGCGTCCTGGCGGCTCTCTGGCCTTTAAGAGCTCCCAGGAGGTTTACAGGCCACACGCTTGTAACCCAGGGTAAAGGCGTTTGCCATCCCTCAACAAGTGTTTCTGTTCACGACGCGAGCTTGTCTAGGCATCGGGGCACGTGCTCAGAGGAGCACGGGGTCATGAGAATGACGCGATCCAGGATTTCTGGGAGGTCCGAGATCCCCTGATGCTCCAAAGGGGCTGCAGAAGCGAGGGCCGTTGGATGCTCTGGAAATCCTGAGGCGCATCCTGAGCCAATCTTAAGTCGAGCATGTCCCTCTACAGGAGGAATATTCAAAAATAGTCAACGAGTTTTCGACTATTGTTTGACTAGTTGGGAGCATGTTTGGGGTATGTTTATTTTTTCGTCCCAAATGCGCCTGTAGGGGGACACGCCCGACCTAAAGCCAATCGTATCATGACATCATTCCCATCATATTAATCGGCGGCGAGCCCGGATAGGAAGTGAGAGGGGGCGGGCCTTCTCAGAAGGCTCGGAATTCCCCCGGCCTTCTGAGAAGTTTCCTAAGCCTCCCCCGAAGGCACCGAAAATGTTCCAGAAGGTCAGAGGGGCTTCTGAGACGCCCCGCCGCCTTCCGAGAAGGCCTTTATCCTTCTCGCTTCCCCCCCTTGCTCGCCGCCGAATCGTGACGTCATCCCCGTGCTAGCTCGGGCGCGCGCACACTCTGCCGCCCCGCCCCCTGGCAGGGCTTCACCTGGAGCGGCGGTTTCGCCAGGCGGCCCCGGCGCGCTCTCTCTGCCCTGCTCCCTCGCGGCCCTCCGGGCCCGCGCCTCCCAGCGCCCGCGGCTGCCGTCGCCGACCGCTCCTCGGAGGCGGGCAGGTGGCCAGAGAGACGTGCATGCGAGAGCATCCAGGCGCCTGGTTTCAGGAGGGAAAGAAACACACAGACACAATTAATCCTCGATTCCCCAGAAAATATAAGAAAATATGGGGAGTGGGCGGGAAGACAGAAACCCAGAAAATATGGGAAAATATTGGAAATCGTTTTATTTGTGCGTGTATTTATTTGTGTGTCCTGGGGCCCCTTCATGGTTGCGAGCAGGGCTCGAGCTGAACGGTGGCTTCGCAATTTCGTGGACCGCTGTCGTGTCGATCTCGTTTTCCAGCAACAGGCAGAACGAAGACAGAGCGAGGGAGAACGAAAATACTGCGAACACGGAAAGCATTGGTTAGCTCGAGCCCTGATTTCGAGTATGAAAAATGTTTGCAGGAGAGCGCGTGAACAGACATCGAAGAACACGAAAGACGGGTCAGATCATTTTCCCACAACCGACCACAAAAAGAAAGTTATAGCTGCCGAGTGCGACGGCTGTGGTCCTTTGCAAAGGGGGCTCTTAAACATGTGCGCAGCAGTCCGTGCAATCATTCGTGCTGGATCGTGCTGGATGCGGACAGACTGCATTGCATTTGGCACGGCTGGGCCGTGAGAGAGGCCATGCGCCATGAACCACAGGATGATTTGCGACCCCATTACGAAAGGCCCCCGCTGCCTGGGGCCAAGCTCCCGCTTCCCAGCGCCTCTCCCCCCCTCCCAGATTCGGCGGCGAACTTGGGGGGGATGTGAAGGACCAGGCCTTCTCAGAAGGCGACGGGGTTCCCCAGAAGCCCTCTGGCCCTCCAAGAAGTGCTCCACGTCTCCGGGGCAGGCCTGGAAGATGCTTCCGAGGGCCAGAGGCTTGCCGAGCCTTGTGGGAAAGCCCGCCTCCTCTCCACCTTCCCCACGGGGCGCGCCGCCGATATCTTGTTCAATCTCTTAGCGTTGATCCTCGATTTCGGCCCCTGGGCTGAAGTCGGGCCTGTCCCTCCACAGGAGGAAGATTACAAAAGAGTCAAAAAATAGTCTGGGGGCAATTTTGTTTTACTATTTCTGATTAGTTGGGGGCATTTTGGGGGGTATTCTTTTTTCCGTCGAATTCCGCCTGTAGGGGGACACGCCCGACCTAACCTTGAGGCCCGTCATTCGGGCCCAGGGCCGTGCCGAACGGATCCGGAGCGAAAGACACCCACAGGGGGGGAAGGGTTCGGGACTTTGTGAGGGCCGCGCATTGAAGACAAAAGGAAAAAAAAAAAACAGCAAACAAAAAAAGTCGGATGTTCGGGGAAGGGTTGAAGAGGATGAGGGCAGGGGGGGGTCGGTAGCAAATCATGGGAGCCTCGTATACTTTCGCAGTTCCGCTTTTCGGGCGCACTGGCGTCGGCTCGCATTTGGCAATCGATGAGATAGCGTCGACTTAGCGTCGATGAGCGTTGGCCAGCGTCGATTCAGCGCCGATTAGCGTCGATTGGCGTCGATTCGAAAAACCCAACAAGATGGTATGGGTGGTATCCGCGAGTTGCCAGAGAAGCGCAGAAGTAGAAGGGGGAGGAGGGTCTTGACCCTCCAGGCCGTCCGTCGTCGCCTCGGCTCCGTGCGCGGCTCGACAAGCGGGTCAGGAGGGTGCCCAGGCGCCCGG